>JAFEMH010000798.1:0-365000 GCA_022495995.1 Adenophora triphylla var. japonica
TAGAAATGTTATAACTTTCGTTAATTTTCTAACGAAAATACTAACAAGCTCAAATTGGAGCACTTACAAGAGTCCCTCGGCGACGGCTCTTTCGAAGGAAGCGGGTCGTCGATAAGAGTAAGGCTCCATATTTGGCGGGATGATCGAGTGATCGAGTGGGTCGAACCTAATGATAGGCTACCTACGTATCCCTAGTGGGAATCAAGCCCTTTCGTAGTTCGAGTCTTTGACCCGGGAGATGATGAGCGAGTTCTGCAGTCGGTTGCTGGAGAGAAACTCTGCTGGGGATAAGAGATGACCATTTTGGTCGGAGGGCTATCCGCTCTGCTGGGGATAGGAATGACCATTTTCGGTCTGATGGCCATCTGCTCTATGGGGATGATTGCGATTTATCGCTTTCCTAGTGTTGTGTGTGATAGTCTTAGGTGCCTCGAACCTTGACGATGGCGTTTTAGGTGCCTCGGACCTTGATGATGGCATTTTAGGTGCCTCGAACCTCGAGATGGCGTTTTAGGTGCCTCGACCTTGATGATGGCGTTTTAGGTGCCTCGAGCCTTGATGATGGCATTTTAGGTGCCTCGACTCGATGATGATGGCTTTTTAGGTGCCTCGGACCTTGATGATGGCATTTTAGGTGCCTCGGACCTGGATGATGATGGCGTTTTAGGTGCCTCGAACCTTAATTTGAAAAGGCCTTTCGGTGGACTTCGTCTGCTGCCGAAGGATAGGGTGACCGTTTTGGTCGAGGGGCTGGACCTAATGATAGGCTACCTACGTATCCCTAGCGGGGAATCAAGCCCTTTCGTAGTTCGAGATTTACTCGAGATTCCGTTGGCTTCTGGGATTCCGTTAACTTTGCTGGGGATTTCGTTAGCCTTTGCTGGGGAAAAATCAGACGTATTCGTCGGGGAAATCGGTCTTACGTTTTACTGCCGGGGAATAATTTTGATGAAAGATACGGGATTCCGTTATCTTTCTCAGGGAAATCGGTCTTACGTTTGACTGCCGTTGAATGATTTTGATGAAAGATACGGGATCTCGTTATCTTTCTCGGGGAAATCGGTCTTACGTTTGACTGCCGTTGATGATTTTGATGAAAGATACGGGATCTCGTTATCTTTCTCAAGGAAATCGGTCTTACGTTTGACTGCCGTTGATGATTTTGATGAAAGATACGGGATCTCGTTATCTTTCTCGGGAAATCGGTCTTACGTTTGACCGCCGTTGATGATTTTGATGAAAGATACGGGATCTCGTTATCTTTCTCAGGGAAATCGGTCTTACGTTTGACTCGCTTGATGATTTTGATGAAAGATACGGGATCTCGTTATCTTTCTCGGGAAGATCGGACTTACGTTTGACTCGCCGTTGATGATTTTGATGAAAGATACGGATCTCGTTATCTTTCTCGGGAAATCGGTCTTACGTTTGATCGCTGTTTGATGATTTTTGATGAAAGATACGGATCTCGTTATCTTTCTCGGGAAATCGGTCTTACGCTTTGACTCGCCGCTTGATGATTTTGATGAAAGATACGGGATCTCGTTATCTTTCTCGTGGAAATCGGTCTTACGCTTTGACCGCCGTTGATGATTTTGATGAAAGATACGGGATCTCGTTATCTTTCTCGGGAAATCGGTCTTACGTTTGACTCGCCGTTGATGATTTTCTTGACAAGGGGCCGACTTTGGTTAACTTTGGTTAACTTTGTCAAGTTTGGGACTCGAATTGCGCAGTCCCGGAATTTTAAAGGGCAAAAGGGTCATTTTGACCCTTACAACCCTATCCGCGCGGAGGGATCCGAAAGTCGAGGGTCTTAATGAGGGGCCAACGCCCTTCTTCTTCCCCATTCAGGTTTTTGAAAATTACGAGAGAGGAAGAGAGAAAACGCCCAAGCCGCCATCGTTGTCCAAAAGCTTCAAAAATCTTCCGATTTTCTTCGATTTTCAAGCAATGGAACACGGGGAAGGTGTTTTTCAAGGCCAAGGACGTGGCCCTGCAGAATGAGAGACGATTAGAGCTTGTCCGAATGAGGAGGCATTATACTCTTTCGCAATCGATTGCGGAGGAGCCCTACCCCGATGCTTGGCAACATTGGGCTTCTGATCCGAGTCTCCGAACGGTATACTTCGAATCTTTTCATTCCCTTTGTTGATTTCTTGCTTGAAATTGAATTTTGGATGATTTTTGAATATTTTTTTTTTTTGAAAATTCGAATGATTGATGTTCTTGGCTTTGAATCTTGATTTTGATGCTTTGCATGTTGTAATGATTATGTGAGTAACCCAAAATGTGCATTTTGCTTGGGAAAAAGAATTGGCATTTTCGCCATTTTTTTTTAGTATCCGAAAATTATGAATGAAAATTGTGATTTTTTTTTTTGAAATTTGAATATTGATTTTGATGATATGCATGTTGCAATGAATTTGTGGGTGTCCCAAAATGTGCATTTTGCTTGAGAAAAGAATTGGCATTTTGCCAACATGTATGATTTTTTGATTTTTTTTTTGAAAAGTGGGACGGATTTTTCCTCCCGTTGATTGAATGCATGTTATTTTATGAAAACGGGACGGAGTTTTTACTCCCGTAGGAATGCATTTTTTTTTTTTTTTTGATGCAATGCATGCATTTTGTTTGAAAAGAATGGGCATTTTGCCAATATGAGATGATGATGATATGAATGTATATATGATTTTTTTTTGAAAAATGGGACGGAGTTTTTACTTCCGTAGGAATGTATGAATGTAGGATATTTTTTTTTGAGATGATGGATGATGTGCATGCATGCATAGGAACTTCTTTCTCCTTTTTTTTTTTTGAAAATGGGACGGAGTTTTTACTTCCGTAGGAATGCATTTTTTTTTTGATGAATGTTGATTGGGATTTGCTGAAAACTGTCTTTTTTGTGCGAGAAAAATGGGGCTATGCTCATTGTATGCTGTTATGCTGTCGAATTTTCTTTGAAATTTCATGATGCATATGTATGCTCTTTCTTTGTTTTTTTAATGCAAATGCAAATTTTTTTTTTGACATTTCTTTTTTTTTTGTTTTATTGCAGGGTGGAAACAACTACGTTACGGAGCAGCTGAACAAGATGAAAACTCGAGGATCAGTGGAGTCTGTAGTTGACTTGTGGGACCGGCTTCCGAATGCGGGCCGAGGAGCTTTGCCGAGTCCGAGACAGATTGTTGTTGAGACCGGGCTTTGGGAGTTTGTTGAGTGCTTGAGGGGATTGGTCAAGTTCCCTAAGAGCAAGGGCCTGATGTTTGCTTTGGCGCAAAGACCGGTGGGATGCGACCCACACGTTTCACTTCTTGGGGCGAGGCTACGGTTACGCCTTCCCGACTATGCCGCGATCACGGGTTTGTCCTTCAATGGACGCAAAGATTGAGTGGCGGGATGGCTACAGCGATGCGGATCTCGCATGCTCTTCTTCGGGATTTTCCCCTATTCCCAAAAAGGGGATGGGGATGGAGTATGCCGTGGTCTACGGGAAGATTGTGGAGACCATTGTGAGCTACGAGGCCGGGAGGAGAGGATAGGCGCCGAGCGCATTGCTGTGGCCTTCTTATGGTTTGCTTTTTCGAGCACCCTTTTGGACATGCCGAGGGGACGGCAGCCTTTGCCTTGCCGAGGTCCTTGGAGGACATGGAGATGGCCGAGACGTCTCCGGGAGAAGCCGGGCCGGCAGAGCTTTACTTTGCTCTGATAGGTACTGAAGGTCGCGAGCTCCTTGTACCGCTGAGTTTGCCCCGAGGTATAAGCTCTCTTTGCTTTCCCTTTCTTCTTGAGCACACACTTTTCTTTTGCACCGGATTGATTTGATTTTTACCTTTCGCAGTATGGGCGTTGGAGTTCTTCCACGTCACGATGTGGCGACAAATGCCTCGGCGGAGTACGTCGGGCGTATCCGGCCATGCGCTCCGGTCCAAGCATGCCCGAGAGAAGATAAGCCCAGGGGGCGTACGACTCTCGAGATACGCGGATTGCCTTCCTTTGACGGAGGCCGAGACGGATGAGAGGATGATATTTTATCCCCGGGATCGTTTTCGAGGTGGCGCACCGAAGGGCGCCGAGATTTGGACTCGTGCAAATGGAGGATTCTCCGAGAGGTCCGACTGCGATGCCTATTATCCGGGAGAGAGGGTGACGCGCCAAAGATGGCGTGAACTCGCCTTGATGACACCGTGGAGCCTCCCGCCGATATGATGCACTCCGAGTGACAGATCTCGCGACTGGGATGATTACCGAGCCGGCCAAAGACTTCTCGGCATTTGTGGCGATTGAGCCGTACCCCGTATTTGTTTCTGAGGAGGCCGAGGATGCCCTGTTCGGGATAGAGAGGGGCTTGGGATCCCGCGGTACCCTCGGACGGATTTTTCATATATCCAGTGATGGGGTCCGATTGAGGGTGCAGATCCCTCACTCGAGCGGCTTCCACGAGCTTTCCGGCCTCGTCCGGTATGAAGGTATGGCTTCTCCTTCCCTCCTTTCTTTTTTTTTGCTTTTGTCTTTTCTTTTCTTTCCCGTCATCATTTTTCGCTTCAACCTGCTTCTCGACGCTTTGCTTTTGTGCGCTGGAGGTGGTCGTCGAGAAGCCGACGAAACAAGTGATCGGAGCTAAGAGATTTATCAGAGGATGGTTGCCATGCGGGGCTCCTCGTGCTAGAGCGAGGCGACCACGGCCGGCGCCCGTCAGCGGGAGGCTTCCCTATTCGTTCGTAGACTTCTTCCGAGACTCCTCTTTCTCCTCTCATTGATCCCCGCGCGGTGCCGCTTCGGATCATGTCATTCTCGGGGATCCACACGGGCAGTGGACACGTTTGGCAAGCATGGTGGGTCGTCTTCGTATGTCCAGAGTCCGACGCCTTCACATTCGGATATGATTTTTCGCAGATCTCGCTTGCCCTATCGTAGCGTGCCGGTTGGTCCCGACGAGCCTCTTCTCGGGAGACGAGGACGATTCGAGCCCGAGATCTTCGTGGCTCCCGAGGAGGCGGGCCCGAGTCGCAAGAGGGACCGGGTAGGGATTCTGATTGATTACCCCCTTTTTTTTTTAGACTGATTTTCTGAGATTTTGAGATTTGTACAGCTTTTTTTTTTTTTCTGGCACATTTTTTTTTTGCTTTTTTTTTTTTTTTGGGATGTGATAATTTAGGATTATTGTTACCTACTTTTTTTTTATTTGATTTTTTTTTCTTTTTTTTTTTGCACACTCCCTTTATTTTTGGAATGTAATAATTTAGGATTTTATTTTTTTATGAATGCAATGCAAGATGAATGCAATGTTGCATGAGCCTTGGTTTTTTGGCAAGGGTGTTAGTGTTTGGTATATGGACCGGTTTGGGAAGGTTTTTTTTTTTTTTTTGCACAGTGTTTCGAGCAACCGGGACGGAATATTCTTCTTTGGTGCAAGCAGCTTTGATTGTTGCAGATTTTTCCGATGAATGACAATCATGTCCGCGCGGAGGAGTCCCGCATCCGACATTGTCCTTTAATTTTGCTTCAGATCTCGGTCTCACTTTATTTCAAATTCAAATATCCTCTTCAACCTCCAAATTCAAACAGCCATTTTCGGGAGAAAGAGAGAAAATCCATGGAAAACCTTAGAAAAGCTCCATCAAAATTGTCCCAAGAATCCCAAATGTCATTCTTCAACAAGTTCAAGGATTGGTCCCTGGAGATTATGCATGAGAGGAGGTCCTTCTTGAAGAAAGGTACAAGGTGAAGTGCTTATGGTCTCTCAAGGAATTGATTCCTGACTACGATCTTCCGAGGGCTTCTTCCTCATTTTGGGATACTAGAAGGCATGTCTTTTGCCTTTCCTTCAACGAGATGGTCCCAACCGTCGAAGAATTTCGGGCCTTGCTTGAGGTCCTGAGGTGGAAGAGATAGCGGTTCCTTTGCCCGAGGGGCTTCTTTTGTTGACAGATTGTGCGTCCTCCTTCATCTTTCCCTGAGGAAGCGCAAGGTATGATCCGTGGTCCCGATCATTTTGATATTTCCAGTCTCCCCGATAGATTTAGGGGCTTAGGCTTGCTTGACGATGCCTATTGGGATGCCTTTGCACTTTGCATGTTCCGGGACCTTGTTCATGGTCTATTCTTTTGGGATCCGTCATCGGTCTCGCCGGATGTAGTCGTTCATTGTCGCTTGGGCGTAGATGTTGTACCTCCGATCCCGGGGGAGACTTTCCATGCTCTCGATAGGGCTACACGGAAGCGGTATATGCACGGGCAGCCTGCCTCTTGACCCCGTGGCCGATGGAGCGCTTGGGGATTCTTCTGAAACTCCCGACATGATCAAGCCTTGGACATTTGCCAGAGAGGGGTTTTGGTGGATTTGATGATCGTGGCTCATGGGAGCGTTGGATGGCTGGTCGCCGCATTTAAGATATCGATGGTCGTGCCTTGTTGGCGGGTGGAGACTCGCAGAGTGCTTCAGACGGGTCTCATGTGGTTATGCTTCCGGGCTTTCTCACCCAGCCTTCTATATTCCGTCCTTGGTTCTCGAGACAAGCTCGGCTTGGAGCAGTTCCTTTGGAGGACTTTGATGATATAGCCACCGTGGTGGTGGCTCCTGCTTTCTATGGATGATCCTTCTGTTTTCCTTTCTTTCCCGAGCATGGAGGTATGACGCTCTTTCCTCCTGTTATCCTCAGGCGTCCGAGACCGGTGTTCCCGACCACTTGGTACCCGGATTGGTACGAGAGGCATCCGGGAGAGACTCAGGTGGCTATTTTGAGGCGGCGTGAGGCCATTGTGGGTGTGGAGGACCCGACAGCTTCGAGAGGAGGAGGGCCGAGGCGAGGGCCAACCTCATGACAGAGCGGAGACGCCGTGACCGACTATGAGGCTTATGTCAAGAGACAAGAGAGGAGGACTCCTACTTTACCGCCTAGGCTACAGGAGATGAGAGATGACGCTAGTGGCTACTAAGGCCCCGACAGAGGCTGGTTTAATAGATCCTGCTCCTATACCAGAGCTTGGTAGGAGGAAGACCGACATTTTTCCCGTTCGTAAGAAGAAGACTCGAAGGGGGAAGAAGAGGGGAGAGGCCAAGACGAGTGGCTTGGAGTGACCTCGAGGTTTCCGAGTATCCCTTTCTTGTCATGGCGTACACATTAGTTTGATTATGTATCTTAATTTCTTTTTAGCAAAGCTGCCGCTGTAGGAATGAATCGGGCTTAGACTCATCAAAAGTTTTTAACTTGTAATGAATATTTGAATTGCTTCGTAGAGTTTTTCGAGACGCTTTCATGGTCTCGATCAATTGTATTGATGTCAAAGTATGACTTTTATTTGTGTTTTAGACCGAACCGTTTCCGCCGCCTACGTTCCCCTCATTTTGAGGAGCTCAGTCTTCGTAGTTCAACCCGCGATTTTGTTGTTGTTTTTTTTTTGTTTTTTTTTTTTTTTTTTTTTTTTTTTTTTTTTTTGGTGCAACCCTCGTTTTTTACCTAGGCCGCCCTTTTCGGGTTTTCAACCTAGTTGGGTATTACTCTTTAGCACTCTTTTTTGTTTCTTTTTTTTTTTTACGCGTAGTATCTCGCGCAGCCTTGTCACCATTCACTCGGGTGTACAAAGGGATTTCCGTCGAGGTCCGCAAGTTGCATGGCTCCTCCGGAGAAGATCTTCGGACGACGTATGGCCCGACCTGCATGTGCTCCCATTTGCCGAGGGGGTTGACACGGACCGGGGCTTTTCTTTCAAAACGAGATCACCTTCTCGGATCTCCCGATGCTTTACTTTCTTGTCAAAGGCTCGCCATTCTTCCTTGGTAGGCTCGGATGTGTTCCATTGCTTTCAATCGGCGTTCATCTAGTAGGGCCAATTCATCATGGCGACTGGGAGCCATTCGACCTCGTTGATCCGGCTTTCCAACAAGACACCTGAGCGAGGGATTTCTAGCTCGATTGGGAGTACGGCTTCCATTCCGTATGTGAGGGCAAACGGTGTTTCCCAGCTGCCGTTCGACCGATGTCTCAGAGCCCCAGAGTGCTGTGTGTAACTTCTCGGGCCAATCTCTCGCCTTGGATGCCCATTTTCCTGATGATGTTTTCCAAAGTCTTGTTTGCCGCCTCGACGGCTCCGTTGGTTTGGGGCCCGTAAGGAGATGACTTGTGACGGGTTATTCGAATTCTCGCCAGCCACTGTCGCATTCCCCTTCGAAGTGGGATCCATTATCCGAGATGATTTCGCCGGCAACCCGTATCCGCATATGATGTTCTCTTTGATGAAGAGGGCTACTTTCCTTGAGTTGAGGATTTTGTAGGATTTTGTAAGGCATCCTTTCCAGCTCCTTCGAAGAAATCACCAATCGCGTCTCTTTAGGCTCTTCCGCAGCTCCCAAATTCACACTCGTCAAAATCTCTTCTAGCTGGGCTCGATTTTCCTCTTTCCTGACAACCCGCTTAAAGATTTTTTTTTGTTTGATTTTTTTTGTTTAATGTGTCTCGCTTTCTTTATCTAATGAATTATTATTAAGTGTTTTTTTATTAATTAATTCATCATTAGTTAAAGTGGCAATCAAGGGATACTCGTAAAGGTTCGTCATTTCATTAGGAACGAAAAGGAATACAAAGATTTGCTACTGCACTCGTAGTCTTCGTGCGTAAGGCCATCTGACGACCCTAGAGACTTGACCTTAACAATGAAAGACTCTGAGGACTTTTCCTAGATTGACACAAAGGGATGGGAGACCAATCCAGCTTGGTGATCATTTGTTCTTTGGTCGCGACGGGCCCGAGAGAGTTTCCCGATTCTTTAACGCATTGCTGTCGTGGGCCTCATGACTGGGGCCGTCTCTGCTTCGTTCTCCTCCTCGATCATTGCTACCATTTCTTTGATCGAGCCGAAATCAATCAGTCCGGCACCGGATCTCTTCCCCGAACAACTGCTGCATGATTGGGCCATCCCAATCATCCGAAAAGACTTCGTGGCTTTGGCTTTCGGCACGGTCAATTCAAACTCGTGTTTCACCTTCCCGGGCGTAGGAATTGTGGTTGTGAGCTTCTCGAACCTGCTCCACTAGGCTTGGCACGCCTTTGAAAGTGTACTCACTTCTCATGGTAGTGGTAGCCCCGGGTATCTTGGGTAGGTCCAGAACATTCACGGACCGGGTTAGCTTTGGCTCCCCGAACTTGTTGAGGCTATCCTCGTAGCTTTAGCCACCCTTCCGTAGGAGCGGGCTCGTGATGTTACCCGGTTGTGTGGGACCCTTTACAAAGTAGTCGCCCAAATTAGGACTCGAAAGGGAGAGATTTAGGGTCGTCGACCGGGACCCTTCCCGTGGCAGCCTTCAAATCTTTTTCCTTTTGCAAAGGTCCACCGAGGAGGCCTCATATCCTGTGCCGTGGCGAGTATTCTCGTCCTTTCACCTCGATGAAGTTTGTGAGTTCCTTGTTGGTGCTTCCCTGCACCGAGGCCGTAGATAGCTCATCTTTCTCATCATTTTCAAGACCGGGGATTTTATCCCGAGTGACCGTCGATCTATGTTGCACACTTGGGCTTGGGAGGCTCGACCGTGAAGCCCGTTAGCATGAGACCTTCCTCGTCATGTTTGGATTTCCGTAATAGGTATTCCACCCGTATCCGTGCCCTCCAAGGTGACTAAATCCCCATAAATGGTTGTCAGTCCCCATTCGAGACGAATTTCACACACCGGTGGAGGCTTGAGGCGACCCTCGACCTCGATGCAGCCAAGGTCTTCCCAATAAGGCATTAAAAGTGATCGGGATGTCAATAACCCGGAATTCCACAGTATCAATTTCGTCCAAACCAGAGGTCCAAGGTAGCAACTCCAAGGACTGCCGAGATGTCGAGTCGTAAGCTTTGACCGTGAGGGAGGAAGGCTTCAAGTCTCGTAGTCTTGATATCAAGCAGTGCTCATGATCTTTGCCGGAAGAATGTTCATTCCGACCCATTATCAACCAGACCCGAGGAAGGCGTCGTTCATCCAATTGGACCGTGATGAAGAGAGGCTCGTTATGATCGCCCCAAATTGAGGGAGGTCGAGATCTCGTGAAAGTGATTATGTTCCCGTAGTGGATGTTTCCAATCAACCGTACTCACGTCATCTGAGTAGCATCAATAGGCACTAGAGTGCGAGCTGTGCTTTCTTCCAAATTTAGCCATGGGGATAGGACGAAGTGAGTAGAGACCAGAGGGAAATGTTGGCCTCGTGTCCGCTTCAACCGGTGAGCACGGGATCCTCTTTTTCGGGTCCTGGAGTTTCACTGCCTTAGCATAGGGGCGGCGATCTTCTTTCGGTGCTTGATCTCGTGGCCTTCTTATCTCGCCTTGGGATTTCCTTGGAAGATTTGCCCTGATCGGGTCAACAGTTAACTTCCTCATCGCGCTTCTTGACTCGGATTTCTTCAACGCCGCTAAGGTCAACGGAGCCTTTTGGCTATCGGCCACCGGCTCGACGGAGTCTAGCAACGGTGAGGGGCCGAGCCGCACTAGCTCCTTCCCGGGCGGCCCTTATAATCGCTTCCCAAGTCACGTGCTTTTGAGTCCGGGGTTGTGTTGTTGCCCCTCGATGGCCCACGAGCTAGGGCGTCCTCCGATTCACTCCCATAGTCTCGCCTTGCTCATAGTTATCATGCAACAAGAGTCGCTATTTGTCTGGACTCGGCGGCTTTTCGATCTCATCCCCTGTATAGTGCAGCCATTCTCGGTTCCTTTCTCGTAATACTCGTAGTTGGAGATGATTATAGCATTCTCGTGTGGGAGGCGCATCCGGTATCATGCCGCTCTAGGACTTCTCTCGAAAGCCGACATACATTCGGGGAAGGTGACCTCTTCTTGGGTAACCCCGACAAGGAGTGTTACTTTGTTCTGGGGTGGATTTGATCTAACCATGGTTATTTTCTCATTTGGGCGGATGGGAGTTAGTTTCCTCTCTCTATCGTATCTTCGACTATCACCCGGATCGGACGCCCGAAAACCCTTTCCCCAAAGCATGGTAGGCAAAGTGTTGAATTCTAAGACATCCACGTGCTCGCACTCCAGAAACTTCATGGCCTTCATGTCCTCGGCTCATATTCGTCTTCCGAAGTGTCTTCGCTGCCGCTTGCCGACAACCAACCATTGTGCCCGGCTCCCATGGGCTCATTTCTCGCATGATTGTTCCGCATTGTTTCCGGATCTGGGGCCTCGCTGACTCTTCGCTCTCGTCATCATCATCGTCGCTGCCATCGGAATCATCTTCCCATACTAGCGGGATTTCGGCCGAGAGGGAACGCCGATCAAACCCGTTAGGGGAATATGGGTGCGTGCAGCCGCAGAATTGTCATATGCTCCCATTCCCTAAGTGATAGATTGCGACTCACTTCTCCTCCCGTAAACTGGGGGAAGAGTGAGAGGGGGTGGCACGTATTTGACACCGTGCAGAATGTAGAAGGATTCTTCCTCCTCTCGATTCTTCGCCACCGCCTTCGGATCGTATTCGACTTCTCCAATAGCCGCTTGCGTAAGTGTACTAGCTCCGCATGTTCTTCGGCTTCTTTGCTAATAAGCCCCAAGACAGCGCCCGTCCGAAGCTTTCTTGTTCAATTTTTCTTGATCGCTCTAACCATCTTGTGTAAATGGTTCTTTCATGTTTTGATCGGAACAGCCCCAGCTCTTCAGCATCAGCTTTCCCTTCCTCCGAGAAATAGCGGGCCTCGTATTTTTGCAAGGAGTCTCGACATGAGACCAAGGATGGGTTGATTCGCTCGATATCCTCAAGGCCGAGGGGGAATCCGAACCGTGGATCCTCGACGAGGTTGGCCACGGTATTTGGGGACCTTCATCAAGATCTTCCCGGGCATGCGAAGATTCTCCGCATTCAATCATATTCACTCGATTATGGTTCCTTGCGCAGGATTTTTGATCGTATTAGGCCCTTCGGGCCTTCCAACTTTCCTTGCTCTATTAGCCCCGGATTGCCTTTTTCAAAGTGAAGCAATTGTCTGTTAAATGTCCATGAGCTTGATGAAAAGCACAATACTTTGTAGTATCCACGGAGCATTCGGATTCCCGGGTTGGAAATTCTCCAAAGGCCGCAAAGCAAGCCTTCTTTCACCAAATCCCTAAAGATGTCATTCGTAGGCATTCCAAAGTTTTCGAGGTTCATGACCCGTGGTCCGGGCTCTACCGGGTTTTCTGGGAGCAAAAGGAGTTGTGTTATTACATTCCCGTCCCGCATAGTTAATCATCTCTTTGCCTTTAGCGGGAGCAGGGGCAAAGTGTTTGCAGGAGGAGCCCGATATCCGTAGGCGTGTGCAGCAAATGCTGGCCGATTGTAAGCCTTTTCAAACTTAGCCGCAGAGTTAACCATGGCCCGTAAGTCTCGAGTACGGGAAGTGACCGAGGGAGGCTCTCGATGTGGTTTCAAGCATGACCGGAAGATGTCCAGCTTGTTCCTCTTCGGAAGGAGGGATGGCCATTTCACCGAGTTTCGCATTCCACCGCTTGTAGAAGTCCCCAACATTCTCATCTGACGCCGCACCGTTGTTTGTAGGTCAACCCTATTTGTTTCCCATTCCAAGTTGGCCTTATACTTTCTCGTGAAGGCATTGGTAATCTGGTCCCATGTAGCCCTGGCCTCGGGTTTCAAACGGAAGAACCATTTTAAGGCACTGGATTTCAAAGATAGACTGAAATAGTCAGCCAACTGCTGATTGGTGCACCCTTTAGCCTTCATTGCCAAGGTATACGTGTCCAAATGAGTTTTAGGGCATGCAGTCCCATCAAAGAGGTCCAGATTTGGCATCACGAATTTGTGGGGCAGAGGAACAATGGAGTCCGGGTCTGTAGGTCGGAAGGCGTACTTCTTAGCGCCAACTCGGCGATCTCGCTTTCATTTCCTTGTGTTGTTTCCATGAACCAGGCCAGATGAGGGTCTTGTGGCGGAACCATGGCATTCAAGCTAGTGGCCGAGTTAGAGAGAGGAGCTACCACCGGCGGCAGATCGTGGAGGGAACGGCCGATCCGGGACGTAGGTGAAAACCCGTCCTGGCCCAAATTGCCCTGGGAGCATGAGTAGGAGCCTCGGGCGAAGGGATAGAACCTTGCGGCCTGCCGTTGATTTTCAACCGGCAAAGTAGGTGGAGGCACCCGATGTAGCCGGATAACTTGGATTTCCGAGTGGGGCCCGTAAGTAGGCTTGGGTGCGGGCCGCCGTCCCCGACCGTTGAATTGCATGGCCGGGCCGAGGCGAGGGTGTATAACCCGGGGTACCGCGGTCCCGATGATTCGGATGACACCGGGATGGAGGCTTGGTAACCCATAGAAGTCTCGAGTGAGGAACGGATTTGTGTGAGGAGCAAATTTGAACTAGTACTATTCTCGAGGAGGGGCTCGATCGCGGCCCGTAACTGCCGCGCGGCATTCCGAACCGCGGCCGCTGCCGTGAAGGTCCTGGATTGATCGGTTCCGAACCGAGGTGGCACTCCAATTTGTTGGGGCATTCCGAGATAACCCCAACCATGAGAAGACATTCCGTATCGGCTTTGTCCCCACCGAGGAACCGTGAACCGATTCCAGGCTGCCGGCCGCATGGATCCGATGATCCGCGGTTGGGAGCCGGCCGACCCGAAGATCGAGGAGCATGGGTTCTCGTAGTGGCACCATAGGAGGTGGGTGGTGGCATCCCGGTGTAGTCGTGGCGACCGAGAGTGGGGTTGGCATCCTCGTCTTCTTCCACGGTGAAGGTGCCATCGGATTGAGGCCGGCGGCCAAACCGTGGCTCTTAATAGCCTCCATAAGGCTATTCACCGTGCTTCCCGTCGTAATCTCATCTCGTTCTCGCTAACCGATTCCACCGTTGTTCTCGTCTCGAGGGGTCCCGGAGGCGGAGTGACGTTATCCCCATCATTACCTGGCCGATGCGTACATTCTCAAACCCGGAGTCGGAACAAACGGTGAAGCTGATGACGCGCTTGACTCTTCCCAACTAATCAAACGATGACCCGGTGTCCGGAACCAGCCTTTGTGAGGAGCTGCGGGGGAAAAGGCACGAGGGTTCAGATGTCTGGGAATGAAGGAGGGTAGGTGTTTGGGCATTGGGCTCATGCAACATGCAGTTATTTGTTCACGTTTACTTAAAACATGTTTTATTAACCTAATCGGTTGGAAAAGATTTCTCTTCTTTTTCGCAAACTACTCGATCCCGGATCGCCGCCCCGTCACTACGTCTATAAGCCCCTCGTATTCCACCTGTATTTCGACCTCCCAGGGTGGACAGCCCCGAGCGAGGGTCCTATAGGGCAAGCGGGTCCCACCGACCAAAAAAAACGATCCTAAAAGTCTGGCGGGTAATCGAGTCTTAACGAGCATTCGATGTAAATTACGGACAAAACTGACGTCAAAGTCAAGATCATATCCGAGGGCTCGACAAAAAGTCGGCATGATTTGGACTGATAAATGTCCACGATTGATCTTGACTTTTTGTCAGTTAGGCCGTAATTAGGCATGGAATAATCATTAATCCTTGATGACTCAGTGTCAATGCTGGGAGTCCGTGTATAATTTGTGCCGCCGAGCCGAAGTCAAGGCGCCGGTCAATATCTTGGTCAAAGTCTGCGGCGGAAAACCGCGTAACTTCGACCGATTAGGGTCCCCGAAAGATATTGAGTCGGTATGCCGACAAAGGCTTGAAAGGAAAGGTCTATACACGTACAGGCATGACACGTACCAAACTAAAAACCAACCGGGTCTCGGACAAAGTGTGTCACGGACAAGTGCATGGTCGACACGAGGCTCCATGGGATGTTTGGGTAGTCCTGTGCTTGCACCGAGAGGCGTAATAAGACCAAACGGGCCGCGACAAGGATTTCCCTGTTAGGGACGTAGTGTGCAAAGGTACGGTCAACGTGCGCGTAGTGTGCAAGCAGTCTATTTTCTTTTTCTGAGTAAAATAGAAATTTTTTTATGTGTCTTAAAAATATGATGCATGATTTTTTTTTTTGAAAATTTTCCTTTTTTTTTTTTGAAATTTTTTTTTTTGAATTTTTTTTTTAAAATGAGCACATAAGCACAAAAATTCCGACAGTTAGGGACATGATTCCGACGGTCAAAATTTTGACTTTTCCCGAGGCGGCCAAAACAACACGAAAAATGTACAAAAATCAACACACACACACAAATAATTTTAAAGCCGGGACGGAAGCTTGACCCTCAAAAGCTTTTCTTTTTTGAAAACGATGATACCGGTACGTGGGATTGTTAGACCACAATTTATCCCCGACTCGTGTTAGGAGGCGATAACGGGAAGTTTAATGGTTTCCACCAATATACCAAATATCAATTTTTTTTAGAAAAAGCTTATTTATCCCCAGCGGAGTCGCCACTGTGATGATGTGTCGCCATTTTGCGGGAAAAAATTCGATTTTTTGCGTTTCTTTGAAAAACCAAATAAAACCCGAAAAAAGAACGGAGTCGCCACGCCATTTTTGTTTTAAGGGACAAAACTTTGAAAAATGCCCGAGATTAAAGATTTGGGTTCGGAGGTCATGTTACATGCCGGGAAGGACGTTAGTGTGCACCCGGAATGCCTCGTAAAACGAGTCTTCCAAGCTGAAAATCATTTGTGTGTGTGTGTGTGTTTGTGTGTTTTGGCCAAAATAAGTGAAACTCAGAAAAGTAAAAATTGGGATGTCTTTTTAAGACTTTAAACTGATCCTATGATTTTTTGGAAGATTTTTGTGTTGAGATTTGGTACTCAAAAGACCTTTTGAAGTTGAGAGTCACTTCTGCCAGAATGAAAAAGGCAGTGGACCTTTGATTTTGAAATGGATTCAAGGGCCTTAAAACTTCATAATATGGATAAACTCAGAGAATGAAAATTGTTCCAGACACCTTAAATAAGATTTTTGGGAATGAATTTTCCATTTTGGAGAATATTTGAGGGGTCAAAACCTTCTGGAAATCTCAGATATGAGATCTAGATTTCCAGAAGCTGATGAACTGGCCTCTAAAAGAAAATTTGAAAAGAGGAGTTTTACTCACGCAAAAAATAAAGTAAAAATATTTCTGGAAAGCTCTGGATGTTGTCTACAAAAAGTGTTTTGTAGTCAATACCAAATTCCAAGTTTATCTGTGTCCAAAAATTAAGACAATGGACTGGGGTTTTGGAAAATTGCTACTGGACAGCAACTTCTCAAGAGAGAAAATATGATTTTAAAGGGGATTTTTGCATCCATGCTTGTCCCCATTTCCCTAGGTTTTGGTTAGTGATCACTTGACATTTTAGTGGTGAATCAACTATACCAAACCATCCTTGGGGTACATTAGGACTAAGCACTTCATTTGCTTGGGAAGGGGATTTTTATCCTTTGAAAATGAGATTTGATGCTTGAAAATGTTTTTAGGGTTTTGAAAATGTGTTTTCTTTGCAAGAAAGTAAGAGAACTTGAAAATAATGTTGATCCTTGTAGAAGATCATCCATGGAGATGAACTTCCATGGTGATCTTCTTGGATCTAAGACAAGAAGATGAATGAACTATATTTTGTAGTTTGAAAATGCATGCATGGATGAGAGATTTAGGGTAAGAAGAGGGAGGTTATACCTATCTTCTTTGTGTTTTGTGTTTGAAGGCTTGAATGCAAGAGTGTTTGGGTTTGATTTGAGTGAGTGAAAGTTGGGAAGATTCAAGAGAAAAAGGTGACAATTCTTATAGAATTCTCACTGTTTTCTCAAGTATTTTCGCCAAATGCTGTGAATTGTGTTCTTGGTCCTCCTCATTTTTGTGACTGGAGGGCTCAATTTATAGCCCTCTGAATTTTACAATCCCATCCGCGCGGATAGGACCTGCAGCGTGCACTGTTCATTAAATGCTGCTCCAGGCTTTGGACACAAGGAATAATCTTTTTTAAAATTCAAATTAACCGGATTTTGTTTCCAACATTTCTTTTTTTGGTTTTTCTTATTTCTTTTGCTTTTTTGATTCCTTTCCTTGGTTTATCTTTTTTTGGCAATCCCTAATCTACCCTTACTTGGTTAGAAATGTTAGGAAATGTTATAACTTTCGTTAATTTTCTAACGAAAATACTAACATGCTCAAATTGGAGCACTTACACCGGGAACCGCACATATCAACTTCTGACCAAGCCCCAGTTTGCCACATAGTCTTTTGTAGCCCCAGGGTGAGATTGTTCTTCAGGTTTTAGTCAGTCAGACGGCGGACAAGACTCAAGAGTTTTTACATGCAGGGGCACACTTTTCGAAGGTAAGAATGAAACCTGATTTTCTGTATGACACTCTTGCTTATGGGTTTGACTCTTTTGGGAGAGTATAAGCGTTACAAAGTGTGGAGAGTGTATGGAAGCCCCTGCTTCACAGAAATACAGTGTTTAGCTCTATATTCCTAATAACGTGGAGAGGAAGACTTTCCGAGACACTTGAAAACTTGTTTTATTCGTGATGATCACAAAGTTGCTTAAATCCTTTTATTGATATTCGGGTTATTCAACCACCAACGCTGATATGAGCCAATATTTTCATCAATCCTGAGGAGAAAATCCACTGATATCGAGATCGAATTTGGAAGGATGGACAGTGTATGGGCATGGTCCTTGAGAAGACCGGATTTTCTGAGATTTGTTGGCGATTTCGACCGAACCAGTTAAGGTTGCCTACGTTCCCCTTTTTGGGAGGAGCTCAGGTCGCCGTAGTTCGGGTTTATCCCGAATGAAAAGAATGAAGTTCGGGGACGTTGAGGACTTTTGAGAATTTAGAGCATCGAAGGAACGTGTCCTCTTGGAGTGTCGATGGGAGACACAGATGCGAAGCCCCAGTGGGACATCCACGGCAAGTGTTTGCGGAGGAAGAATGAAGTATGCTCACACGAAACGTCGAATGAACGGATGGAATTTGCACAATCTTCGCTTGACGGTCTTTTGAGCCGGGATGGATTTAGCTCCTCTTTAAGCAATAACCTGTTTTAGATCTCGACGATATTGGACTGAAACTGCTATCCGGTAGGAACTGCGACTGGGTATCGGGATTTCGATCGGTCTTCGGGTGATTTAGGATATCATGACCTCTTAAAACGAGAGATCGGCTAGGCCTTTTGCTGGCTGATCCTCTAAAGATGAGAGGTTGGCTCTCGGGTATGTGTTTGGGATTTCTAAGGTGAGGGAAATCTGTGATTACATCTTTAATGCCTCTAAGAATGAGAGGTCAATCTTGGCTTTGGCTAAGAGCAAAGGTAACGGTAAGGGTAATGGTAATGGGACTGTCCTCTAAAATCGAGAGGACGGCTTGGGATTGGTTAGAGGTAATAGTGAGGGGACATCCGTGCTGTCTTTTATTCACTCTGAAACTCTTCTTTGAGTAATGACCGGATCTTTTGACTTTTGCCTTTTGAGAGAATCGCTGGGGACTAGGCTCTCTTTCTTTTCTTTCTTTCTTTTTTTTTTTTTTGTATCTTCTCTTTTTTGTATTTTTGTCTCCCCTTTTTTTTGAGAGGAGAATTTCAGCTAGTCCCCAGGATGGATCATTGCCTTCCGCAGTTCTTGAGCTTGGAGACGGTCGATGCTTCTTTTGACTCATGGGAGTCTCAAGGATAGTCCCTTCTTCTTTTTGGTGATGGCTGAATGGGTTTCAAAGCGTGCCGATCTTGAAATGAAGGGGTATTATTTAGTGAGGGTGAGGTAATGGCTTTCCTATGGGTGAAAGTTTCAACCGCAGCCCCTACCGGATAGTCCGAACGAGATTGAGTCTTCGTTGCTTGCTTAAGCTTACTTCGAGGAAGATCCGTGCAAATTCATCGAGTCAACAAAAGTGGTGAGGACGTGTGAGCACAAGAGATGCAAGCTGGGGATTTGACAAGCCCCAATTAGAGAGTGATATCGGTTGATTTTCCCGCTCCGATTAATTCAAATATTAGTCATTTCAAAACATTAGTCGGTGAGCAGCATGAGTGATTATGTAGAATAAAACCATTTCAAATTAAGTATAATGTGGGTAAGCAAATAATGTCTCGAGTCTAGCAAGAATGGAAACAAACATTTTATTTATTGAAATAAAAGACTCATAACAAAGATGTAATAGACTCAAGACCTAAGAATGAAGTCTGCTAGCTAGATAAACAATCTAAGATCCTACGATGCCTGCCTGACTGACTTCTTCATATGAGGAATCTTTAGAGATGTGGAAAAGGATTATTGGCCACCTTAGGAGAAGCTTTTTCAATTCTTCCTTCGTCAACTAGTTTCTGAATGAGCACCTTTAGAACGGAACAATCATTGGTCGAATGCCCAGGGTACTGATGATAGTAACAGTATTTACCACGATCCAAATTCGGATTGGGTCTGGTGGGATGATAGTTATCCAGCGGCTTTATCATTCCTCTTCTCATCAATCCATTGAAATCTTCTTCAGTTGATATCCCGAGGTCATCGAATTCTCGCTTCTTGCGAGGAGGGAATTGACGAGTATCCTGAATATTGCCTCCTTCATGGGAACTCAGCTCGATCTTCCCCTCATCAATGAGTCCTTGAATGATTATTCTTAACTGAAAGCATGCATGGGTGGTATGTCCTGGATATTGATGATAATCTCAATATTTGCTTGGATCCAGGTCTTCACTGTGATGAAGAGGGGGTATAATCGACCAGTGGTTGAACTAAACCTCCACTTACCAGAACCCTGAGAAATTGATTCATAGGCATCCCTACCTTTCCCCAATATGCCTTCTTCTTCGCTTTCGGGACTTTCTCTGGAGGGGACTCAGGTATCATCATAGGGCTCGCAGCTGGAAAAAATGACATCTGATTCACAGTTACGTAGGAGGTTGGTCCTGAGCGCTGGTCTTGCGGGGATGATAAGCTGAAACCATATGAACCCATTGGTGATTGTGGAACACTTCCTTGCGGGGGAGCTTGGTCGGGATTGAATAGCAGTGATCCTTCCTGAGTGACATAATGACATGACCCTTGGGAATCTGGTTGGTACGGGCTCTTCACATCAGGTTGATTAGGAACATTGAAAACCTCGGAGATTGGCTGCTCATCTTCAATCTGGGCCTGGACCACATGAGGTGCTGGGGAAAGAATCTTGTCCTGCCTATCTTCACTCACCCCTTTCATTACATTTCCATCTCCATACTCAACACCGCTGGCCTTGATGATTTCTTCGTATGATCCATCTTCATGACGAATTATCGTAACCCCTCGGATGCGCATTGCTTCAATAAATCGAGAGTGAGCCTCTTCCTCTCGGGCTTTGGCGACTTGGGCAAGTAATTGAGCTTTGCATTCACGAACCATGGCAGCTTCAAGAGCAGCCCGCAACTCTGCTACTGACAGGTCATTCATGTCCAACTGGCCCGAAGTGAGAGGAAATCCAGACTGAGCAGATGGCATATCTCTTGCACCAGACATCTTTGAACAGTAGAATGGATGAGGACTTCGGAGGAAATTGCAAATATTTCAGAGAGACGGACTGACTGATCACTCCTTGCAGCAGAGCACGCGCCCAAACTTGTCACTACTACAAAAGGGTAGATTATAAGGCACTGGAGGGAAATTTCGAGGAACGGGAGGGGGAAAGGAACGGAACAGACATCGCACAAACAATTTTATTCATCTTCAAGTATAAATTAGTGTTTTAAATCCTATGTACGATTGGAAAAGGGAAAGCCTTTATTCATGCTAACTATACCTTGGGGAAGCCTAAGTGGACGCAATATTCAAATTACCCTAAATGCCTTGCTTTGAAATATATAATAGGTAATGATACCTAACCAAATCCTAACATCATTATGGAACGGAGAGATCGTCCAAATTTCTAGGGAAATTTGGGCAGCATAACGGGTCTTTTCGAAGAATTTCGAAAAAATCCGGCATGACCTCTCGTCGGTGCACGTAGACAATGCGGCATGATCTCTCGTTTAGAACACGCCACGGAAGTGACATGTCCTTACGTGAAATCATGTTGCATTGGCAACATGCCCACAAGATGCGAGGTTTTGGGGGAAGGTATAAGGACCTACGACATTTTTCAAAACAATTCATTTTATTGTAATAAAAATATTGTATCAAAAACCAACCGTGGGTAAGGTTAAATGTGTGGCGCCACCTATAACGCACTAGGGGGTTAGGTTTGATTTCAGGCACTCAAGCGTAGGCGAATTTTATGGCCGTCTGCGATGCCGTCAATCGCACCCGAGGGTTCTAAGTCTAAGTGAAGTAGTGTGCGGATGACTATATTCGTTTATTTACAAAAAACAAGATTTTTTTTATTGTTTTATTTTATTTTGAAAAGAAAAGAAAACACACACACCCTTACAGGAAAACAGGGAACAGCAATCAACCGAGCCACATTCGATTCAAGGGACTGCCCTCAAACCAGACCTCTGAGTATCTGTCCAGTGGCCACCATTTGTCGCGTGACACAGGACATCAAGAGACAAATGTGTCGCACGACCTTGGTGGTCACTGAACCAATATTCTGCAATCATCAAATCAGCCCCTGTATCTTCAAAGCAAGAACAAAGCAAAAACAAATAATGCACAACACAAGGTATACAAAGCACAAAAGGGGTCCACAAGTCTCATATTCACAAAATGCATGAACCACAAATGATTGTCAAAAATGCACACAAAATGGATGTATTGGATGTCTAATTTAACGAAAGCTTGACCCACTTAACATTTGAAAAACAGGTTTTCAAAGTCAATTGATCCCCAGCGGAGTCGCCACTGAATGTGCGCTCGCCCGAAAATTTCGGTTTAATTACGAAATGAATGAAAGTAAAGGAGTCGCCACGCCGTTTTAAGAGGAAACATTGAAAACCTTTTTAGACAGAGAAAACACGGGTTCGGAGGTCAGGTTACGTGTTGGGAAGAACCGAGAGTTCACCCAACACGCCTCGTCCGTAGACGAGTCTTTCAATTAAACATCCAAGCAAAATCCAAAGTGTGTGCAAGTGTTGACAATGAACAAATGTAGTAATCATGCATCTTATTAATATGAATTAAGATTTACAACTTGTGAACCCATTATTGAGGGAGGCCACACCCCTACTACAACAATCTAAAACAGATTACAATTGAAAAGGGTTCCTGCAAATGGGTCACAATATGTCGCATGACATATGATTCCAGTGACCACATATGTCGCGTGACACAGGATCACCTCGGAATGACATGTCGCATGACATACATAGGCCATCTGTAGAAACTTACATAACAAACACCAGAATCAACAATATCTAATACAGATCCAATTGATTAATCAAATTATGTACGAAATACAGAAATAATAACAAATCGACCCCGGGAGTGTGGATATGGGTAGATCCACACCCCCTTTGGGGTTTGAACACCAATTCAAGCAACTATTCAACAAAAGCAATTCAAATACACAGATCCAACGAATTAAACAGAGAGATTGCGATTGGGATTCAATAATCCAGACAGCTAGGGTCTGATTATTGAATCCTAACGAAAGTAAATGAGAGAATTATGAAGAATTGAATGAGAGGGAGAGAGAAGAGGGGGTTTAGATTTCGTTACCCTTGATGCTTCCTCGAATCCTGTATCAAGTTAGATACAAGACCCTTCAAATGATTGCTTCTGGCCTTGAGATCCTGAGGGAATTGATGCAAGGGGTTCAAGTGAGTTGGTTGAAGAAATGGGTTTATATGAGAGAGAATTGGGTAGGTTGAAGGTAGGACAGAGAGAGAAGTGTGTTTGGGGGGCTTTGTTACGATGCAATTTGCGCAGAGTAACAGTAGGCTGAAGTTGGGATCCATTTATGAGAGGGGTAGGGTCTTATTTATAGGCTGCAGTTAGTGGCCTCAAGGTGTCGCACGACCTTACGCATCCACTTTCCATGCCTCGAGTTGTCGCGTGACACAAGGTGGCCATAACCGTTTTTGGCGCCAAAACTAGTTTCTGGAACATTCCGGGAAAATACCCAAAAAGTCCAACAGGTTTTATTCCCAACAAGTCCCTTTGCATGAGTAAGGTACCAAAAGGTACTTCCTTCACGGGAAACTTATGAAATGTTTCCGGAAGTCTCGGGATTGGCCAGAAATTTACCAAAACGCCCTTTAATGCAATTTTATTACATTAAAATGCATCTAAAAAGGTTGCGAATTGGATTGGCGTACTTACAGGCCCCGTAGACGGCGTTACATCTACATTTCGACAGTTTTGACCGAAATGATAATAGCGTTTGATGCGTAAATCGAGGTAAAACGAGTTTTTAGAGAGAGAGAGAGTGTTACATATGGCTAGGGGTTGACTCTTTGACTTGATTTACGTATACGGGATACGGTTTGAGTGTTTGAAAGGGTGTTTCGAAGGTGTTTAGTTCGTGTTTGGTCGGAAAACGGAATTTTCATGCAAATCGAGACAAAACGGGGCTCGGGAGGGGGTAGAACAGGTTTGGACCGTGGGCTTTTTGGAGAGAGTTAATATTTTTCTTTTTTTTTTTCGAATTTGACAGCCCTTGTATTTATAGGGTGAATTTGCAAAACGGGCCGTCCGGCCAGTTCCTCATTTTGGGAGGTTTTTGGGCATTTTGGAAAATTGGAGGGCTTGATGAGAATTCTGATTTTTCCAGTAAAACAGGCCGGACGGCCAGTTCCTCAATTTCAGGGACATTTTGGTCTTTTCACCCTCGAATTTGATTGATGTTGATTTGGGGGCTTGTGGATTCATGCCAAGTGTCCCGATGACTCACCAGGGCTAGGGTTTGTGTCCCGTTATTCCCGGTTTTGTCCGTTTTTTAAATAACTGTCCGAAAAATGTCTGAAACGCCCCCGAAAAATCCCGGAAATGCGTTTTTCGAGGAAAGTTGTACTTTTACGTGTGATAACGTGTGTTGAGTACACTTTGATGTCGGGATGCACGGGGCAGTCCTGGGATGTCTCGTTGACTCGAGAGCGGGGAGCTTAACGGGTTCCGGTTAATCTGGAAAGGGCCAGTTAACAGATTCCGGTTAACTTTTAACGGATTTTGACGATCCGTATTTGGGTATTTACAATACTACTGTAGAATTGAAAAGGAAAGGTACCTTTCTGGTGTTGGGAGGGCCATGAAGCAGCAATCCACGAGGCCACTGCAGAGGAAATTAACCGTTGAATTTATTAAGATACAAAAAGGGCAAGTAGAAATAGAATTATGATAGAGATTGAAATTGAAATTGAACCCGAAGACCTAGTTTTCGGGCTTGCGTGGAGTAGAGGAGAGGGTAAGTAATGAGTTCTCGAAGAGCTTGAAGAGCTTCGGCATTGCCTGTATGTTATGGCTTCTTCTGCCTTCCACTTGACATTACTGCTGCCGGTGATGCTGTTGCTTGTGGTGCCGTTTTCCATCACTCTCCGTATCCGCGGCGGCGGTGATATGGAAGTGCTTGATTTATGATTTCTTTGCAATGTGTGTGTGTGAGAGAGAGAGATTAGATTTTTGTTGAATGATTTATGGTTTCTTTGATTTTGAGAAAAGGATTCTGGCAATGGCTAAGTAGGACTAGTTGGAAGAATATATATACATACTTTAATATATTCATCAATTTTTCAATGCTACACATCTACACTTAATGTATGTCATTTAGTTGGATATATATATGTGATTATTGTGGGTTTAGTTGTGAATCAATTACAACGACTACTCATTTAGTCCTTATACTTATAAAACTAATGGACGGGATTGTTGAATGATAATAAAGTATACATAAGGATTGTCATTTACATTATAAATATGATTTTAGAAAGGTTTATTAAGTACAAACACATGTTTGGACAATCCAAGTGGGAGATTGTTAGAACATGGATTGCAAAATGTATATACTTAGTAAATATAAATAAACATGTAGACGTGTACATGTATAAATTATAAACATAATGTGTTAATATAAAGTGTAGAAAATTAATAAATGTGTAGAATTTCTGAAGTGAAAATTATCTATTTATGATGGACAAAATGATAATTTCTCACTGCTTTATATGTGAAAGGGTATGGTCCCTAAATGAAGTGCATATTGTTTTCTATATATAGAAGCCTACCATCAGCCTAAAAATTTTACATAATCTTACATATACTCTCTGCATAAATCTGAGTGAAATAGAAGGCATTCATTATTTAGAAGATCTATATCTCCCTCCTTTATTTCTTCTTCTTTTCTTCAATATCAAGTCAAATGATTCAACAGGTATGTTACGCTTCCACTTCCATTCCCTTTTCTCATACTTATTCAAGAAATGAGTACGCATTAAATTTAACGCAATATAGATGTTCAAACAGCTTGTTCTTATGTTTTGCCCATCAATTCTGATTTTGATAAATATTTTTAAGGTGTATTATTAATCGAAATGGACGTACGACAAATCCCCTTATAACAAGTAGTACTTCCTCCGTTCCAAAATGTTTGTCTCATTTGACTTTTTTGTTGAACTTTGACCACAAATTTATGAGAGATTAATCATGTTCATGAAATTCTAAAAGTTGTTGTTGATAATATAATTAATGGTGAATCAATAGAAATTTTTAGAATTTCATGAACATAATTAAACTGTCATATATTTGTGGTCAAAGTTCAACAAAAAAGTCAAATGGGACAAACATTTTGGGACGGAGGGAGTAAATCTTAATCACACACTCTACAAAAACAGAGATTTAAAATTGTTGGGAAACAATGGCCTATAATTGTTATGCAAAGATGAACACAAATATGAAGTAGAAATACGAAAACAATAACAAGTAATGAACACAGAGATTTACGTGGAAAATCCCTCAAAACAAGAGGAGTAAAAAACCACGGGCGACGGAGAACAATCCACTATATCAATCAAGAGTACAAGGAGATGATCAAGGTGAAAAACAATCACACAATCTCACAATCTCTCAATGGTGAATACCTGGCTTGTTTCTATCTCTCTCTATCCAAGGCATCCGGAGGAACAATGACCAAAAAGACATTATATACGGCTAGGGCAAAACACGCTGCAACCAAGGAATGACCAGGCCCAGCCCACGCATGACGACGCGAGGCGCCCGCCTCAAGGAAGTCCAGGCGCCCGCCTGGAGCTTAACCAAAACCATGTCCACATTCGGCCCTTGATGCGCCCGCCTGAGTCCATGGGATGCGGCCGCCTCAAGACGAAAAACAAAGCCTCCCTTCTCGGCCACTCATGCGCCCGCCTCGGCCACTCAACACACGCAGCAGCACAGCAACAGCAACCAAAACCCAAGGCCATTTGGTCAACAATTGAGAGTCACTAAACAATTCTCCACCTTGACGATCAATTTCGAAACAATCTATCTACAAGAGAACATCTCTATCTCCGCCGCCACGCCCCGAAGGGCATTAATGACTAGTAATACCCACTAAGTCCAAGCAATGCTTGAACTTAGCAATCTGCAAAGGTTTTGTCAACATATCCGCCGGGTTGTCAACTGTATCAACTTTCTTCAGAACGACCTCACCACTTGCAATTGAAGTCCTCACAAAGTGATACTTAATATCAATGTGCTTCGTTCTCCTATGGAAAGAATTCTGATTCTTCGCCAAACAAATAGCGCTTTGGCTATCACTGAAAACCTCAGGAGCACCTTGAACCATACCAAGTTCACGAACCAAGCCACCAAGCCATTTGGCTTCCTTGGCCTCTCTGTTATAGCCATATACTCATCCTCGGCGGTAGACAACGCTCGTGACTTCCTGATCCAGTATTTCCAACTAATAAGCGGAACCACCAAGACAAAACACATACCCCATTGTAGATTTTCTGTCATCAAGATTACCGCCCCAATCTGAATCAACATGCCCAACAAAACCATCACGATTCTTACCATAGACAATGCATAAATCCGGTGCACCACACAAGTATCTAAGAATCCACTTCACAGCATTCCAATGCTCTTTACCCGAATTCCCCATGTATCGACTTACTACGCTCACTGCTTGAGCAATATCAGGCCGAGTACAAACCATAGCATACATAATACACCCCACAGCATTCGAATACGGAACACGTGACATATACTCTTCCTCATCTTTAGACTTGGGACAATCTAAAGAAGACAACCGAAAGTGAGAAGCTAGAGGTGTACTCACAGATTTGGCATCCTTCATGTTAAACCGCTCCAAGACCCTCTGTACATACTTTCCTTGCGACAAGTAAAGTAGTCCCCTTTTCCGATCTCGTTCAATTTCCATGCCAAGAATCTTCCTCGCAGCACCTAGATCTTTCATCTCAAACTCCCCTTTCAACATCAATTTCACCTGGTTGACATCATTAATATCTTTTGTAGCTACAAGCATATCATCGACATATAACACAAGATAAATTAATGAGCCATCACTACAGCCCTTCAAGTAGACACAACTATCAAAATCACTCCTAGCAAAATCGTGGGTTACCATAAAAGAGTCGAACCTTTTATACCATTGTCGAGGTGACTGCTTCAAACCATATAAGGATCTTTTCAACAAACAGACATGATCCTCCTTCCCCTCGACCACAAACCCTTCAGGTTGGCGCATGTAGATCTCCTCCTCAAGTTCCCCATGTAAAAATGTTGTTTTCATATCTAACTGGTCAAGCTCAAGATCCTTCATTGCCACAATGCTCAACAAGGTACGAATAGATGTGTGTCTAACAACCGGTGAAAATATCTCATTGTAGTCTATCCCTTCGACTTGAGTGAAGCCACGAGCAACTAACCTTGCTTTATACCTTGCTTCCTCAATCCCCGAAGCTTCCTTGAACTTGTAGACCCACTTGCAGCTGACTAACTTCTTCTTTGGTGGAGGCCTCACAAGTTCCCATGTCTGATTCTTCGTAAGAGATACCATCTCTTCTTCCATAGCAACCGACCACTTTGCAGAATCTTCACAAGACATAGCTTCCTTGTAGGAGATAGGTTCATGCACATCAACGCTTCGGCGGACAAAGTGCATAAGCCACCATCTCCTCAAACCCATATCTAATAGGAGGTCTTTTATCCCTCTTACCCCTACCACGATCACTGGTAGTCTCCACCTGCACCGTAGTCTCTTCCTCCTGAACTGGAGCATCAGTAGGAGGTGCTTCATCAGACAAGTTATTCGCATCTAAGTCAAGTTCCACCCTATCATCTCCATCTAGCTCCACTCGCTTTCGTGTCAGCGTAACCACCTTTCTCATGGAGAAGTAGAGACTCATTAAATGTGACATCTCTACTAGTCAGGAACTTAGATGCAACCGGGTCCCATAACCGAAATCCCTTCACTCCAGTAGTATAGCCAACAAAGACACACTTTTTGGCTCTTGGCTCCAATTTGTTTCCATTGTTGACATAAGCATATACGGGGCACCCAAAGATACACAATCTCGAGTAATCTCCTGGAGAGTCAGACCACATCTCCACCGGAGTCTTCATCCCAATACTAGAATTTGGAGAACGATTAGCCAAGTAAGCAGTCATACTAATCGCCTCTGCCCAAAATTCTTTACCCAAACCTGCTTGTGACAACAAACACCGAGCCCTTTCTAACAAAGTGCGGTTCATTCTTTCAGCAACACCATTCTGTTGTGGTTTCCCAACACAAGTTCTATGTCGACCAATACCTTCATTTTTGCAAAATTCAGTAATCTCCTTTTCGACAAACTCAAGGCCATTATCATTCTCAGTTTCTTTATAGGTCTACCTGTCTGTTTCTCAACTAAGGTTTTCCACTACTTAAGATTCAAAAGCACATCATTCTTATGTTTTAAGAAATAGACAACCACCTTTCGTGAATAATCATCAACAAAAGTCAACAAGTAACGAGAACCACCCTTAGATAATTTTCTAGCAGGATCCCACAAATCAGAATGAATATAGTCAAGAATACCTTTAGACGTGTGTACTCCCTGTTCGAAGCTTGCCTTTGTTTGTTTTCCAAGCACGCAGTGCTCACAGAATTCCATAGGCCCTGTCTTCTGTCCATCCAATAAACCGCGCTTCGAAAGTTCAGTCATTCCCTTCAAGCCGATGTGACCCAATCTCATGTGCCACTCGAGTAGTCTCCGCCTCGGCCATAGATCCCTTTGCAAATGCAGACACATCCCCAACAACTGTAGACCCAAGCAGTTCATACAATGTTCCCACCTTCTTTCCCTTCAAAGCAACCAATTCATCTTTAGTAGCCAATAGTTCACCATTAGCAATGGTGCATCTATATCCAAAGCTATCCAAGGTACCTAAGGAAATCAGGTTTTTCTTCAAATCAGGAACGTGCCGGACGTTGTGCAACTTTCTGACTACCCCATCGAACATCTTAACCATAATAGTCCCAATTCCGATAACCTTGCAAAGATTGTTCCCATCAAAACTGTTCCACCGCAATAGTTTTATAGGAATGTAACCATGTCCTGTTAGGACTAATATGATAAGAACACCCCGAGTCCAAAATCCAATTGTCACGAATTTTGGAGCCCGAATCACAAGCAAGAAGAGCATCACAAACCACCGTCATCACTAGTGTCTTCATGCACCACTCCAGCTTCACCCTTGCCCTTAGCGGTTGTATCCTCTTCCCTTTTACCTCTCCGATTAGGGCAATACTTTTGAATGTGTCCCTTCTCCTTGCAACTATGATATATCACATTCTTTTGCCATTCACTTGAATTTGACTGACCAGAATTTCTTGATTTTGATCCTTTCCCTGACTTCTTACCGCCTTTAGCAATTAAGCCTTCACCTTGAGATTCAGCACTTTGGGAAGTCAAGTGCGTTTCGATAACCTCATGTCTTAATAAAGAAGACTTGATCTCTTCATAATCAATCTCTTCCTTGCCATACAAAACAGTCTTGCGAAAGTGCATATATTTCGAAGGTAGAGAACAAAGTAATTTTACCGCCAATTGCTCATCATCAATTTTGACATCGACATTCTTCAAGTCCATGACCAAGCCATCAAACTCATCAAGATGTTCCTCCAAGGGCCCACCCGTTTTGAGTTTACACTCCTCGAGTTTCTTCAATAGTAGCAACCTGTTACTAACGCTCTTGGTCATGTACAATTGCTCAAGCTTAAGCCAAAGCCCTGCCGCAGTCTTCTCTTCTACAACCTCTCTCAATACCTCATCTTTGAGGCTCAATTGTAAGAGAGATAAAGCCTTTTCATCCATATCATCAAATTGTTCATCCGTCAGACTTGCCGGTTTCTTCGCCTTCCCAAGTAAAGCCTTGACGCAATTTTTACCCACCAAAATTGCTCGCATCTTTACTTTCCATAGCCCAAAGTTAATCTTGCGATTAAACTTCTCAATCTCGTACTTCCCTGATATCTTCAATCAATCAAGCAATATAGGACCCTTCTGAACCAAGCTCTGATACCAATTGTTGGAAAACAATGGCCTATAATTGCTATGCAAAGATGAACACAAATATGAAGTAGAAATACGAAAACAACAACAAGTAATGAACACAGAGATTTACGTGGAAAACCCCTCAAAACAAGAGGAGTAAAAAACCACGGGCGACGGAGAACAATCCACTATATCAATCAAGAGTACAAGGAGATGATCAAGGTGAAAAACAATCACACAATCTCACAATCTCTCAATGGTGAATACCTAGCTTGTTTCTATCTCTCTCTATCCAAGGCATCCGGAGAAACAATGACCAAAAAGACATTATATACGGCTAGGGCAAAACACGCTGCAACCAAGGAATGACCAGGCCCAGCCCACGCATGACGACGCGAGGCGCCCGCCTCAAGCAAGGCCAGGCGCCCGCCTGGAGCTTAACCAAAACCATGTCCACATTCGGCCCTTGATACGCCCGCCTGAGTCCATGGGATGCGGCCGCCTCAAGACGACAAACAAAGCCTCCCTTCTCGGCCACTCATGCGCCCGCCTCAGCCATATGGGGCGCCTGCCTCGGCCACTCAATACACGCAGCAGCAGCACAGCAACAGCAACCAAAACCCAAGGCCATTTGGTCAACAATTGAGAGTCACTCAACAAAAATCTTTAAATCACAAATTAAATCTCAATCAAATATCAAGTATTTAATTTGGACATTGAAATTTCATTAATAGTTTGAGATTGATTTATTTAATTTCCTACAAATATTTGTTGTTTCCATAAATGGCCATTATTTGTTTTGGTCAAAATAATGATTTAAGTTGCGTGTTAAGAAAAGAAAGAGGCCAAAATAATTAGAGTCTATTCTTGTAAATTTGTTTAAGACAGCTAATACATGAATAATGTGAGATTAAGACAGCCACCGTTTTTTGTCATATTTCCACTCACCCCTTGGAAAAAGGAACACTAAACCCCATAATTGGTGGGTGTATAATAATTTATCCTCACATGTCCAATTTTGGAAAATCTATAAATCTATAAATATATTAAAATAAAGTTGTTCCTAAATTTGACAAGTTGAAGCTCAAAAATGTCACAATTAAGGGGCTAAAAATGAAAATTAATTCAACACATGATTTTAGCAAATGATTTTGGCAAATGGTTTTGAAACATGGGTGGAGAGAAAGGAAAAAAATGATCTATACTACTCACACTCTTTGAAAATTTTTGAAAATGTGCAAAAAAAAATTCTTTTTCATTAATTAATCAACACTAGGTGTCTAGACTATGTTGCAATATTGAACGTTTTCTAATTATTTTTTTAAAAAATAATTGTTTAATGAGTTTTAAAATTTATTGTTTTTAATTCAGAAAAATTAAAAAAAAATACCTCATTTTTAGTCTAATAAACTCATTAAACAGTTATAATCTAAATATATATTCTTAAATTTTAGACTAAATTTATTGTTTTCTAATTATTAATTAATAACAGTTTCTTTTTGTATTAACGATAATTTTTAAATTTAGATGTGGATATTTAATTTTTTTTTTTTTTCACTTTTAGTCTAAAATTTAAGAATATATATTTAGATTATAACTACTTTTCTTATGTTTTCGAGATAGATGATCATTAGTTAGACATTTTTTAATTTTACTTTTGTCAAAAAAAGAAGAAGATTTTAATTTAAAAAAAATAAAAAATTGAAGAATGTGGAGATAATCAGATAATATAGGTGATTATAGGGAGGGCCGAGGGGGTAAGGGAAGTTTTGGAGACAAAAATTGGATACTTTTTATTTAAAAAATAAATTCATTATTTTCTATAGTAATTACTATTAATGCATGTTTGTAGGCTTATAGATCCGGATTATTAGGCTTAATAGTTGAAAATGTCATTTTGCTTTAAAAAAAAATATAGCTACTACTATTAGAGCCGTCAATACGGGAATACGGGACGGGACGGGACGAAATTACGTTGTCCCACGACGGGAACGGGACGAGACGGGACGGGACAAAACGGAACGGGACTAAAATACTCCGTCCCATCCCGTTCCATTTGCGAAACGCGGGATCTCGCGGGACCCATGCGGGACCCGTTGACTATGAGGGATAGCGTTGACTAGCAAGAAATAGTAGTAATTTATCAACAAACTTACAGAAACTCTTGTAATTAGCATTCTTAATTTAGTTCAGGTACTATATTGCTGTGTATACGTAGAAGGCAGACAAAATTTTGGCTCGGTTTCAAATAAATATTGGTGAGATTAAAGATGTGTACTATGATAAGCAAGAGTATTCAACTCCCAAGTTAAGAAAAACTAAATTAAGAATGCTAAATTCATGAAAACTTGAAAAGAAGTTGATTTATGGCTCCTCGAGGTTGGAGGATGTTTAGGGACCTGCGGGAACATAGCAAAACCATATAAAACAGTATGTAGTAGTAGACTAGTAGTAGTGGTGATAAACATATAATACTTGTACGGGTCAATACGGGAAAACGGGACGGGACGGGATGGGATAAAAATAAGTTGTCCCGCGACGGGAACGGGACGATACGGGACAGGACGAAAATGGGACGGGACTAAAATATTCCGTCCCATCCCGTCCCATTTGTATGGCGGGACGGGACGTCCCGACGGGACCGTCCCAACTTGACGGCTCTAACTACTATAAATAATGAACCTTTCTTTTTTCAAAAAAAAAAAGTATATGAATTTTTACTTTCAAAAAATAAATATGAATGATTGAAAAAACAAAAGAAAAATGTTTAGGATTTCAAATTTAAGCAAATAAGATGATTGAGATTTATTTATTTATTTATTTGTTTGAAGCAAAAAGATAATTTAATTAAGAAAAAAAGGTAAGGAGATAACTGCTATTTTCAATAAAAGTCATACAACTAAAATGGTGATAAAATGCTTGCCTTAACTGTTTTCTAATATTATCTTTCAAGAAATAAAAAACTATTTTTTTAATATTATCAAAATATTTTCCTTCACGTTTTTTTTTAATCAAAACCTTTTTACTTTGAAAATTATAAACTTCATTAAACAAACTTATTTCTGAAAATTGACGAATTTCTAGCCTTAAAATTGGAAGCTACTTTTTTATTCTTTGAACTTAGCTACTTTATTTTGTGTTTTTTTTTAAACAATTTTTAGCTACTTTGTTTAAAGAATAAAATTCTTTATTACTTGATCATTATTTTTTAATTTATGATGTCATATTTTTTTAATAGAAATAGAGTATTTAATTTATGGTGCATTAATTTTTTTAAATGGTTACTAATATAAATAATACTTTAAAGTAAAAAGTGATCTTTTTAACATAAAAATCGATAAACTGAGAAAACTAAATTGGGGGGGGGGAGGTGGAGCCATGACTTTATTTTTTAGTTTATAGATATAATTTAGGGGTGATGGGCTGACTATGTGGAAGAAGTTAAATTTCTCTTTGTGTTGGAAGTAAAAAGTATCATTAAATGTGAAGATAATTTATTTGAAGCTGATTTGAAATTTTTGGGTGGCAGATTGAAAGTTGTCCACAAAATCTTACTAACAAAATTAATTGACAATATTTATGATAGCATCCGTAATGGACTCAATACACTCTAATTAAAAACAATAATAAAATTATTACATTTACGATTTTGCAAGCAAATTTTTGTAATTATTTTGTGTCCTTACTATTACCCAATTAGTATAGGGGAGAGAGAAAAAGGTTGGTTAAAAAGAAAGTGAAAAAATGTTTTAAAAAATTATAAAAGGTGATATGTGATTCTATTTTATAAGCTTCAATTTTTTCGAGCAAGTCTTTATTTTTACTTTTTCTATTTTAAAATAAATATAAAAAAAATTAGATTTTCTTTTAACATCTTCACTATTAAATTGTGTAAAAAGTGAACATTTTCAAAATACCAATAAAATGAATTTCTGACATTCATATTCATTTAAGGACGAAAAAGAGTACTCCCTCCGTCCCATAAAACATTACTCATTTACTGTTGAGAACGAAAAATAAGGAATAATGTTATTAAAGTAGGTGTTGTGAGTGGGAGGAGAGAGAATGAGTGGAGAGAATAGTAAATTTGAAAAGTGTTGTGAGTATGACAAGTGGGTCCCATGAATAAAAAAGTTTTAAAAAATTTCTTTTTAGGAAAATGTGACTTTAAAGTGGGACACCCAAAATAATAAAATGGTTAAGGTTTTATGGGACAAGGGAGTATGAGATAAAAAGTGGACATTTTGTAAAAACTAATCTAATACAATATCCGCTCCAAATAATATATATTACTAAATTGTACTGTAATAAATTAAAATTGCATAATCAAAATGAATGTCTGATCGAGTAGAGGTATGCATTGCAGTGTTTTAAGGCAGAAATTTATTTCCACTCTTGCTACAGTTCTAGACGTCTATTTTGAAGATACAACTATTAGAATAAATTATTGCAGAAGAACTTATCTCTTAAAAAATTACTGTTTTCGGAAAGAAATAAGATGAATTTTTAGGTGTCTTAAACACAACCTAATGCATTCTTTATAAATGGAAGTCTTTTCACCGTAAACTAGACTTTTTGTCATTTTCATCCGCTTCACTTCAAATTGGATTTTTAAAAATGATAAAGTTTTTACACTATTGTTCTCACTAATTCTTCTTTCTATTTTACTTTTATACTTATAGCACCAATCAACTTACTATTTCTCTCATTCATTTTCTCCCATAACACATTAGATTTAGGGGTGAGCAGAAAAAAAAAAAAAAAAACCGATAACACAAAAAAAAAAAAAAAAGGAAAAATTGGGACCGAAAATCTGAACCAATAGCCTATTGGTTTGGGACGATTCATAAAATATAAAATCAAATAAAATTGGCTCGGTTTTGGTTTTAAAATATAAAAACCGTTTAGAAACTGAATCGAACCGTTAACCATAAAACAACGATGTCGTTTACCTTTTGATATACTCCCTCCGTCCACTTACATACTTCTCACTTTCTATTTTGGGCGTCCAAATACATACTTCACACTTTATTTTTTACCTAAAATGGAAAGTGAACGATATAAACCGAGCTACGAACATGGGCTTGCCCGAACTAGGGCCCAACTATATTGGGCAGTGGATATTGTCTAATTATGAAGTATTAGGGCCGAGTAAGATCTTCCTCGTATGCCGAGGAACATTTATCTCGGCCTTATATCATCATTTTTGGGCCGTCATGTCGCAATTACCGAGGAGAGAAAAGTTATTTGCTCGGCATATTTCCAAGTGACGAGGAAAGAAAATCATTCTCCCCGGCATATCTCCGTGTCGGCCATTCACCAAATGACGAGGAAGCAGAATCATTTTCCTCGGCCTATTTGCCAAAGGCCGAGGAAAAACATTTGCCTTCCTCGGCGTTCCGGCTAGCAGTTACAATCCTTATTCAACAAGGATTATACATCCATGATCCAATCAGGATTATACTTATCAACATCAATTCAAGTCAAACAATGACTCCTTAACAGATATAATTCTATTAGAATTATATCTTATCTCTTTACAAGTTCATTCCAACATGGATTCTGTCTATCCATTCCTATAAATACAAGCCCCATGGCTCATTATTGGGTACGTTACTTTTTACATTGGAGAAACTCTGTCAATTTGATTTCTCTAATATCAACCGTGAACTTACTCTCACGCCGGAGGGCCTTTAGCCGGATCCGCCCCGGCTTAGTTTACGTGTTTTCTCTTATTTTCAGGCCTTGCAATCGCCGGAGTATTCAACACTTGGATTTGGGCTGAATTGACGATTTTGGCATCATCAATTGGTTCCATTGCCGGGAAATCGATTCAAACACCCATTGTTTGGCACAGGAAACGCTCGCTTAAAGCCAATTTTCTTGCCGAATTTGTTCTTTCTTGGAACGGAATTTTTGGATCGGTAAAGCTCTGTTCTTGAAGCCACCGGAGTTCGCAAGTTGTGACCGGAGTTTACCCAGATTCCGTTGAAAGGCGTTTTTGGCGTTAAAATTCCGACCCAGTTTTGGCTTGAGTTCTTTGCGTTAGAAAAAATCACAATTGGCTGTTTGTTTTTGGTTAAAATTTGCCCTAATTTTAGCCATAAATTCGGTTCTGGTGAAATTGTGATTTTTGGAAAATTTTGCACTTAATAATCTGTTTGTGATTCATAATGGACGGACAATTCACAAGTGTTACAGCTGAGGATCCCACCCAAGTGAATGGGGGAAACACCGGAACCGAGGAGCCACTGCCTCCTCCTCCTCCTCTACCTCAGACTGATGCCATTCCTCCCCTTGCCATGACTCTTCGTTCCATGGGTCAGGCAAATGCCGAGGGAGAGGGCAATGACCTTCCTCGTCCTACTCGTGCTCGTGGGAAGCAAGCAGGAAGGAAGAAAACAAAGAATGCCGACGCCGGTCAAGCGGGGAGGATCTCGTCCCGTTGACCGACGCTCTTTGTTACACAAACAAATGGAGACTTTGCAAAGGATGTATGAAACACAAGTTGCTCTTTTGCAAATGGACCCCGGATCATTCCATGGCTTCATTCATTGTGCCATCAATGGGCCCACCTTTGAGAAAGGAACGGGGAGAGCATCGAGGCTCCTCCCACGAAGGCTGGCGAACTACGATACCGGCCCGGGGATTCTCCTCGTCCTCGGCATACCGGTAAGCGAAGGATCACGTGGTCGACACGAGAAGCCAATTAACTCCTAGGGAAGAGGAAGTGAACTCCAGGGACCTAAGGACAAGACTCAGCTTGAATAGGCGCCTATCCCCTGCTCGTCTTATCATGACACCTAGGCGTCCCACGTCTCCTCGAGCTCGTCGACCAGATTCTCCTCGTCCTCGTCGTTCGATTCTCATCGTCCTCGTCGACCGGACTCTCCTCGTCCTCGGCATCGAGAATTTGCTAGGCCAAGGACCCCGAGCCTACGAGGATGATACTTGGCGCACAAGACCTGGAACCAAGACGTGATAAGGCACCCTCCAAACGTGATGGCCACCGACATGAAGCGGAGCATAGTAGGGTGAATGATCGCCCCAAATACAAGTCAGTCAGAAGCGCCCAACGAAGCACTCGCTCAAGCAGTGAGAAGGAAATAGAAACAAAGCAATGGGAGTTTGTTGAAACAAATTTGGATAATATGGAGATGGGAAAGAAATATAATGACGACGATTATGATTGGGCCACCCATCCGTTTTCCTTGAGGATAACTGCTGCACCTCCCCCATCCTAACCTCAAGCTCCCAAATTTCGAGAAATACAACGGAACACTGACGCCAAGGACCATGTGCAAAGTTTCGAACAAACCCATGAATCTCCTCACCACTGCTGATGACTTGCTCTGCAAAGCTTTCGCGAGCACCTTCTCAGGAACGGCTTTGACACAGTTCCGTGAGCTCAAGAAAGGTTGCATCGATTCTTTGGAGGGGCATGAGGAGAATGTTCTTATATCATTTTGCCACGGGTGGGAAGAGGAAGATGAGATTAACCAACTTGGCCAACATTGAGCAAGGGAAGGGAGAGACCACCCTCGGCTACTACAATAGGTTCCGAAAAATGGCGGACCAAGTTGAAGAAAGCCTCGGCGATAGGGAGGTCATAGTTTGCTTCAACTACGGGTTAAAATCGGGCCCCTCATTTATGAACTCTCGGCCCGGGGAACCTAATTCCAAGGCCGAATTGTACAAGGTGGCTTATGCCATTTCCATGGTGAAGACAAGACAAAGAAAAGGGGAGGCGACAAGACGGAACTGAAGCAACTAACCCCGACGGAATGACAACGGGAACGGCGAGGGTTCCCGAAAGGAAAGAATAGAACGAGAAGCAGCGAGAAGGCTGGAGTTCACCCCTCTTACAAAGCCCATCTACGAAATCATGCGGCTAGTAAACCTTCCTCCACCTCGTCCATTGGCCCGATCACCCAAAATATCCCCGCAACAAGAACAAATGCGTGATTTTCACAAGGACAACGGGCACACCACCGATGGTTCTTTGGGCCCTTAAGAAGATAATCCAACAATGGGTTGACGAGGAAAGTTAGACCGTTATGTCATGAAGAAAGATGGCAAGCGAAAGCGGAAGCAAGAGGAGAGTGAAGATGACTCCAAGAGTGAGGATGAAGATCGAAGGCCTCCTAGGGCTAAACTACATGTGATCCGTGAAGAGGTGACTTCCACCCGAGAAAGCTAAGGGACCGGATCCACGAGCTAAGCAAAGTATACCATGTCCACTGCTTGGATCCATAAAGCGGAAGAAGTCATTAGTTTTTCTCCGAATGAGTTGGCGGGAAGTCGAGCGGCTCGTGAGCGGCCCTTGGTCATCAAGGGTCGAATTGACAATGTTGAATCCGAAAGACTTCTTGTTGACACGGGGGCCTCCGTGACATCCTATACTATTCGGCCTTCCAACAAATGGGGTTGAAAGACAACGTGCTAGAGCCATATCATGGAAGGCTTGAAGGATTTACCAACCATAAGGTTGGAGCGAAAGGGAACCGTAGAACTAGAATTCGAAGTCGGCGATCATCCCTTCCGAGCCAAAGCTACGTCACTTTTATAGTCATGGACTTGACTAGTGACTATCATGCGATTATAGGCATTCCAAGTCAAGCCAAACTTGGGATGGTGGCCTCCCTTCCTCACCAACGAGTTAAATTTCCCACTCGTGCTTTGGCATTGGATGCGTGAGGGCAACCCCCCAAAGATTTCTTGGAACATGTTGTCAAGAGCCGGAAAAAGTCAAAAAGCGTGGAGATAGATACGCCGAGGAGAACATCAAGATCTCCAAATCACGAAGACCACCGAAACTAGCTCTAGAATGAGCTATATCCGTGAAGTATGGGAAAGTGAGGAAGAGGAACCTATGGTCCTAGAAATTGTGGATGACCGAGGCGTAACTCTACCCACTAGAAGAAGAGCCTATGGTCCTAGAAAGCTGTGGATGACCAAGGCATAGTTCTACCCATCTCCAGGAAGACCCCATTCTCGTCAATGACCCGAACTCGGGGGCCAACCATGACTCGGGGAAGAACGATCTTCCGAGACATTGATAAACTTATGGAGGAAGAAGGCCTCAATGTAAAGCGACAATGAAGGGAGGAGAATCGAGAGAGATCATCATCGAATCCCTGGAATTTCGAGACGGACCGAGAAATGAAGCCTGTAGATGAGCTAGAAGAGGTAGTCATTAATCTGACTATCCTGAACAAAAAATCAAGCTAGGAGGCCGGCTATCACGGGAAGAGAAAGGCGAATCATATCCCTCTTGAAAAACAGTCTCGACGTCTTTGCTTGGAGAGTCGAAGGCATGAGGGGATCAATGAAGAAGTAGCCCTCCACCGCTTAGAAGTTGATCCTTTAGCGAAGACCATCTCCCGGACGAGGAGAAATTTTGCAAGGGACAAGGAAGAAGCTATAAAAGAAGAGGTGCGAGAAGTTACTCGGCAGGAATAATTCGCGAAGTCAAATACCCCGTTTGGTTGGCTAATGTCGTTATGGTGAAGAAGCAAAATGGGAAATGGCGTATGTGCATAGACTTTCTTGATCTAAACAAAGCACTGCCCTAAGGACAGCTATCCTCTCCCAGAATCGACAAGTTGGTTGACTCCATTTGGACACCAAACTCTCGGCTTCTTAGATGCCTACTCGAGCTATCATCGAGATAAAAATGGCGAAAGAGGACATCGAGAAGGCGCCTTCCAACACACAGTGGGGAATTTACGCTACATCATGATGCCTTTTGGGCTCAAGAATGCAGTGCCACTTACCAACGGATGGTAAATCAAGTTTTTGCAAGTCGAGATAGGTAGAAACATGGAAGCTTATATTGATGACATGGTCATAAAGACCAAGGAAGGCGCCACGTTCACGACCTAGAAGAGACCATTCACAACCTCCGAGCAAACAACATGAAGGTGAATCCAAGCAAGTGCGTGTTCGGAGTTCTTGCGAGGAAATTCCTAGGCTTCATGGTTTCCCAAAGGGGATTGAAGCAAACCCGAGAGAAAATCAAGGCGCTCGTTGACATGAAGGAACCTACCAACATCAAGGAGGTCCAAAGACTTAATGGAAGAATTGCGGCCCTTGGAAGATTCATCGCCAAATCCGCCGAAAAGTCATTGCCTTTCTTCAAGGTATTGAAGGGTGCCAAGAGCTTCTCTGGACTCCTGAATGCTCGGAAGCATTCCTCCGGTTGAAGGAGTACTTGGGTTCCCCTCCCTTGCTTAGCGATCCAGACTACCGGTGAGATGCTATACGTCTTCCTAGCTTCCACTGATCATCTTTGTCGCATTTGTCTTAGTTCGAAAGGATGAAGGAATTCGAAGCCCGTCTACTATGTCTCTAAGGCCTTTGTCCGATGTAGAAACGAGATATTTCAATGTGGAGAAGATAGCATACGCACTTGTCATTGCTTCAAGGAAGATGCGTGCATATTTTTACGCACGTCCTATCACCGTCTACACCCAGCGAACCATTGAAGAAAATCCTTCACAAGTTGGACGGCTCGGGACGTCTCCTTAATTGGTCAATCGCTCTAACGGAGTTTGATATCACTTACCAACCAAGGAAGACCCTCTTAGCACGGCCTTTGGTTGACTTCATGGTCGAGGCTGCCTTTATGGGTGAGCATCTCCCCACCTCCCGGAAGCAAAACGCGCCGGAGGAAAAGACTCTCCCATTGAACTCCCATCCAATGTTGGATCACGTATACGGACGGATCGGCTACCAAGGAAAGAAGCGGAGGCTGGAGTTGTACTAGCAAGCCCGGAAAGGAGAATATACTATACAAGTTGCCATCCGCTTCAAGTTTCACTGCCTCTAACAACCAAGCCGAATACGAGGCTCTCATATTTGGCATTGAGTTGGCCTCCTTCTATGGAGCAACTAAGGTGGGTGCTTTACGTGACTCCCGGCTTGTTGTCAAACAAGTAAAGGGAGAATATAACACTCAAGATGTCACCCTTGCCAAGTATAGAGACCTGGTCCTAGATATGACGAAGAAAATGGAATTTTCGAGCTCGAGCGAATAGGAAGGAAAGACAACCAAGTCGCAGACGTTCTCTCCAAACTAGCCACCATGGACGTGTCTCCTTCGGAGACCAACCCATATGTAGTTTATGCAGGAACTGCGTATGAAAGATTACAAGTCATGCTTACGGACGAGGAAGAGATCTTTGGATCGATGACTACATCGAATACATTGAGAAGGAGAAACTCCCGAGAAGATGATGCTCGAGCCAAGCTTATCAAGAAGAGGTCTCCAAGATTCGTGGTGATGAACGGAGTCCTCTACCGAAGATCTTTCACGAAGCCCTCTGCTAAGGTGTGTCTATCCCAAGGAAAGCGAGAACCTCTGGCGAAGTACATGAAGGTGTTTGCGGCGGACACCGGGGGCAGAACCTTAGGCGACAAAATCATATCGCTAGGTTACTGCGGCCAAACCTAAGGGAAGACGCGCACGCCTATGTTCGAAAAATGTGACAAATGCCAAAGGTTCTCGACATTCCAAGACTACTGCGGTCGAGCAAACACTCGTAATACCTACGTGGCCATTTGATATGTGGGGGATCGACCTCATTGGACCCTTCCCACCCGCCCGTGGTAATTGCAAGTACGTGATAGTAGCTGTTGATTACTTCTCCAAGTGGATAGAAGCCGAGGCATTGGCCAAGATAACGGAAGAGAACGCGATCAACTTTGTCCACGACAACATGCGGGTGCGAGATTTGGCCTTCCACATACAATTGTTTCGACCATGGACTCCAATTCTCCACGGCGTTTACAACGGGGTGGGAAGAGTCAAAGTACGCCATGTAAAATCTTCGGTTAGCGAGACCCCAAGGCAACGGTCAAGCGAAGCCGCCAACAACCGGTCCTAACCGCCCTCACCAAGAATCTTGAAGGTCGCGAGGGAAGATGGTTGGACGAACTTCCCCCTAGCTTTATGGGCATTCGCACGACCACCCGAGGCCAACCGGGAAACCCCATTCGCACTAACCTTCGGTTACGAGGCTATGGCACCAGCGAGAGATGGCCATCCCTACAGAAGGAACTCCCATTATGACGAGCAAGCCAACAAGGTCAATAGGCTCCTAGACTGGACACGATAGATGAAAAACGGCTAGGCTGCGCGAGATGAGGATGGTGAACTACAAGCAAAGGACCAAGGCATATCACGACAAGAGGGTCATCAAAAGAGTATTCCAAGTTGGCGATTGGGTACTTAGAAAGATCGAGGCCGGCTGGACGGAAGGCGGAAACAGAACAAGCTCTCCCCCAATTGGGAAGGTCCCTATATCATCACTCAAGTCATTCGGGAAGGGACCTACGGATTAAGGACTAAGGAGGGAAGGATCTCAAGCATCCGTGGCACTCAGGACAACCTTAGAAAATATTATCACTAGTTTAGTTTATTATGCAATAAATTAGCTCTTTATTTTCTGTCATTTATTTTCGGTCTTTTGTTTTACGCCTTTTTTGTTTTTTTAGTTGATAGGATTGCGGTTCTATGTAATCGCATTTCGGTTCTACGAAAGCGGTTTCTTCCAACATGCAAAGCAACTATCAACTCTTCACCCCAAAGACCGGAAGATGAGGACATTACCTCCGACTCTCCGATACACACAACCCAAGACCAAGGATCTTCCTTGGCACGATGGCTTACCAATGCCCAAGACCAAGGGCCTCCTTGGCCTCGGGATGGCTTACCAACGGCCAAGACGAGGTCCCCCTTGGCACGATGGCTTACACAAGCGCCAAGACCAAGGATCCCCCTTGGCACGATGGCTTACACAAGCGCCAAGACCAAGGATCTTCCTTGGCACGATGGCTTACACAAAGACCGAGGATCTTCCTTGGCACGATGGCTTAACAAGCCAAGACGAGGTCCTCCTTGGCACGATGGCTTACCATACATCCTACCAAGGGTCCACCTTGGTTCAGGATTACAAGTCACAGTTAAAGCCGAGGAATCTTTCCTCGGCCTAACCACTTGCTCCATAAGGAACAAGAGACCCTTCTGGGATCCCACCTTCCTAAGGCTAATGCTTGCATAGCATATCAAAATATAACCAAGTTAGTGAAGTGACAGGAATCATGACAAAGGATTTTTCATTGATATTCAAATGGAATTACAGATCCTATTGTCTATTACAAAAAGCAGAAAAGGAAAAACTATCCTAAGACTGCTGAGCATCATCAAAAGGCTCTTCAAGCCAGCTGTTAGTAATGGAGCCAGGAGGAGGAAGGGTCGTTTGATGAGCATGGGCATTAGTTTCCTCGGCCCTTCCCTCTACCTCGGCCTCCCCGGCCTCAGGCTCTTCCTCGTCTTGGATCGCCTCCACCAAGTCTTTGATGTTGCCGGGGACGACAGGGGCTGGCCTCCACACTTCCCTGCATGCTTGAGCATCCTTGGCCGCTATCAATTCCAAGTTGCTTGCAGAAAAGGGGACCAAGGAATGGAGAGCCCTAACTTCCTCGCTGTATTGATCCCGGCATATTAGCATGGCTACCTTGTTGATGTCCAAGCCGGTGGAGGGATCGGCCAATATACTCCTAGCAAGATGGAGGTATCCATCTTCAAACATGGTGGCCGTCTGCTCGTCCACGGCATCCTGGAAGGCCGAGCTAGACACCACGGCATCCTTGAACGCCGGGCTCTCCTTGAAGCGCGCCACGGCCTCATTCTCCTTGGCGGGAAGGGCAGCCTCCAATCCTCGGTATTTGGCCTCAGCTTCCTCGGCCTTTGCCTGAAGCTCGGCCTTATCCGTTAATGCTTTGGCCAGCTCCTCTCCTTTTAGCCGGAGATGTTCCTCGGCCTTGGCCTTCTCTTCCTCGGCTCTTTTTACCTCGGCCTCCACCTTGGCCTTGGCTGCCACAAGTTCAGCGTCCTTGGCCTTCAAAAGCTTAGCCAAGGAAGCCTTATCATTTTCACTCTTTGCTTGGGCAGCCTTGGCCTCATTCAGACGCCTTGTCTTCTTCTTGGCTAGAACATTCTCGTACGCCGTGACAGAAGCCAACTGAAAGATAAATCATTATTAGAAAGGCAAAACAATATCAAGGACAATAACCAAGAAAAGGGATCAACATTTACCTCGGCGATCAAGAGTCCCTTATGGCAGAGCAAGGTGTCCTCGTTAGGAGCCTCCTTACAAAAGGTCTCATAAGCTTCCTCGTCCATGGCCCTCTGAATGGGAGCACGGCCCAATCTTACCAAGGGACCCTCCCTTGCCAACAGGGGAAGTCCCTTAAGACGAGGAACATTGAGGGACATACTTTTGGCCAGCTCGTCGGCCTCCTCAGCAGTCTTGATAGATTGAACGGTTAAGGGAGGGGGAGCATCAACGTTGGGGGCTGCACTGACGCTTGCCCGCTTAGCTACCGGCTCCTCGGCACTGGAAACTTGAGGCCTTTTGGAGCCAGATTTCCTTTGAATAAGGCTGGTTTCCTCGGCCACTGCTTCCTCGGCCTCAGTAGGAGGGTTAGGCATATCACCAACCATGGGTTCAGCCCGTTCCTCGGATGCTGCGTCCTCGGAATTTACATCCTGGTGAAGTTTGAGGGGAAGGGGTTTATCACCCTGAACGCCCAAGACCAAATTACGAGCATTGGCCTCATCCTTCCTTTCCGTCGGAAGCAGATTTCTTGCTCAGCTTTCTCTTTCGCTTGATCAGCTCCTGGGGACTTAGTCTCTCCATTTCAAGGGCTGTTTCTTCCTCGGCGGTTAAATCTGTAAAGACAAGGAAGAAATGGTCAAGTACGAGCAAGAGAATTCAAGGTCAAGTACGAGCAAAATAATCTGACACGCAAAAATTACAAGTGTCCAAGATAAATGTTTACGTCCAACAATGTTAGGCTCTCCCAGACATTGATCACGGGGACGCTCTTCATGGCACCTAATACAATCCTCGTGGAATACGAAGCCTGGATGTATCGTCCAATCATTGAAGCGACGTCCTCTTTTAACATTGACGAGGGGAGCCACCCCATCCTCGTTCCCGGCATCAATCCTGCTGGATATAGAAATGATCCGAGGATTCAACTTGCTTCCAATCCAGGACCCCTGCACTGGCAAACTCTTCTAGGCGCTTGATCAAATCTTTGGTCCACTCGTATTGTTGGACAGCAAAGGAAGATGTGGGATCATCACAAGGAGACTGGAACTCCCAACCTTGGCGGCTCTCAACTCGAATAACGTGATGATCCCAGCCTGGAACTTTGCTAGACATGGGAAGAAGCAGCTTAGGTCTCTTATTTGCACTCCTAATTACTACAAGCCACTGTTCTTTGATAACTTGGATAATGTAGAAATGACGGAAGGCTCCCATGGTTGGCTCATAACCTAGACTACGGCGAAGGATAATGAAGGCGACAAGAACCACGGTGCCATTGGCTCCTAGCATGGCCGGCACTGCCTTCACATCATCTAGAAATTCACAAATGAAGGGATCCAAAGGAAGTCAAAGCCCCTGTTGGAACTGTTTATAATAGAAGTGGACATAATCTTGGTTGTAGTAGAAGTCATTCTCCTCTTTTTCCGTCTTCGGCTCAATCTTGCCCATATAAGTTAATTTATACTCAGCGCGGTTCACTTTGTACTTGGTGTGCAATTTCTCAATCATGGGATCCCCAGGCTTTGGTGCCTTCTCAATTTGCTTTCCTCGGCTACCTGCTCCTCGGCCCCCTCTTCTTCGGACTAGGCGGGCATCAGCTTGCGCACCTTCAACGAAGGCGCTAACTATCTGAGTAGACGAGGAGGGTTCTCCTTCTCTTCCCGTCATATCTGCATAAAGACGAGGAGACAAAATTATTTACCTCGTCAATGGCTGATTAAATGACGGGGAAGGAAGATTCCCCTCCTCGTCATTTCATAAGGCCGAGGAAGGAAGATTTCCCTCCTCGTCATTTCATAAGGCCGAGGAGGGGGCCGTACCTCTCAGACGCTCACGCATTTCGCGGTCGGAGGCCGGGTAGAACAGTTCAATGTGCTCCACCATTTCAGCCCTATCCTCAAACACTATAATGTTTGGTGACCCGGAATCAATCCTATCTATTCTTGTGGAATCCGGGTATTGGATGAATAAACGAGAGCGACCATAACCCCTCAACTGCTTGCTTATGTCATCCAAGTGCAGCATCAACCATGGACCTCTCTCTCGCCGATAAACCCTCAGATTACCAGTGTGGTATCCATAACGGAATCGAGGGGAATGGTCCCAAGAACGAGCCATTTCTAAGGGGAATCAAAGATTAAAGGGGAGTTCATTCAATATCCAAGAAAATTCATACAAAATGCAAAGAAAATCAAAGACTTGAAGTTTGAAAGTTTAAAACAAAAATTCATGAAGAAAAGCTCCATTCTTTGACAATGGCGGTTCTTGGCATGGACAAAATCACTCCTAAACCCTAGAAAGCGCTGGAGCATGAGCGGGAGTTGAAACAAAGGGAAAAGTTCATACCTGAGTTCGTGAAGATGCTCTGAATCAAAGGAGAACGCGACGTCGCCGGGACAATTGAGTTCGCCGGAATCTGGGTTCGAAGATCGCTGTAGTATTCGTCGGTGAATCCTTGCCAGCGATTTCAAATACTTGGGATTTGTAAAGAGTAAAATGAAGAGGGTTTTAGTTTTTATATCTCCCCAAATCGGGTTAACCCGTGGGTAAAGGAATAAAGCAGGGTAATACGCCCCAACATTAAATGCAAGTTACGAATACCGAGGCGTGACAAGGCGGGGGCCCCATATAATCATCAGAATAGTAACCGTCAGCTACCCACCAATGACGCGTGTAAAACCTATTCGTATCCCATATGCCGAGGACGAGCTAACTTTCTACTCGTCCTAAGCCAAGCTAGAAAGTTGGGGGCCACTGAACGATATAAACCGAGCTACGAACATGGGCTTGCCCGAACTAGGGCCCAACTATATTGGGCAGTGGATATTGTCTAATTATGAAGTATTAGGGCCGAGTAAGATCTTCCTCGTATGCCAGGAACATTTATCTCGGCCTTATATCATCATTCTTGGGCCGTCATGTCGCAATTACCGAGGAGAGAAAAGTTATTTGCTCGGCATATTTCCAAGTGACGAGGAAAGAAAATCATTCTCCCCGGCATATCTCCGTGTCGGCCATTCACCAAATGACGAGGAAGCAGAATCATTTTCCTCGGCCTATTTGCCAAAGGCCGAGGAAAAACATTTGCCTTCCTCGGCGTTCCGGCTAGCTTGATTACAATCCTTATTCAACAAGGATTATACGGCCGTGATCCAATCGGGATTATACTTATCAACATCAATTCAAGTCAAACAATGACTCCTTAACAGATATAATTCTATTAGAATTATATCTTATCTCTTTACAAGTTCATTCCAACATGGATTCTGTCTATCCATTCCTATAAATACAAGCCCCATGGCTCATTATTGGGTACGTTACTTTTTACATTGGAGAAACTCTGTCAATTTGATTTCTCTAATATCAACCGTGAACTTACTCTCACGCCGGAGGGCCTTTAGCCGGATCCGCCCCGGCTTAGTTTACGTGTTTTCTCTTATTTTCAGGCCTTGCAATCGCCGGAGTATTCAACACTTGGATTTGGGCTGAATTGACGATTTTGGCATCATCAGAAAGTTTTTATCACTATTCCCTCCACTCATTCTCTCTCCTACATTATTTTAATACTCACAACACCATTATAATTTACTATTCCATCCACTCATTCTCTCTCCTATTTTACTTTTACACTCACAACATTTATATCATTATTTTTTTCCTTAATTCACGCGTGAACAGTAACTGTGAACTATGTAAGTGGACGGAGGGAGTATATCTTAATTTTATTAACGCTCTCATCTATTTCATTCTTTCCTAGTTCCCCTGACCTAGGTTTGAGTCGTTCCCTTGCCTTTCCTTACGATACCGCGGCGCCGCTACCTTTTGGTTCCCTGCCCGCTTGCCGTCGACTATTCAAGTTGTTGCAGGCGACTCGATCACCTTATTTCAGGTTAATCACGAATTGATGTAATTGGTTAGTTTTTCCATCGATTCCAAAAGTATTTCATATTTCTCTTGAGGAATTTTCGAAAGTTTTTTTTTTTGATAGGTTAGCGACCAATGTTTCAAATTGTTGCAATCTCTAATTGCAAGGGTGAATTTGGTCCTTTTTTTATTATCAAGCAATGATTTTCCTTCTTGAGACCTTGAATCTGCCAACTATGTTCTGTTTTCCAATTGTTCAGCGTCACCATTTTTTACCAATAATTTCCCTAATGATTTTCCTTCTTGAGACCTTGAATTGTTGCTTACGGCTGTTTTGGTACAGCCATCGAAGATGCATATAAATTGCTTGACGTGTGCCGTTAAATTACTAGCATTAACTTGATTTTATTTGGGATGTTATTTTTGCATTATTAGCATTTTGATTTCATTTAAGTTTAGAAGTATTTTTAGATTAGGATGCTTTATTTGATTATGTAGTGATGTTTTTGATATCTTAAAATAAGCTTGTTAAAAAAAAAATGGGGGCTTGTTAAATTTATTTGGGATGAATCTCATAATGTTTTGAACAGGTTAATTGCAACTTGGGCCAACAGAGCCAATAGTCTGCAACACATTTTCATGGCCTTAAAACACACCAAATCAAATCGAATCAAACCGAAATCGAACACACCGAATCATTAATAAATCGAAACTTCTTGATTTCAAAACACATAAAATCGATATCTTTGGTTCGATTTCGGTTCTAACTCATAACCGAACCAAACCGTGCACACCCCTACAACACATCCTGAATACTCCCTCCGTCCACTTAGTTAGTTCACAGTTACTGTTTACGCGGGAATTAAGGAAAAAAATAATGATATAAATGTTGTGAGTGTAAAAGTAAAATAGGAGAGAGAATGAGTGGAGGAAATAGTAAATTATAATGGTGTTGTGAGTATTAAAATAATGTAGGAGAGAGAATGAGTGAAGGAAATAGTGATAAAAACTTTCCATTTTAAGTAAAAAAATAAAGTGTGAAGTATGTATTTGGACTCCCAAAATAGAAAATGTGAAGTAAGTAAGTGGACGGAGGGAGTACATTACTTTTCTTTAATTATCGTGTCAAAAAATTTTGTCTAATTTAAGATGAGACGGAGAAATTATCTGTTTAGTAAAATCGAATATATTTTTTACATCAAATCCATCATTTGGCCCATTATTTTTTAAATTATAATTTTATGAAAATCTAGATATTCATGTATAATTTTAAAAATTATTATTATTATTTTATCATTTGAAATATTATTTATGATAATTTTTAAAATTGCATACAAATATTTAGATTTTTATAAAGTTATGATCAAAATTTCAATTGAAAAGTCATAAAATTAAAATGAAACAAGTTTTTTGGGGACGGAAAATTTTCGTTTCTTAAGCAAAATTAATTATTTAAATCAGTCAATTTGTTTGATTAATTCACCTGTGGGGCCAACCTCAGCCATCCTAAAAAAAAAAAAAAAAAAAGAAGGGAAAAGCTGTGTCTGAGCTGGCGCAGTGCACTTCGCATAATAATGCGTAAGAAGAACAATATTCCTATGCCAAAAATGCTACTTCCAGTACCAGTACTCTCTTAAACAGTTGTACATTATGCATCAAAAATAATAACACCTATAAATACTCGGTTGAAACAAAATCACGCATAAAAAGGGGCCAAATCAAGCCTAGTCAATTTCATTTCGTTTCCTTTCTTTCTCTCTTCGTCCAAATAATTTTCCCCTCTTTTCTCACTGCTTTAGAAAATGCAGAAGAATAAGGATCAACGGTCGAGATCTGTCAAGCCAACCACCATACACGGTTGTGCTCAGTCCGGAGATCTCGCCGGCCTCCAGAAGTTCCTCCGTGATAATCCTTCCCTGCTCAACGATCGCAACCCCGTCGTAAGATCTCTTATGTCTCTCTTACACACATGAAATGTGATTCTATTCTGCAATTAGTTCCATGTAATTTGGCGAGCTTTTGTTCGTTGTTTTGTCATTTCAGTATAATAGTCACCTTACTGTGCCTGATTGCTTCAATTTTGTTCATATCATTTGTCATGCATTTATAATTTGGTTTGTAAAGGGGGAAATTTATGTCGGTGGTCGGAAATTTTGGTGTTAATACTTGAATGTCTGTGTTATGGGGCGAGAAATTTCATATTGTGACGTTTTTATTTTAGTTTTTGCTGCGAGCCATGAAATTTTAACTAGTGTTGCCCCCAAACTACATATTTGTGGGGTTGCCTATGTTATTTTGCCTAATGTTAAGTTTATCGATGATTTTGGTATAATTAGACCTCGAATATGTGTAGCGACTATATTGGTTTGGTGATATATGTCTTGGATATGCATAATAGATGAGATTAAGATGTGTGTTGTATCAGGGAAATGGAAGATTTATTGGGAGAATATCTTAATAGACATTTTTGATAGTTGACATCTGGGAGAGGTCTAAAGGTTTATGTTATCATGAGAAACAGATGCATGCTGAAATTCTGAGATGCTTTTGAGTTGTCAAGGTTTGAAAAGTGGCCAAATGAAGAGGAATAAAGAAGATTAATCTCAAATTAGTTAAATGTGGAGTCCGGTTGAGGTATTGTGAAGACAGAAAAGTGTATAGAGATATCTTTTGATGAATCAGCTTGATAGTCCAGAAGAGAAGGGAAAAGAAGAAGTCTATCTTAACATAGTGAGGAATTAGCATTAACGTGTTTTTGAGCATTTCATCTGTTGAAATTACCTTGCACTTAAATTTATCTGAATTTTCTTATTTATTGTATAATACTTGAGAGCTTTGTTGCCATCACTCTTCATTAACCTCATTTATCGAATCTGGTAAAGGCTTGTTAGGTTGCTCAGAATCTTTAGAAAACCAAGTGGGCGGAACTATCATATGTGTATTGTATTGACTTTTATTTTATTGTACTTTATATGTTCCAGTTTTGCTTCATTTCAGATGGCCCAGACTCCACTCCATGTTTCTGCTGGTTACAACAGTATTGAGGTCGTGAAATTTCTCCTGGATTGGCCAGGACCTGAGAAAGTCGAGTTGGAATCGAAGAACATGGTGTGTAAATATTATCCCCATTGTCCACTTGCTGTCTTGAGACAACCATTTAGTTGGAGTTGTTTATTTTTGTCTTACCTTTGGTTTTACTTTGTACTTTGCAGTATGGAGAAACTCCGTTGCACATGGCTGCCAAGAATGGGTGCAATGAAGCTGCTGGATTGCTTCTTGCTCACGGTGCAGTTATTGAAGCCAAAGCTAATGTATGCACTTCTGGCTAGTTTATTATTGCTTTTTTGTTTGTTAATGACACTTGATAGTAAAGTTGGTAATTACGAGACTTTTTGTTTCTTTTTATATTCTTCTCTCTTTCACCATGCAGAATGGGATGACTCCATTGCACCTTGCTGTTTGGCACTCACTCCGGGCTGAGGACTGCTCAACTGTCAAGACATTGCTGGAGCATAATGCTGACTGTAGTGCCAGAGATGATGTATTTTTTGCTTATTAGTGCCCTGCAATCACCATATACTATCTACTATTCAAGTAATATCTTATTTTTTCTTATAATTTATGAAATTCCGACTGCAGGAGGGCATGACCCCATTGAATCATCTCTCACAAGGAGCGGGAAACGAGAAATTGCGCGAACTTCTTAATTGGCATTTAGAGGAGCAGAAAAAACGTAGAGCCATTGAAGCATGCGGCCAAACAAAAGCTAAGATGGATGAACTTGAGAGTGAATTGTCAAAAATCGTGGGCTTGCATGAGCTTAAGGTACAGCTTCGGAAGTGGGCTAAGGGCATGCTTTTGGATGAGAGAAGAAGGTCGCTTGGGCTAAAAGTTGGAGCTCGAAGATCGCCTCATATGGCCTTCCTTGGAAATCCAGGAACAGGTGATTTGTTCTCCCATTAGGCTTTCCCCTTAAGTATATACATAGTTGTCTCATGTATTCCTCGACGCCCACACAAGCTCGACATGCCATCATTTTTGTTTGTTACAGTTCATTTTATTTTAATACTTAGTCGATAACAGGTAAAACTATGGTAGCAAGGATACTTGGAAAATTACTTCATATGGTCGGAATTCTAGCCACTGACAAGGTGACAGAAGTGCAAAGGACCGATCTAGTCGGAGAATTTGTCGGTCATACAGGCCCAAAGACCAGAAGAGTGGTATGCACTTATGATCTCAATTTTGTATTGTCAAATCAAAAATGTTGTGTTTCACCTGTGATTGTTGGCCTTGGCTTGCTGTGCGGTTAAATAATTCTCCATTCCATTCAAAGCGTCCATGCCTGAAATCTAACTATTACAGAAAGTTGTTTTCGTTAAATGCTTATTTTTATGGAAAAGACTAGTTCTTCAAATTTTTTAGCCCCAAACTTCTTTATTATGTGCACAGATAAAAGAAGCGGAGGGTGGAATCCTATTTGTGGACGAAGCATATCGCCTTATACCTATGCAAAAGTCCGATGACAAAGACTACGGATTAGAAGCCCTAGAAGAAATAATGTCCATAATGGATAACGGAAAGATAGTAGTAATATTTGCAGGTTATAGTGAGCCAATGAAGCGAGTAATTTCTTCAAACGAAGGTTTCAACAGAAGGGTAACAAAATTCTTCCATTTTGATGACTTTTGTACAGAAGATTTGGCAAAAATCCTTCATTTAAAAGTGACCAATCAGTCCGAAGGTAGTTTGTTGTATGGATTTAAGTTGCATCCTTCTTGTACCGTGGAAGCAATATCATCTTTGATAGAGAGAGAAACTACTGAGAAGCAGAGGAAGGAGATGAACGGTGGGTTGATTGATCCAATGTTGGTTAATGCTCGAGAAAATTTGGATATGAGGCTTCAATTTGATTGTATAGATACAGATGAGTTGCTTACGATTATGCTTGAAGATTTAGAAGGCGGACTGCGTGTATTTTCACAATCATGAAATATGCGATAGGGGTAAGAAAGAAGTTAAAGGGATTTTTTTGTTGTTGATAATATTATGATTGTATTCAGGCGAAGAGTTGTCTGAATCTGCATTCTTTTAGCTTAGAAGCTGGCTTTGATGAATTTGTCGTATTATTATGGTCAAAATGAAAGATTTTGAAGGTGGTAGCGGCGGGGATTAAACAGTGGCTGTTATATTGTGGGAATTTTTTATTTTATTTTTTATTTATTTTTTAACCTTGTATGTAATTGTTAAATGTTTCTGCTTGTTGAAACATTTTATTTGAAGAGGAACACATTTTTACTTTTAATGAAAAATTGAAATGATTTAAACATCAAGGTTTGATGAGTTTTTGCTAGAATATTTTTCTACTACTTCCCTCCTTGAATGGGTGTTAGTAATTTTTTTTGGAATTTGCCTCATAAGTTCCTTTTGGAACAAATCACTTCTCACTAAGTTCCTCATTGTATTAAAATGTTCCATAAGTTTTCATGTTGTATTATGTATAATACAACATTTAATTATGCAGTAGTTTAAAATCATAATACTGCATTTGCACCACCGCCTCCGCCACAGCCCAGCTCCGTCGCCGCCGTCTGCTATCGCCGTATGCCGGATTTCGATCAATTTTTGCCGGAATCCGGTCAATTTTCACCGGAATCCGGCAATTTTGGCCGGAATCTGGCCGCCGATCGCCGGAGATCGAAATCTGGTCGCCGGTCCATGAGCTTCGGACTCCGGTCACCGGCGGCCGCCGGAATGCAGTATTATGGCCTTAATTGATGTTGTATTTTCGAAACATAATGCAACATCATAATACAATATGTGGAAGGAGCTTATCGGACATTATACAATTTTTTTAGAACTTATCGGGCATAGTTCCAATTTTTTTCCATTACAAGACTGCACTAAACTTTGAGCAACTATTTTAACTTGATTTAATTATTCTAATAAAAATGTAAAATTAGTTATTAATAGTATTATTGGTAGTGTATTAATTACAAGTTTTAAATTTAAAAATAAAGAAAATTGTAAATATCACCTCCTTTTTACCAGAAAATATCAGTAAAATGAACGGTGGATATCCCGTGCAAGCTAAACTAAACACACCCTAAATTGCCATTGCCAACAACGACAGAAAAGCAAAATAAAAATCAAATAATAATATTTTATTCCCATTATTCGTTAATATCTACCTCCGAGGCTCCGACTAAAAAAAAAAAAAAAAAAAAAACCCAGGCTTCCATTTCTGAGAACTAATGGCGGGTAGTTCTCTCTCCCTATTATCTTCATCATCCGCATTCACCTCCGATTCTCCATCTTCTTCGTCCAGATTTTACTATCACAAGGATTTCAGACCTAACCCTAGATTTACCCGCCCAATTTCTCCTGGTTTCAAGCTCAAGGTTACTTCCAGGTTAGCTGATGGCTCGCCGGACCAGTTTCTTCAGAACAATTCAATTGCAGATTTTATGAGGTTCAAGTCCGGGACCGCAGGAGAATTGCAGACAGCCGTTGTTAGTTACCGGAAAAGGTTCCCTTGGTCTATTCTCCAACCATATCTTCAGGTACTTCTAGAAAGTTGATATAGAGATGCGTATTTTTAATTGGTTGTATTGATCTGCTATTAATTTTTATTTTATTTTCTAACCCGTAGGTTGATTTAGTTTCGACAATACACATTGCTGATAAAGAGTAAGTCGTCTTACTACTTGTGTCTAATCAATGATTATGATATAAATTTGTGTATTTGTTGCATAAATTTACTCCTCCAGTCACGAACTGGATTCTCCCCGAAATTGCGATGGAGGGGTGTTATCTATGTTCAATATATTGAAGCTGAAGTTTGATGTGAAGTTATATTGATGCTTGCTTCTTGCTGATTTCACGTAGTTCATATGCTGTGTTTGTTATGCGTGTCAAGTAGTCTTCTATTTAAGTTTGAAGCTGAAATTTGATGTGAAGTTCTAGTGATGGATTTTCTTGCTGATTGTGCATGCTATTCTTCATCTGTTAACATTTTTTTTCTGTGGCCAAGGCCTCTGTTAAGTGTGATTAGTGTCGTTTTGCTGCTAAATAGTCTGAGTTTGTGGCTTTTGCCACAAATGTTTGACCAGTGAGATGATTTCGGCAACATCATACTGTAGTGAGTGCTGACTCTGTTTTTCGCTACACAAAATATATCCCATAAAAGATCTGGTATTTGCTTGTTGGGTGGCTGTCAGTGGCTATGTTGTGTCTATTGGAGTTCAGTTGTCCTCAGACATGAGTACCCCTGGGTGTTTATCCACTCAAATATATCCCAGTGATCAATAGGTCTTGTTCCTAGTTAGTTCCAGTATTTGTTAATTTAGCAGTTTATGGAACTAAGTTTCTATTGGAGAATCAGCAAACGTTCTTGTTGGCTGCATTTTTCATTGACCGACTTGAAGATAACCTATGTACTTGGTAGTTGTTTGAGTGTGGAGAGGAGTAAAGTGGTAGTCCGTGGTTGAATGATCTTGATTTAAGTTGAAGTTGTTGGAACTTGTGTGTGGTAAAAGATGAAAGATAAAGGTGTTTATTGAAAAAATAGAGCTTTTAGTGAAATTTATGTGTGTGCGCTAAAATGAGCATAACTTTTGATTCCGGATGAACCACGGAATGCACAGCATATCAAATCGAAGCTCTTTTCGAGACGGACAAAAGGGCATAGCCCCATGACACAGGTTTTTATAAACATAAAGCTTGAATCTTGGCAGTCAAATGATGTGCTGAACTAATTTAATTTTTGTAAATTAATATTAAAATATTTTTTTAATATTATTTTAAATTATTATTTTAAGTTCTGGATAATGCCAAGATTTGATTTTTGAATTAACAGTTTCAACTGTCATAAAACTGTTGAAAATCTGTGTCTGAATTTGAAAAGACATGTCTTTTCAAAACTTAGTCCTATAAAAACCATTTCATATTGTGTTCCAATATACACAACATTTTCATCTTCTCTTTCCCTTCTATCTTTTTGAAAGCATTTAGTATATTCGCCAGGGAACAAGTTCTTCTGTAGGAACTTGTTCCAAAGTGTTGTATCCTCAAGCCAGACGTCCTAAACTGCAGCAGAAGCGGGGACGAATTTCTGACTTAGATTGTTAGAACCAATCTACGGCTGAATAAAATATTCTTAATAATGCTAGTAGCTTTAAGGTGGAATAGCACAGACTATTCTTGATTAGCATTACCTATACGAGATTGATGTGGGGTCGCATCTTTGAAAACTGAGATGGCTAAGTTTTCTAAAATTCTCATGAAGAAAGGATTTGTTCAAGATCGAAATGAACACAACTGTAAGAATAGAAAAATGCATAAATATGATATGTGTGATATTTATTGTCTCGAGTTACTACAAAAATGTGGCTAGTTCAAGACTAATAGTCACTATCCACAAAGTAAGTCCGATAAATACTCACTACGAAAGGTTCAAGTCCATAAGACACCTTTTCTGATGCATATCATATTTAGTTTTCTTAGAGATAGAAAAATAAGTTCCTTTTATTATCTTATTTTCTATTCAAATGTGGGGTATTGTTAGAGTTTGAATAGAAAATGTGGGGTATTGTTGGAACTTGTGTGGTAAAAGATGAAAGATAAATGTGTTTATTGAAAAAATAGAGCTTTTAGTGAAATTTATGTGTGTGCGCTAAAATGAGCATAACTTTTGATTCCGGATGAACCACGGAATGCACAGCATATCAAATCGAAGCTCTTTTCGAGACGGACAAAAGGGCATAGCCCCATGACACAGGTTTTTATAAACATAAAGCTCGAATCTTGGCAGTCAAATGATTTGCTGAACTAATTTAATTTTTGTAAATTAATATTAAAATATTTTTTTAATATTATTTTAAATTATTATTTTAAGTTCTGGATAATGCCAAGATTTGATTTTTGAATTAACAGTTTCAACTGTCATAAAACTGTTGAAAATCTGTGTCTGAATTTGAAAAGACATGTCTTTTCAAAACTTAGTCCTATATAAACCATTTCATATTGTGTTCCAATATACACAACATTTTCATCTTCTCTTTCCCTTCTATCTTTCTGAAAGCATTTAGTATATTCGCCAGGGAACAAGTTCTTCTGTAGGAACTTGTTCCAAAGTGTTGTATCCTCAAGCCAGACGTCCTAAACTGCAGCAGAAGCGGGGACGAATTTCTGACTTAGGACACTGCCAAGCAGGCCTCACTTTGAAGAATTTGTAGCGTTTTCAGGTTTTTATTTGTTTTATAATCTGATTTTGATTTAAATATTATTATAATTACTGTTATTGATATTTCTAATTATAGAATAGTAGATTGGTTCTAACAGAAGTTCCATTTAGAACTGCCTTCTATCTGGTAGAGACAAAGATGTAAAACTATAGCACTGGTATGCAGACTGATAATAGAAAAGTTAAATGTTTTCAAAACAACCCTTCTGGGGATATTAATACCATCCTAGCTGCATCCATGGGATAACATCATGACTAAATTCCCCTAGAGTGGTCATTGGCTAGAGTTATGGCTAGCATAAAACCGAAGTCAGCATTCACCATGCAAGTTTTGCTGAAATTATTTTGCCACTGCAGTAATGGAGACTGCTACAAATGAATACTTAATAGAATAAAACAACATAAAATAATAAATCCTTGTCTATAATTTTGAAAATAACATTGGTAATTACTCAGAGTCGTAAAGCTAAGATTGATCAATGATGGCGTTGGAACTGTCAATACACGACCTTTTCTCGTCGTGGATCATGAAGATTTCATGGGTCATGATGGAAAAGCAGGTGCAGAAGTCAATTAACTTAGCCCTGCTAATTACTTTGTTGAACAATGTATTGTTCTCGAGGCTCTACAAATTTGTTTAAACTGAGTTCAGGTCCATGAACTACTGTTTACCATTTTATGCACAGATCTCTCCAAATTCTTATATGCTTCATATTTTTTATAATTTCAAGTTCCCGTGAAGTTATGCTTCTATATGGATTGCGTTGATTGTCGAAGAGTATCAGATACACCAGTTTGATTACAAAATGCTTTGAGCAGGTACTTTGCTACCCTACAAAAGGAACTTGAGACCTATGATTGTGTTCTTTATGAGATGGTGGCTAGCAGGGAGAGTCTAGAAAGCAGAAAAGACCCTTCAGCTGCAGCAAGACTCAAAAGCACAAAGTCTAGGGGATTTAGTATTTTTGGGTTCATTCAGCGACAGATGGCTAGATTTCTCAGTCTCGATTTCCAACTAGATTGCCTTGACTACCAGACACAGAATTGGTACCATGCGGATCTTGACTTTGAGACATTTGAGTTACTCCAGGTTCTATACTTTTAACCTTTTTTCCTTTCAGTAATTGCCCCCTGTCCTAAAGAATCATTGCCTTCCACATCAACATCAACATCAACATCCACATAATCCATCTAGCAACTAACGCGAAAGTCTAGACCTCTAAATTTGCAGAGAATGAAAAAGAAGATTTTCGAAAATAAATTACTCCCTCCATTCAATATGTTAATAGTTCACTGTTCCTTTTTTGGATGTTCTCTTAAAAGAGTCCAATTTCTAAAATTAAGCTTAAATATCTATCATGTTCTCATTTATTTTTTATTTTCAAAATCCCGGAAAGTCACTCGACTATTCAAACTTTTTAACAATATATTCTCATTTCCCTAATCACCCTTAATAAATGCAATTATTTCATCATAGTGCCACCTGCTGAATCTTCCTCCTTCCATCTCCAGAACCCCACCTTGCAGTCTGCATTTCGCATTCACAACAAAGACTCCACATCTCACTTCATCTCTAATTCCTTTATAACGTTGAATAACTTGGTTTGGTATTCTATAAAGCAAGTAGGTGGTTTCCATATTTTTATAACAAGATTACTTTTGAAGTTCATACACTTGAAGTACACGCATAGTTGCGAAAGGCTAGCGCCTTTCTCGCCTGCCTCGCCTTTTTGGCGTCTTTAGGAGTCGACCGCCTTTTGGTTTTGTGGCAGGTTGTTGTGCGCCTTTTTGGCCCAGGCGAGGCTTTTCTTGGTTATGGTGAGAGGCCTGAGGAGTCCGCCTTTGTCAAAAGGCATAATAGGCATATGTGTAATGTTGAACAAGGCGGTCGAAAGTTGTAACTATATCTTATATTCATCTCTATGTACTTATCAATATATATATATATATATATATATATATATATATATATGTGGGTTTTGTTAGGATACCCAAAATAGGAGTATCCTAACAAGTGACCCATTATTAAATAAGAGAGAGAGAGAGTTAGTATTAAATAAGAGAGAGAGAGACTTAGTATATCTTTCTCTATTTGATGATTACAATTTTGCCCCCATTATACATATGGTTGCTTTGAGGAATGAGGGACATTTTTGTCCAAAAATAATGGGTCACTTGTTAGGATACTCCTATGGTGGGTATCCTAACAAATCCATATATATATATATATATATATATTCATCTCTATGAATGGAGGAGATACGTTTGAAATTATATATTCAAATGAACTTTTTTTCACGCTTTTAAACGACTACTTGTTTAATGAACCGAACATAAAACGTGTTTTTTTGTCTTAGCATTCTCACTTTTGGGGTGTTTTAATTGTGTTAAGTTGCTATTACATGTGAAATTGTGACCTTTATTTAATTCAAAATTTTTGTTCTTAACATGTTTAAACTTTGTTTAATATATCTTACATATATATTATTTTACTATTCATTTTGTTCTTTTGTACCGCCTTGCTCGCCTTTCGGCCGCCTTTCAACCGCCTCACCATTTGCCTTTTCTAGGAACCTCTCGCCGCCTCTAGCCCTCCTTTTGCCTTTAACAACTATGAGCACAATCATAGAATTAAGACTAACTTTATGGGACAAACAAAAATGGCAAATGGGACTATCTTTCTGGAACGGAGGGAGTATTTTTACTACACAATGTAGATTTGTTTTTATCTTTATTACAAATTATAAGAAATAAGAAGGTGCAAATTACAAAATTAATGCTCCCTCCGTCTCATCGGAAAAAGCACAAATTTCCATTTTGGGTGTCCGATTTAAAAAGGCATACTCCCAAAATAAAAACTTTTTAATACTTCTTTATCTGTGGGACCCACTTGTCATACTCACAATAACTACTATTCCCTACATCGCTTTTCATATTCACAACCCTTACTCCACTATACTTTCTCCTTAATTTTCGTGCAACTCCAGTTTTGTTCCTTTTCGGGTGGGACGGAGGGAGTAAGTAACTTCCACACTTGGACTATTTACATGTAACAAAGGCAGTATTACTTATTAACATTACACAATCTATATTTGCTCTGCTGTTAGAAGTTCAGGGATGCTAATATGCTATTACTTGTAACAAGTAAGTAATAATCCTATGCTATTCCATCATCTATCCCAGCGTGAAAAGGGCGAAAGCTTCTTCACGTTTGCCAGAGATATGACTCTAAGATCGACAAAAGCATTGATACAATCAACTTCAATCCCGGAAGAGCTTGGTCCCTGGCGATCAAAACTTGTATGGGCATCTCGTGTCCTACCTATGCCTCTTGTTGGCCTTGTTCTTATAGGAACCGTTTGTGACGTTGGGAGCCAGCCATCAGATTTTCCAGAAATAGAAGCCTTGTCCCGACTCGATTTTGGTGGTGCAATGAAGCTTTTTTTGGCCAAGAGACTAACATCCGAGTAAGTGTATTAGCAAGCTGAGTCGTTTTTGCACTTTTCTCGTTTGAGCAATGCTATGGGCACACACAAATTAAAAATAAACTCTCTCAAAAAAATTTGGCCTCATACACAGTCGGTAATCATTGATTGGATATCTACTCCCTCTGTCCCATAGTAATATGCAAAAGACCTCTTTTGGTCATCCCAAAAAGGAAATGAGACCTACTTGTCATACTGACAACAATTACTCACTTCACTTTCTCTCTCCTATCTAACCATCTACATTCACAACACATCACCTTTTACACTTTTCTCCTTAATTTTTGTGCCAAATAAAATTGTACATATTTCTCTGGGACGGAGGGAGTATTTATTGAGCAGTGGGGTCCACAACCCCACAAACACAACGTTCAATCAATGATTGTTGACTGTGTTTGTCCAAAATTTTGTGAGCTTTTTTTTTTTTTTTTTTTTTTTTTGCGACTTTAGTATTACTCTTCTCATTTTTCTGTTTATTTACGAGATGCCATTTCCCCTCTGTAGTTTCACAAGTGTGACTGCGGAAGTAGAGGAGGATTCTGTGATAATTGGTGAAAGAAATAGAGCTGCAACAGAAGCGCTTAGAAAAGCAATAAACAACGGGGACAGTAAAATCGCTATTCTTTATGGGGGCGGGCACATGCCAGATTTGGGACGGAGATTAAGGGAGGAATTTGACCTTGTTCCTTCAAATGTGAGGTGGATAACGGCTTGGACCATTATTAGAAACCAGAACATAACTAGCAGTTCCTCCCCATTTTTAAAAACAGTTGCAGAAGTTCTTGGTTGGCCATTAAACCGTTACCAAACACTGGCATTGTTGTTATTTTCGTCCGTCCTTGCTGTGGATCTCTGGTTTTGGGAGCTGTTTTTTGGTACAACTGTGAATTGGGTTTCTCAGGTGGGTTCAGATGCTTTTCAGATTCTTGATAGTGCAAAGTTAATGTAAGTCATTTTTAGAGAAAGAGATGAAGATTAATTTGTACTCCGTTGTTATGTAAATACTGTAATCGATGAAATTGTTTGTAATTTGTATGCATACTTTCTGCCTGAAGGCATTACGAGAGAGCTATTACTACGTGTGTTCCGAACAAGATCATTCTTCTTCTTTCTTTCTGTGTCTTGTTTTCCCTCTTTTGATTGAATGGATATTCATCAGAATAGTTGCAAAGATTGTATTTTAGTGAGGAAAATAGCCAAGTGAAAATTGTTCATTATGACAGAATGAAAGATTTACAATATTAACACTTAATATTAATCTATAAACAAATGTCGCTTTGGCCGAGTGGTTAAGGCGTGTGCCTGCTAAGTACATGGGGTTTCCCCGCGAGAGTTCGAATCTCTCAGGCGAAGTATTTTATTTTTTTGTTTTTTTTTTTTCCATAAGAAAAATGAAATAAAAAGGTACACAAAAATATATCTCCCTAAATCCAACAAACTTAATCATTTATATTAAGTTTAGGGATTCCATGGATGCCCTTGCCGCCATTGAATCACAGTCCCCAAAACAATCAAGAAGCAGCTCTGCAGCAATCAACAAATATGCTCTTGCCTGTGCCCTCTTGGGTTACGGTCAGTTGAATTTAATTCATTACAGATGTTCATAATTATTTCAATCTTATGAAATCCCCGATTCAATTTCAATATATACTATACCCATGTTAGATGCACAAATTTATTTGACGAAATTGATATTTTTCAGATATTGGGGTGATGAGTGAAGCTGTTCTGTACATTAAAGACAATCTCAAGATCTCATCAACACAAGAGGAAATTTTAGTGGGTAGTTTGAATGTTTGTTCGTTGATCGGATCACTTGCCTCCGGGAAAACTTCCGATTGGATTGGCCGGAGATACACAATTGTTCTGACAGCAGCAACTTTTCTGATTGTGGCGCTTCTTATGTGACTTGCACCCTCCTACTCGTTCCTAACGGTAGGAAGGGTGATCGCCGGAATTGGGGTCGGATACTCTCTCATGATTGCCCCGGTGTACACGGCTGAGGTGTCGCCGACAATGTCACCTGGTTTTTTAACGTCACTTCCTGAAGTGTTCATCAATGTTGGAATTTTACTTGGATATATTTTCAATTATGCTTTATCTGGTTTGCCTATAAATATTAACTGGAGGCTAATGCTTGGCCTGGCGGCCTTAGCGGCGGGGGTATTGCCGGTGTGATGGTCATGCCAGAGTCGCCACGGTGGCTGGTCATGAAAGGCAGAATAAATGAAGCTATATTTGTTCTTCTGAAAACCTCTGAAAATGAACAAGAGGCAAATATTAGGCAGAAAATTTTGGGGGAAAAAGTGTTGTTTTTTTTTTTTAATCTAATAAACCAACTCCAAACCGAATCGGTTTTTTTTAGGCTTTTCTAGGTTGGTTTATTAAGAACCGATTTTTAAAATAAAACAGGACTTTTTATAATATTCGGAAGAAACTAGTTTCTTCCAAAACCAACTCAATATTAGGCTTGAAGAGATTACAAAAGCCGCTTCAGATTTAGTTCCAAGCCCTAGTTCAAGCCCATGCCCATCCTCGGGCCCGGCCCATTCAAATACTTGGTATGGATAAGGTGTTTGGAAAGAACTATTGAGGCCCACAATACCGCTTCGCCAGATTCTCGTTGCCGCCAATGGAATCAACTTTTTCATGCAAGCTTCCGGCAATGACGGGTAGACGTGACCACGGTTAATTAACCGCGGTTAACCGGTTAATAACCGGCGGTTAACGAAGGTTAAAATCATTAACCGGACTTAACCGTTAACCGTTAAGTCACGGTTACGGTTAACCGGTTAACGGTTAATCCGGTTAACCCGGTTAACCCGGTTAATAAACGGTTAATTATTTTTTTTTTCAAGAATGTCAGATTTTTATCTAAAGTTAAAAAAAAATTACTTTTTAATAGTTTTTTTGAATAAAAAGTTAAGTTTTTAACACTTTTTTTGAAAAAACAGTTAAATATTTAACAGTTTCTGTTAAATATGTAACTGTATATGAACTGTTTTTTTTTTTTTTTTTTTGGATAAATAAAACTATTTTAAATAGTTGTTAAGACTAATATTTTTTGCAAAAAGTTATAGAAAAATAGGTATGAATTTTTAAAGAAATGAAAACTTAACGGATTTAAAAGAAACGGAAGTATATAAAGAGAAAACTTAACTTTTTTGAATAACCGACGGTTAATTAACGGTTAAGTTAACCGGTTAATTAACCGGCGGTTAACCGGCGGTTAACCGGAGTAAAAATTTCTTAACCTTTGTTAACCTCGGTTACACGGTTATCGGTTAGGCGGTTAAGGCGGTTAGACGGTTAACGGTTTAGGCGGTTAAAATCCGGTTATTAACCTTACGGTTAGCCGGTTAACGCTTAACCTTGGACACGTCTAATGACGGGGTGGTGTACTACACGCTGGAGGTTTTCAAGGCTGCCGGAATTCATAAACGGAAGCAGCTCGTTGGGGTTACGGTAATCATGGGCCTGGCAAAGACTTCTTTCGTTTTGGTATCGACTTTCTTCTTGGACCGGTTTGGGAGGAGGCCTTTATTGTTATTGGGCTCAATTGGAATGGCCATTTCCTTAACTTGTTTGGGACTGGGGTCAACTTTTTTAGCACATTCTGATCCAAAGCCCACATGGGCTTAAATGAACGTTAGGCTCCGTTTGTTTGGGGGAAAATGTTTTTCGGAAAATATTTTTCTCATTTTTTTGGTGTTTGTTTTGCACCAGAAAATGAAAAAAACTTCATTTTTATCTTATTTTCCGAAAAATATTTTTATTTTTCGGAAAACATTTTGCCGGAAATTATTTTCCGAAAAATGTTTTACGCTAAACAAACGGAGCCTTACAGAACCATCTCAAACCATAAGAATTTGCATGTTAGACCTTCATTAAACGAGTCTAAATTTACCTTCTACAAATTACTCTCCCCGTTAAAAAAAAATAGTTGTAGTTGGACAATTTTTCAAACAAGAACAATTAATAAATATCAAATATACTAAATTATTCTTTTGAATATTTCAAGTACTTAATCAATTAAATGTTTTTACGTAACAACTACATAATCATAAATAAGGGCAATTTAGAAAAAGTGTGTCAAAATTTTATAAAAAAACTTCAAAACTGTAAGTATTTTGGGACAAAAAAATTACCATATAACTGAAGTATTTGGGGACGAAGAGGGTATGTAATATTTCTACATCCCATAAATGTTACACACTTGTCTAACGGTCTTGTGTTTTGCTTACACGGGTTAAATCATAATAAGGCTATTTCCTTATTTAGAAAGATAACATTTACATGGGATTAAAAAGAAAAGTTCAACACTGATTTTGAACTTGGTAGTTGAATCTGAGAACAAGAAAAACGGACTTCAGAATAGAATAGATGGGGAAATATGGAAACAGTCAAAATTTGGGTAAATCTGGTAAGATCTTTTAGTATAGTACTGTTAAATAACAAACCTTATGTCACTGTACAAGTTTGACTTTAAGATATCAATTTGATTATAACGATTTTTTATTTTATTTTATTTTATTTTTGTGTGTGACCACATGATAAAAGTAACTTTGATATTATTTTTTTAGCCGAAAAAAAAAAACCATAGAAAATGCTAGGTCTGCAGCATGATCAATATTAGTGCCTTTGTTTGTCCAGATCGTGATTAAAATTCAATTTTTTTTTTTTTAAATAGACCGCCTTTTTGGTCGTTGCCTATATAACTAATTCAATGAGCGACAGTCGATTAGTTACTCAGTCAGTCAGATATCATATCATATCATACGTGGAAGAAATACCTCTTAATTACTTAAGTGAACCCAATATTTTTGAAAAATAAGACCCGTTTAAATTTGATTACCACTATCTATTCATAGAAAATTTGGACCTATAAGATTTTAGTAATGCCAAACACAGCCCTAAAATTCATACAACTTCTGGAATAATTCTCATATATAGCTACATATAAAGCCATTACAAAAGACATCATAACCCCCAAAATGAGTTTGAAAATTTTCAGAGCCATATTTTGGTTATATATACCTGAATGTATCACATCATGGAAAATAAAAAATAAAAGAAAAGGTTAAGAAATAAGAAATCTATGTAGTCATGTATAGATTGACAAGGATGTGTTTGGCAGTGAGCAAATAACATGTGTAATTTGAAAAGAAGAATCAATGTTTAGTAAAAGTGTCTAGTAGCAATTGGTAGTGTGTGGAGAGTAGAGGGTCAGTTCTTTGCATCTGGTTTGTTTCTTCATTGTTGGAAGCTTCTAGGACTAACAAGATTCTCTTAACCACACAAATGTACTCCCTTCGTCCCGTCCCATCCCGACTAAAGCTTTACCATTTTTCTTGCCACAAAAATAAAGTAGAGCCTTCAATTTAAATATGTGCGAAGATAAAAGTGAGTAAAATTGACAAGTAGAACTCACAATTTAAACGTGTGAGTAGGCTAAATGAGTGAAATTGACAAATGAAATTCATAATTTATGTTATTTTAAGAAATGTGAAATTTCTACCAAAACACATTTTTAAATAAAAGGCAAAGATTTTGAATTTGGGGTGGGGGGGGGGTGGGGGGGGGGTGGGGTTGTAAGACGGAAGTGGAGATGAAGGCACTAACCCTCTCTACAGATAGGAGGTCAAGGAGTAACTTATGTACTACTTTCACCCTTCGCCCGAAAATGAATTATCTTGATTAATAAAAAGTAACCCATACATCTTATTAATATTATTTGACCATGTAACTCATGCTATATAATAAAACATACTTATATTTTCCTATGTTTTAAATGAATTACTAATATTAAAAAAAATGAATGTGATTTTTAGAAAAAAAAATTGTTCTTCAATATTTTTTACTAATTACTTTATACTAGCAAAACTAAATGTTGGGGAATGCATGAACGTGCACACAGTAGTCTCTAAGACCCTGTTTGGTAAAAGTGAAAATTAAGGGTTGAAAATATAGAGCTAAAAAAATAGAAATGAAATTATTAAGTTGCTGATTTCTTTAAAACTTGAGTTTGTTTGGTAATGAAAAATTACAAATATCTGATTTTAATAAAAATTTCAACACAACATTCAAAAAAATATTTGAATAATTTCAGTAACTTTATAATTTGACTAATGTAACTGAACTTTGAATTTTTTTAAAGAAAACTTAATTATATTACTCATTTAAAAATATTATTAATCAATATTTTTAATACGAAAACAATATGTTAGGTTTATATCCAACAATAAAAAAGTGAGACGATCATTTTGGGACAGAGAGAGAGATTCTTTAGTAAGAAACTGAAGTTTTTTTCCATTTTAAGGATGTCAATTTTTCACAAAATTCAAAGAATACTTCTACTTTTCTCAAGTCAACATAGTTTTAGAAATTATAAGAAGTGAAATATATATCCAACCATCTCATAGCTACACACTAAAGTATAATTTTATTCATTTTGTAAAGAAAAGTGATAGGTAAATATAATTACTATACATATACAGAGAGAGAGATATACACATATAATTAGTATTGAACGGTATAAATCGAGATACGAACGTGGGCTTGTCCGAGCTGGGCTCAATTGGATTGGGCTATAAATATTATCTAATAACCAAGTATCAGGGCCGAGTAAAGTCTTCCTTGAAGGCCAAGAAACATTTACCTCGGCCTCATGTCATCATGCTTGGGCCGTCATGTCGCAAGTGACAAGGAGAGAAAAGTTCTTACCTCGGCATTTCATCACCATGACGAGGAAACAAAATCATTTACCCCGGCATATATACATGCCGGCCAATATCCAAATGACGAGGAAGCAGGATTATTTACCTCGGTCTATTTGCCAAAGCCGAGATAAAACACTTCTGTTCCTCGGCGTTTCGGCTAGCAGATTACACAGTCCTTATCAAACAAGGATTCTACAGTCACGATCCAATCAGGATTACAATTATCAACACCAATTCAAGTCAAACAATGACTCCTTAACATATATAATTCTCTTAGGATTATATCTTATCTCTTTACAAGTTTACTCCAACATGGATTCTATCAATCCATCCCCTATAAATACAAGCCCCATGGCTCATTATTTGGTACGTTACTTTTTACATTGGGGAAACTCTGTCAATTTGTTTTCTCATATACAAACCGTGAACTTACTCTCACGCCAGAGGGCCTTTAGCCGGATCCGCCCCGGCTTAGTTTACGTGTTTTCTCTTATTTTCAGGCCTTGCAATCATTGGAGCAATCATCGCTTGGATTTGGGTTGTTTTGACGATTTTGGCATCATCAATTGGTTCCATTGCCGGGAAATCGATTCAAACACCCATTGTTTGGCCTGGAAAAGTCGACTGCAGCCTGTTTTCGGCCGAAAATTTTCTAGTTTGAACGAGAATTTCTTATTCCGTTTGGGCTCTGTTCTTGTTGCCACGGATTAAAAATTCGGTCGGAATCTGCCGTTCGCGTCTGAAGTAAATTGTTTGGCCTGAATTTTTTGTGTTGGAAAAATCGCAATTGGCTGTTTGTCGTTGGTCAAAATTTGCCTAATTTTGGCCAGAAATTTGGATCTATCGGAAATCGTGATTTTGGAAAATTTACACTTGATAATTTGCTGTTGACTTACAATGGATGGACAATTTGCAAGTGTAACCGCTGAGGAGGATCAAACCCAAGTGAACGGGGCGAACACTGGAGCCGAGGAGCTGCCTCCTCCTCCTCCTCTACCTCAGCCAGATGCCCTTCCTCCCCTCTCCATGACCCTTCGTTCCAAGGGTCAGGTGAATGCCGAGGGAGAAGGTGCTGAGCTTCCTCGTCCTACTCGTACCCGCGGAAAGCAAGTAGGAAGGAAGAAAACAAAGAATGCCGACGCCGGTCAAGCAGGAGGAAGTCAACCCATTGACCGACGCTCTTTGTTACATAGGCAAATGGAGACATTACAAAGAATGTATGAAACACAGGCTGCTCTCTTGCAATTAGACCCAGAGCATTCCATGGCTGAATTTATTAGGCCATCTGTGGGCAACCCCCTCGAAAAGGGACAGGATGAGCAACAACCTCCTCCCCTCAAGACCGGGGACCTACCAAGGCAAGCCCCCCGGGATTCTCCTCATCCTCGGCACAACAGTAAGCAGAGGGCTCCAGTGGTCGACTTGAGAAGCCACTTAACTCCTAGGGAAGAGGAAGTAAATTCCAGGGACCTAAGAACGAGACTCAGCTTGAACAGACGCCTATCCCCTGCTCGTCTTGTCATGGCACCTAGGCATCCCACGCCACCTCGATCTCGTCGACCAAATTCTCCTCGACCTCGTCGACCGGATTCTCCTCGTCCTCGGCATCGAGAATTTGCAAGGCCGAGGACACCAGAGCCGTACAGGATGATACTTGGCGGTCAAGACCTGGAATTAAGGCGTGACAAAGCTCCTTCCAAACGGGACAGCCACCGACATGACGCGGAGCACAGTAGGGTGAATGATCGCCCCAAGGACAAATCCGTCAGAAGCTCCCAACGAAGCACCCGCTCAAGCAGTGACAAGGGAGTGGAAACCAAGCAATGGGAGCTGTTGAAGCAAAGACTGGATGACATGGAGAGGGGAAAGAAGTTTAATGACGATGATTATGACTGGGCAACAAGTCCATTCTATTTGAGGATAACTGCAGCTCCACCTAATCCCCACCTCAAGCTCCCTAATTTCGAAAAATACAATGGCACTACTGATGCAAAAGACCACGTGCAAAGTTTTGAACAAACTATGAATCTCCTCACCACTGCTGATGACCTGCTCTGTAAAGCTTTCGCGAGCACCTTCTCCGGAACAGCTTTGACCTGGTTCCGTGAGCTTAAAAGAGGTAGCATCGATTGCTGGAGAGGCATGAGGAGAATGTTCTTGGACCACTTTGCTACTGCTGGCAAGAGGAAGATAAGGCTGGCCGACTTGGCCAACATTGAGCAGGGAAAGGGAGAGACCACCCTCAGCTATTATAATCGGTTCCGAAAAATGGCAGACCAGGTTGAAGAGAGCCTCACTGATAGGGAAGTTATTGTTTGTTTCAACTCTGGCCTAAAATCTGGTCCCCTCGTTTATGAACTCTCAGCCAGGGAACCTCAAACAAAGTCCGAGCTATACAAGGTAGCTTATGCCATTTCCATGGCTGAGGACAAAACAAAGAAAAGGGGAGCTGACAAGACAGAAACAGAGGCGACAGGCACTCGCCAGAATAATAATGGAAACGGCAAGGGTTCCAAAGGGAAAAACAAAACAAGGAGCACGGAGAAGCTTGAATTTACTCCTCTTACTAAGCCCATCTCTGAAATCATGCAGCTGGTCAACCTTCCTCCACCTCAACCAATGACCGACAAGCCAAAATTCCCTCGTAACATGAACAAATACTGTGATTTTCACAAAGACAACGGGCACACCACTGATGGCTGTTGGGCCCTCAAGAAAATAATCCAGAAATGGGTCGACGAGGGAAAGTTAGATCGTTATGTCATGAAAAAAGATAACAAGCGGAAGGAAGAGGAAAGTGAAGATGACGACAAAAGCGAGGATGAAGACCGCAGGCCTCCTAGGGCCAAGTTGCATGTGATACGGGAAGAGGTAACTTCTACCAGAAAACTAAGGGACCAGATCCACGAGCTGAGCAAAGTATACCATGTTCCTGCTTGGATCCATAAAGCAGAAGAGGTCATTAGTTTCTCTCCTAATGAGTTAGCTGGAAGCCGAGCAGCTCGTGAACAACCCTTGGTGATAAAGGGCCGAATAGACAATGTTGAATCCGAAAGACTTCTCGTTGACACGGGGGCCTCCCGTGACATCCTATATTATTCAGCCTTCCAACAGATGGGCTTGAAAGACACCATGTTGGAACCCTACCATGGAAGGCTAGAAGGATTCACCAATCACAAGGTGGGAGCCAAAGGAACTGTGGAGCTAGAACTTGAAGTCGGTGATCATCCCTTCCTAGCCAAAGCCACAGTCAATTTCGTAGTCATGGATTTGACTAGTGATTACCATGCGATCATAGGCATTCCAAGTCAAGCCAAACTTGGGCTGGTGGCCTCACTTCCCCACCAACGAGTTAAATTCCCCACTCGGGCAGGGATTGGATGTGTGAGGGCCACCCCCAAAGACTTCTTGGAACATGTCGTGAAGAGCAGAAAGAAATCCAAAAGTGTGGAGATAGATACCCCCGAGGAAAACATAAAGATCTCAAAGTCTCAGAAAACCACCGAAACTAGCTCCAGAATGAGCTATATTCGTGAGGTACAAGCAGGGAAGGACGAACCTATGGTCCAAGAAATTGCAGATGACCAAGGCATAGTCCTACCTGTACCTGTGGAAGATCCTATGGTCCAAGAAATTGCAGATGACCTAGGCATAGTTCAGCCCGTATCAGAAGAAGACCCTGTTCTCTTCAACGGCCAGAACTCGGGGGCCAACCACGACCTAGGGAAGGTCAGTCTCCCAGATGTTGATAAACTTATGGAGGAAGAGGGCCTCAACGTGAATGACAATGAAGGGAGAAGAATTAGAGAGATCATTATCGAGTCTCTAGAATTCCGTGACGGTCTTGAAATGAAGCCTGTTGACGAACTGGAAGAGGTAGTCATCAATCCTGACTATCCTGAACAAAAAATCAAGCTCGGGGGCCAATTATCTCCAGAAGAGAAAGAAAAAATCATCTCCCTCTTGAAAAGCAGTCTCGACGTCTTTGCTTGGAGAGTCGAAGATATGAGGGGGATCAATGAAGAAGTAGCCCTCCACCGCCTGGAAGTTGATCCTTTGGCAAAGACTATCTCCCAGACAAGGAGAAATTTTGCAAGGGACAAGGAGGAAGCTATAAAAGAAGAAGTGCAGAAATTACTTAGCGCCGGAATAATTCGTGAAGTTAAGTACCCCGTTTGGTTGGCCAATGTAGTTATGGTGAAGAAGCAAAATGGGAAATGGCGTATGTGCATAGACTTTACTGATCTAAACAAAGCCTGCCCCAAGGACAGCTATCCTCTTCCTAGAATTGACAAGTTGGTTGATTCCATTGCTGGACATCAAACTCTCAGCTTCCTAGATGCCTATTCAGGCTATCATCAGATAAAAATGGCGGAAGAGGACATTGAGAAGACGGCCTTCCAAACACCTGGGGGAAATTACTGTTACATCATGATGCCTTTTGGGCTCAAGAACGCGGGTGCTACATACCAGCGAATGGTAAATCGAGTTTTTGCAAGCCAAATAGGTCGCAACATGGAAGCTTATATTGATGACATGGTCATAAAGACCAAGGAAGGCAGTCACGTTCCCGACCTGCAAGAGACAATTCACAACCTCCGAGCTAATAACATGAAGCTAAACCCGAGCAAGTGCGTGTTTGGAGTAACAGCCGGAAAGTTCCTAGGCTTCATGGTATCTCAAAGGGGGATTGAAGCAAACCCCGAAAAAATCAAGGCGCTCGTTGACATGAAGGAACCTACCACCATCAAGGAGGTTCAAAGACTTAATGGAAGAATCGCAGCCCTTGGAAGATTCATCGCCAAATCCGCCGAAAAGTCACTGCCTTTCTTCAAGGTATTGAAGGGTACCAAGAGCTTCTCCTGGACTCCTGAATGCTCCGAAGCATTCCTCCGGTTGAAGGAGTACTTGGGTTCCCCTCCCTTGCTTAGCAGTCCGACTACCGGTGAGATGCTGTACGTCTTCCTAGCTGCCACTGATCATGCTGTCGCAGCTGTCCTAGTTCGAAATGATGAAGGAATTCAAAAGCCTGTCTACTATGTCTCTAAGGCACTGTCCGACGTGGAAAGCAGATACTTCAATGTGGAGAAGATAGCGTACGCACTAGTCATTGCATCGAGGAAACTACGTGCCTATTTTTCTGCACATCCTATCACCGTGTACACAAATGAACCGTTGAAGAAGATACTACATAAGTTGGACGGCTCCGGGCGTCTCCTTAATTGGTCCATCGCTCTCACTGAGTTTGATATCACTTACCAACCAAGGAAGACCCTCCTGGCACAGCCTTTGGTTGACTTCATGGTCGAGACTGCCTTTATGGGTGAGCATCTCCCCACCTCTAGGAAGCAAAACGCACCAGAGGATAAAGACTCTCCCATTGAACTCCCATCCAACTGTTGGATCCTGTATACGGATGGATCAGCCACAAAGGAAAGAAGCGGAGCTGGAATTGTACTAGCAAGCCCAGAAGGAGAGTTTACTACTCAAGACGCCATCCGTTTTAAGTTCCCTGCCTCCAATAATCAAGCGGAATATGAAGCTCTAATATTTGGCATTGAATTAGCCTCCTTCTATGGAGCAACTAAGGTGGCGGCCTTCTGCGACTCCCAACTCGTTGTCAAACAAGTAAAGGGAGAGTATAATGCCCAAGACCCCACCCTTGCCAAGTATAGAGGCCTGGTCCTAGATATGACGAAGAAGATGGAATTTTTCGAGCTCAAACAAATTGGCAGGGAAGATAACCAAGTCGCAGACGTTCTTTCCAAACTGGCAACCATGGATGTGTCTAAGACCAGTCCATATGTAGTTTATGCCGAAGAACCTGCGTACGAAAGACTACAAGTCATGCTCTTAGATGGAGAGGATAGATGCTGGATCGATGACTACATTGAATATATTGAGAAGGAGAAACTCCCTGAAGATGAAGCTCAAGCTAAACTCATCAAGAAGAGGTCTCCAAGGTTCGTGGTTATAAGCGGAGTCCTCTACCGAAGATCTTTCACAAAGCCCCTGCTAAGGTGTGTCTATCCCAAGGAAATTCAGAACCTCTTGGCAGAAGTACATGAAGGCGTTTGTGGCGGGCACCCGGGGGCCAGAACCTTAGCTGACAAGATCATATCGCTAGGTTACTACTGGCCAAACCTAAGGGAAGACGCACACGCCTATGTTAGAAAATGTGACAAGTGCCAACGATTCTCTGACCTTCCTAGACTACCGGCAGTTGAGCAAACACTTGTAATACCTACGTGGTCATTTGATATGTGGGGGATCGACATCATCGGACCCTTCCCTCCCGCCCGTGGTAATTGCAAGTACTTGATAGTAGCTGTTGATTACTTCTCCAAGTGGATAGAAGCCAAGGCATTAGCCAAAATAACGGAAGAGAACGCGATCAACTTTGTCCATGACAACATCTGGTGCAGATTCGGCCTTCCACATACAATTGTCTCTGATCATGGACTGCAATTCTCCACAGCATTCACTACAGAGTTGGAAAAAGTAAAAGTCCGCCATGCAAAATCTTCAGTTAGCAGACCACAAGGCAATGGCCAAGCAGAAGCGGCAAACAAGCTGGTCCTAACAGCCCTTACCAAGAACCTTGAGGGACGCGAGGGTAGATGGTTGGACGAACTTCCCCTAGCCTTATGGGCTATTCGCACAACCACCCGGGGGCCAACCGGGGAAACCCCATTCGCACTAACCTTCGGTTCCGAGGCTATGGCACCAGCAGAGATGGCCATCCCTACTGTGAGAAATTCCCATTACGATGAGCAAGTCAACAAGGTCAATAGGCTCCTAGACCTGGACCTGATAGATGAGAAACGACTAGCTGCACAGATGAGGATGGTGAATTACAAACAAAGGACCAAGGCGTATCACGACAAGAGGGTCATCAGAAGAGTATTCCAAGTAGGCGATTGGGTACTTAGAAAAATTGAAGCTACTGGTCGGAAGGCAGAACAGAACAAGCTCTCCCCAAATTGGGAAGGTCCTTATATCATCACTCAAGTCATTCGAGAAGGGACCTACAGATTGAAGACCAAGGAGGGGAAGGACCTCAAGCATCCCTGGCACTCCGACAACCTTAGAAAATATTATCACTAGTCTAGTTTATTTTACAGTAGATTAGTTTCTTATTTCCTGTCTTTTAGTTTTTTAGTTGATAGGATTGCAGTTCGATGTAATCGCATTTCAGTTTTACGAAAGCAGTCTCTTCCAGCATGCAAAGCAACTATCAACTCTTCATACAGACACCAGGAGACAAGGACTTTATCCCCGACTCTTCTGAACACATCCTGTCAAGGGTCCACCTTGATTAAGGATACCAACAGCCAAGACCAAGGGTCCTCCTTGGCCTGATGGCTTACCACACATCCTGTCAAGGGTCCACCTTGATTAAGGATACCAACAGCCAAGACCAAGGGTCCTCCTTGGCCTGATGGCTTACCACACATCCTGTCAAGGGTCCACCTTGGCCTGATGGCTTACAACACATCCTGTCAAGGGTCCACCTTGATTAAGGATACCAACGGCCAAGACCAAGGGTCCTCCTGCACGATGTCTTACCACACACATCCTGTCAAGGGTCCACCTTGATTAAGGATACCAACGGCCAAGACCAAGGGTCCTCCTTGGCCTGATGGCTTACCACACATCCTGTCAAGGGTCCACCTTGATTAAGGATACCAACGGCCCGACCAAGGGTCCTCCTTGGCCTGATGGCTTACAACACATCCTGTCAAGGGTCCACCTTGATTAAGGATACCAACAGCCAAGACCAAGGGTCCTCCTTGGCCTGATGGCTTACAACACATCCTGTCAAGGGTCCACCTTGATTAAGGATACCAACAGCCAAGACCAAGGGTCCTCCTTGGCCTGATGGCTTACAACACATCCTATCAAGGGTCCACCTTGATTCAGGATACCAACAGCCAAGACCAAGGGTCCTCCTTGGCCTGATGGCTTAGCACATCCTGTCAAGGGTCTACCTTGATTCAGGATTACCAACAGTCAAGACCAAAGGTCCTCCTTGGCCTAATGACTTACCACATATCCTATCAAGGGTCCGCCTTGATCCAGGATTACAACACATTTAAAGCCAAGGAAACCTTCCTCGGCCTAAATAACTTAAGAGTATAGTTAAAGCCGAGGGGTCCTTCCTCGGCCTAACCACTTGCCCAACAATTTGGGAGCAAGGAACCCTCCTTGGATCCCACCTTCTTAAGTCTAGTGCCTCTGCCTAGCATACAAAAATATGAGCAAGTTATTGAAATAACATGAATCATGACAAAAGGATTTTCATTGATGTTCAAAAAAGAATTACAAGTCCTATCGTCTATTACAAAAAGCAAAGAAAAGAAAATATATCCTAAGCCCGCTGCTCGTCATCAAAAGACTTCTTGAGCCACTCCTCAGTAATGGAGCCAGGGGGAGGAAGGACCGTTTGTTCAATAAGGGCATTAGTTTCCTCAGCCCCTCCTTCCACCTCGACTTCCATGGCCTCAGGCTCTTCCGCATCCTGGATCGCCTCCACCAAGTCTTTTATATTGTCGGGGACGACAGAGGCCGGCCTCCACACTTCCCTGCAAGCTTGAGCATCCTTGGCTGCCATTATCTCCAAGTTGCTTTCAGAAAAGGGGACCAAGTGGTGGAGAGCCCTGACTTCCTCGGCATATTGGTCCCGGCAAATCAGCTGGGCAACCTTGTTGATGTCCAAACCTGTGGAAGGGTCAGCCAAGATGCTTCGGGCCAAGTGAAGATAACCATCTTCAAACATAGTGGTCGTCTGCTCGTCCACGACATCTTTAAAGGCCGAGCTGGCCATCATCAACTCCTTGAAGGCCGAGCTCTCCTTGAACCGAGCAACGGCCTCTTCCTCCCTAGCCGGGAGGGTAGCTTCCAATCCTCGACACTTGGCCTCAGCTTCATCGGCTTTTGTTTGAAGCTCGGCCTTATCAGTCTTTGCCTGAGCAAGCTCCTATTCTTTAAGCCGGAGATGCTCCTCGGCCTTGGCCTTTACTTCCTCGGCCCTCTTCACTTCGGCCTCCACCTTGGCCTTGGCTGCCACGAGCTCAGCATCCTTAGCCTTTAAAAGTTTAACCAAGGAAGCCTTGTCAGTATCACTCTTTACTTGGGCGGCCTTGGCCTCATTCAGGCGCCTGGCTTTTTTCTTGGCCAAATCATTTTCATACGCCGTGACGGAAGCCAACTGAAAGAGAAATCAATATTAGAAATGTAAACAAATCTCAAGATCAATGACCAAGAAAAGGAAACACTTACCTCGGCGATTAAGAGTCCCTTGTGGCAGAGCAAGGTATCTTCGCTGGGAGCCTCTCTAACAAGGGCCTCGTAGGCATCCTCGTCCATAGCTCTCTGAATGGGAGCTCGGCCCAATCTCACTAAGGGTCCCTCCCTAGCTAACAGAGGAAGCCCCTTAAGACGGGGAACGTTGAGGGCCATGCTCTTAGCCAGCTCGTCGGCCTCCTCAACGGTCTTGACATTCTGGATGGTTAAGGGAGGAGGAGCCTCAACAGTAGGAGCCCCACTGACACTTGCTCGCTTAGCTGCATGCTCCTCGGCACTGACAGCTTGGGCTCTCTTGGAGCCAGATCTTCTTTGGACGAGGTCGGTTTCCTCGGCTCCTACCTCCTCGGCCTCAACATTAGGGTTAAGCCCATCTCCAGTTGTTGGCTCAACCCGTTCCTCGGATGCTGCACCCTCGGCATTAGCATCATCGTGCAGTAAGAGGGGAAGAGGTTTATCACCTTGAACATTCAGAACCAGGTTACGGGCATTGGTTTCCTCTCTCCTCTCCACCATAGCCGACTTCTTGCTTTGCTTTCTCTTCCTCTTTACCAGCTCCTGAGGACTAAGTCTCTTCATGGCTATGGCTGCTTCTTCCTCGACGGTTAAATCTGCAAAGACAAGGAAGAAAGGGCCAGCTACGAGCAAAAGGAACTAGCATGCAAAAATTACGAGTAAAAAAGACAAATGTTTACATCCAACAATGTCAATTGCTTTCAGACATTGATCATGGGGACGCTCGGTCTTGCATTTAGTACAATCTTCGTGGAATACTAAGCCTGGGTGTATCGTCCAATCATTGAAACGCCAGCCTCTTTTGACAGTAACGAGGGGAGCCACCCCGTCCTTTGGCCCCTGCATCAATCCAGCTTGGATATAATAATGATCCGAGGATTCAACTGCCTTCCAGTCGAGCAGCCCTACCTCGGCAAACTCCTCTAGTCGCTTGATTAATGCTTGGGTCCACTCATATTGCTGGACAGCAAAGGAAGAGGTGGGATCCTTGCAAGGAGATTGGAACTCCCAACCTTGACGGCTCTCTACCCGGATAACATGATTGTCCCAGCCTGCAACTTTGCTCGACATGGGGAGAAGCAACTTTGTTTTTTTGGGGGCACTCCTAATAACCACGAGCCAATTTTCCTTGATAACTTGGACTATGTAAAAATGACGGAAGGCACCCATGGTCGGCTCAAAACCTAGGCTACGGCAAAGCACGATGAAGCTCACAAGAACCCTAGTGCCACTGGCTCCGAGCATGGCCGGCACTGCCCTAACGTCATCCAAGAATTCATTGATGAATGGGTCCAAGGGAAGACGAAGCCCCTGTTGAAATTGTTTGAAATAAAGGTGGATATAATCTTGGTTGTAGTAGAAGTTTTGCTCTTCCTTGTCAGTCTTGAGGTCGAGCTTGCCCATATAAGTTAACTTATACTCAGTTCTATCCACCCCGTACTTGGAATATAATTTCTCAATCATGGGATCCCCAGGCTTTGGAGCCCTCTCCCTTTGTTTTCCTCGGCTCTCCCTTCTTCGTACCAAGCGGCCATCAGCTTGGGCACCTTCCACGAAGGCGTCAACTATTTGAGTAGACGAGGAGGGAACTCCTTCTCTTCCCGTCATATCTGCATAAAGACGAGGGGACAAAGTTAGTTACCTCGTCAATGGCTGATTTTAGGACGGGGAAGGGAGTTTCCCCTCCTCGTCATGTCATAAGGCCGAGGAGGGAGCCGTACCTCTCAGACGCTCACGCATTTCGCGATTGGAGGCCGGGTAGAACAGTTCGATGTGCTCCATCATCTCAGCCCTATCCTCAAAAACTATAACGTTGGGTGAACCGGACTCAATCCTATCTATTCTTGTGGAGTCTGGGTATTGAAGGAATAACCGAGTCCGGCCATAACCTTTTAATTGCTTGCTTATTTCATCCAAGGTCAGCATCATCCAAGGTCCCCTCTCTCTACGATATACCCTTAGATTGCCAGTATGATATCCATAACGGAATCGGGGGGAATGATCCCAAGAACGAGCCATCTAAGGGGAATCAAAGATTAAAAGGGGGAGTTCGTTCAATATTCAAAAGTGTTCAACAAGACCCAAAAGAAAAATTAAAGTTTTAAAGTTTGAAAGTTTAAAACTTGAAATCAGGAAGAAAAGCTCTATTCTTCAACAATGGTGGTTCGTGGTTCTTGATATATTCAAAAAATTTTCCAAAACATCCTAGAAAACTTGAAATCAAAAGCGAAAGGCAGAAAGGGGAAAGAATTTCATACCTGAGTGTTAAGGAATGAATGGAATCACGACTAAAAGCAACGTCGCCTGAAATATAGTGTTCGCCGGAATCTGGAAACGATGAACGCCGTGTTCGCCGGAGATCTCTCTTGCCTTTGCTCTCGAATAACTGAGGTTTGTAAAGAATGAAATGAAAGGGTTTTAGCTTTTTATAACCCCTTAATCGGGTCAAACCCATGGGTAAAGAGGAAAAACGGGTAAGGTGCCCCAAGAATTAAATGCACAAAACAGTTTTCGAGGCGTGACAAGACTGGGGGGCCCCAGAAAGGCAACCGTCAGTTACAGGAAACAACACCGAGGACACGTGGTGAACCTGTTCGTATTCCATAGCCGAGGACGAGGAGACTTTCTACTCGACCCAAGCCGAGCTAGAAAGTCGGGGGCCACTGAACGTATAAACCGAGATACGAACGTGGGCTTGTCCGAGCTGGGCTCAATTGGATTGGGCTATGAATATTATCTAATAATCAAGTATCAGGGCCGAGTAAAGTCTTCCTTGAAGGCCAAGGAACATTTACCTCGGCCTCATGTCATCATGCTTGGGCCGTCATGTCGCAAGTGACGAGGAGAGAAAAGTTCTTACCTCGGCATTTCATCACCATGACGAGGAAACAAAATCATTTACCCCGGCATATATACATGCCGACCAATATCCAAATGACGAGGAAGCAGGATTATTTACCTCGGTCTATTTGCCAAAGCCGAGATAAAACACTTCTGTTCCTCGGCGTTCCGGCTAGCAGATTACACAGTCCTTATCAAACAAGGATTCTACAGTCACGATCCAATCAGGATTACAATTATCAACACCAATTCAAGTCAAACAATGACTCCTTAACAGATATAATTCTCTTAGGATTATATCTTATCTCTTTACAAGTTTACTCCAACATGGATTCTATCAATCCATCCCCTATAAATACAAGCCCCATGGCTCATTATTTGGTACGTTACTTTTTACATTGGGGAAACTCTGTCAATTTGTTTTCTCATATACAAACCGTGAACTTACTCTCACGCCGGAGGGCCTTTAGCCGGATCCGTCCCGGCTTAGTTTACGTGTTTTCTCTTATTTTCAGGCCTTGCAATCACTGGAGCAATCATCGCTTGGATTTGGGCTGTTTTGACGATTTTGGCATCATCAAGTATATCAATATATCTTATTGCCTAACTATGAAAAAAAAAACTAAAGATAATGTGTTGCTTTTATAATAAAAAACAATAAATTATATTTTAACTAAGTAATAGTATATCAATTATAGTTTAGTCGTGGGTCAAAGAAATAACCAAGAAATTTTAAGAGATTCATAAAATAACATACCAATCCCAACAAAAAACACAAATTATTGATCGTTATATAAACGTTCAAGGAATTTGGATTCTTGTAAATCAATTTGATCTCCCAACGGTTTGAATGTAGTTCCTGTAAGTACCCCAATCTGGATCACCCCCTTTCAAACACACGGGAAACACCGCAGACTCATCAACGCAGTCTCGGAGACCTCTGGCACTCAAAACCCTCTCAAACCCCCAACCAAACCAAGGGAGGAGCCTTTCTGGGATAAAAAGGGACAAAAGGACCTTTTGGGAATTTTCAGAAATCGTAGCAATTAAGGTCCGTACGGACCTCTTTGTTTCAATGATTACTAAATCCCCTTAAAGTCCACAATATTCCCTCAAATCCCTAAGAAATGATTACCCAAATGCATGGTTGGTCCGTACGGACCTCTTTGCATCTTTGAGTTGAGTCCGTACGGACCTTCTTGCATGGGGGACATCATCATTCCGTAATATTCACCATCATTGCGACATTCCTCAAATCGAGGAAATCCAAAATTCTGGATAACCAAGAAGGTCCGTACGGACCTCTTTGCTCCGAAATTTTTACTATAAATAGAGGGCTCCCCCTCCTCATTTTCACACACCTCCCTCTTCTCTCTTCCTCCCTTAGCCTTCTGGCTCCCCTCTAAGTCCTCTCGAGGCACTCCCGCCCCTTTCGGATCCTTCCGAGGCCTTCCGAGCTCCCTTGTGGTGCTCCGAAGCCTCCCCGAGCGCTCCCGAGACGCTCCCGCGCTGCCCCGAGGCACTCGAGGTACTCGAGGCCCCTCGTGGGACTCCGAGGCCTCGTCTCGGTCTTTCCACCTGTCCCGCTCTTTCCGAGTCAAACCGACGATCCCAAACCACGCCGAAACTCGCCCGAGTGACTCCCGCCACCACAACACACGCCGAACCTCTGCCCGAGTGATCCCGACGATCCCCACGCACGCCGAACCTCGCCCGAACGCAGCCTCGCAACCTCAACTCACGCCGAAACTCGTCCGCGGACAACCGGCATCTCCCGAAGCAATCCCGATCCGTACCTAACGCTACTCCGACCTCAAACACTATTCCCCAACGGAAGACAGACGCGAACCAACATTGGTAAGGCTTCCTTCCATTACTATTACAATACATTTTCATACATAGCATACAATGTAGACATCCGATACAAAGATGCATTTTTAAAAGCACACACACACACACACAACATTTAAAGGATATTAGGGTATCCGAAAGACTCGTTTTACGAGGCTACTCTGGTGAGCTCTAATATTCTAATATTCTCTTCCCGGGAGTCATCTCGACCTCCGAACTCAAAAATCTCATCACACAAAAACGCTTTAAAATTATCTTTAAACCGATGCCCTTTTTCAATGTTTTGGGCTTAATAAAAAAGGCGTGGCGACTCTACAAAACGAACGGCGAGACACGTCGCTCCAACGCGAAAGACGCCGATGCCTGGGGCCGCGAAGCCCGCTTCGGATCCGGGTAATTTCGGCTGGCGACTCATTGGGAAAATTTTGTTTTAAAACTTTTAAACAAAACAAAAGATTTTTAAAACGATGATGAGGGTCAAACTTTCATTTTACCCCTTCCTTTAATCAATTGTGTGTGTGTGCACGTGCTTCGTTTTTATTTAAAAAAAAAAAAAAATGCATCAATATACATCTGTGCATACATTTAAAATTCTTCAAAAACTCCGTTTTACTCGAAAAATAATTTTAGAGACCGCACACTACGCGCACCGTCGCCTACACCGCACGCTACACGCACCGCCGCCTCGGATACACCGCACACTACAACCCTCAACCCGGAGTGGTCTCGCTTGCACCGTTAGGTCTTCCTAGGCCTCTTGGACGCGCACGGGATCATTCCAAACATCCCATCCTAGCCAAGCGTCAACCCCGCACGTTTGAGTCTTGAGTCACACTCTGTCCGCACTCGGTTGGTTTTTACCTCCGTGTCATACACTGGATACATATACCATGCCGGCCATTTTTCGAGTCAAGGCTCTAACTCAAGATCCCTTGCGCAAGCTAAAGCGATGAAAGGTCATGCTAAAATCTTGACCTCGATCTTGATTTCCGGCTACACCTGCACGATGTTCCGTCCCGATATACATCCATGCTCGCATGACACCATGTCATCACGCCTTTGATACGTCGCCCATGACGATATGACCCACCAATGCCTAACGTCACAGATCCCTTGCGCAAGCAAGGTAAAGAGAGGTCATGCCGAACTCTTGACCTGATCTTGACTCAGCCGTCGGCTCGGTTCACTATTCACATGGCTAACGCATCAAAACGAACATGACAGCTCGGTCCTTAGGTTCGATTTTTCTTTTAGGCCGGTGGAAACCGCTTGCACTATAGGACCCTCGCCCGGGGCCGTCCACCCCGGGATGTCGAAATACGGGTGCAAAACGAGGGGCTTATAGCCGCACGTATGGTCTCCATCGACCTGTGATCTAGCATAGTTGCGAAAAACAAGAGCAATCTTTTTCCAACCTACCTAGGATTCTCGAGAAAACACGTTTTAAGTAAATTAAAACAACAAAAAAAAAAATCAAAAATAAAAGAAACGGAAACCGCATGCCACGTGAGCTTTCCCCTTCTATCCCGTTAGGCCATTCCCGTGTCTAAACCTTGCCCGTCACCCCTACAAATAACCGAGAGTGGTTGAGAATACCTGAAGCCGCCTTTTCGCATCGAGGTCACAGGTCCGATAGCCCTTCCAGCTTCAATCTGGCCCGCACCGTCCGCTACTCCCCATGACGGGATCAATCGTATAACAAGTGAGGGAAACGGAACCCCGCCACTAAGGAATCTCCAGACAATGGAGGAGGTGCTGCGAGCCTTCGAAACCATCAAGAAGCGCCAAGAAGAACAAAGCAAGCCCGGATCGTCGACACCTTGCGTCTTCGAGGAACAGCCGCAGCTTCCCAACCCGACGGAACCTTTGTTCTCATAGAGGACGAAGATATACCGGCTCCCCGGTTCCTCAAAGCTATCAGCAGTCCCGCCTCCGCCAAGCTACGAGATCCCAAAGAACGCAAAGCGCCTCTCGCTCAAAGCTCCCCTTAGGCGTCGGTCAGCAGCTCCGACATGCCCGCCTCGGCCAAGATCGGTTTCCGGCTCTGCACATCAAGCTCGCACCAACAAAGACATACGTGCTCGCCCGCTGCATCCCAATGCATCTCGGTATCCCCAGATTCAATCCTTTGCCTCTATACGAGCCTCGCAACCACAATCAAAAGTCCCCATTCTTACTGTGTGGACAGTATCCCGAGCGGATATCCCGACATCTCCAGCTTGCCACCCGCTAGTCCGCCAATTGGGGCTAACGAATCATTTCCCAGCCTCCCAAACACAACCCTTAGCGGACCTAGCAATCACGCCCTCAACTTCAACACCCTGTGGTATGGGTTGGTATACACTCAACTACCTCCCCAAGACTCCCGAATGAGCGATCCCATCGCCCAATCCACCTCCATCTTCGGTTTCCGTCCCCGAAAACGGTAACCCACCTCGATAGCCGATCCCCACATGGCCCGGGCCGATTGAACAAATGAAAGACATGCAAGGCAAGCTAGCTAGTTCTCGGAAGGACTCCCTCCCCGCCACCGATCCGAACAAAGTGGTCCCTCTCCCTCCAAAGTTCGGGATGCCTAAATGGAAAAGTTTGACTAACGTAATGCCCAAAAACCCACATCGACACCTACGTCCCGGGTATGAGAGCCAAAGGGGCAACCCCTCAACAGATGGCGCATCATTTTCAGCATTCCCTCAAATCCACAAAGACTAAGGTGGTTCCTCAATGTGAAGGCGTAAAACCGCTCCACGTGGGATCGATCGTTGAAATCTTCCTGGAGAAGTACCGCGCCAATCTTGAATGGGAAACAAACCGTCATGACTCGCAAGCCACCGAACAAAAGGATGACGAACCAAATGGGCGAATTCTACAAAAGATGGAACTGAAGCTAAGCTTTGAGATAATGGATCCACTTTCCAAAGAAGAGCGTATGGACATCTTCCATTCCCGCCTCAAGCCATCTTTGAGAACCTTGATCAGCCACCATTTCTATCCGGCTCTCCGTGCCATGGTCAACGCCGGGACAAAGTTTGAAAAGACTCGAGTCTTCAAAAGGCAACAAAGAACCCCGCCTCATCTTACCGCTTATCGAACAAACCTGCAACTTCAACTCCCGCCCGACCAAAGGAAAGGAAGCGGCCAGAACAGTGCACTACATTCAGAACGGAGCTCAGGTAAACCGCGATCAAGCAGCCCCAAAGAATAGCAATCCCCCTCGCTTCCCACAAGCCTCAAAGATTTAGATAACCCGGAAATGCCCTTGGGTCAAGTATTTGAAGCTTTGGTGAAGCGAAATCTTCTCAAACCACTCGAGAATTTCCAACCGAAGACCCTCAAACCCAACATGGATATGAGCAAGCACTGCGCCTTCCACAACTACCCCGGCCACACCACCGACAATTGCTTCGTGCTCAAGCAGTGGTCCAGGCTCATTGAGGAGGGAAAATTGGAACGCCCCCGTGGTCCCAATACCATCGGAAATCCATTCCCACGGAACGACAGGGTAAACTCAATAGCCTTTGATGAAACTCCAAGCGAGAGCAGACTCCCTGCAATTTCCGAAACCGTCAGCATGCTGTCCCGCTATGACTGGGAGCGTGAAACAAGAGTCAAAAGGTCTCGTGACCGGAATTCCGACAAGAACGCCTAAGGGCAACCGTCTCCCTACGATCTTTGCCCCTACCCAAGGCATACGAATGGATGGATCGAACGTTCCCCGTAAGAGACTGAGTCAAACGGTAGCACGGGAAGCGGTTTAGCCTTCACAGACGATGACTTGCCAATATGTGAGAATCGGCACAACGAAGCCCTCCTCATCCTCATAAAAATAGAGATGTTCTTCCTCCCGAACGTCTTGATTGATAACGGCTCCGCAGTCAACATCATCGCTTTAAGCACACTGAAACGACTCCGCATCGACCGTTCTCTCGATAAGGCCTTCACCTCGGGTAATCCGAGCCTACGACTCCACTGCACGACCAATCGTAGGAGTCATCAATTTGAGGATCCAATTCGACGTACAACCGGAGCCTCGGTAGAGTTCCAAGTCGTGGAAATCAAAACCAACCTTCTCTCGCTTTGTTGGGACGGCCTTGGATACATCGATGAAAGCAAGATCATCTACTCTTCACCAATGCGTGAAATTCATCAATGCCAATTGAGCGATCGAAGTGATCCGCGGAAGCAGCGTAATGGCAAGTGCTTGGCCCGCAAGCTATGACCCTGTAAGAAGGTCCCGACATGACCGAATACTCTTCTCCAGATGATTCTCCTACCCCGTCCCGCTACGAAGTGGATCCTTACATCCACGCTCTAAGCCGCGACGAGCCGAAATCGAAGAACTCATGGGTCGGGATGACAACTCGACATATGCGATCGCGAAGAATGCTCGAGAGAGGATCAAGAGATGGATGCCCTAATGGAGATTGATCAAGGAGTAGACCCTTACTTCGCCGAAAACCCTCTTGCAACCGGCTCATCACCGATCCCCGTACAAGACAACCCTCTAGCCGACACCCTGGATCTTACGGGGACAGCCCATCACAGCCTTAGTTCAATTCAACATTCCTGTCCGACCCGGACGAACAGTGGCGCAACCTCCTCCAAAGCTTAATCAGTGGAAGGAGATATAGCATGCCCGCTCGAATCGGACATTGTAAACGTCGTCCAAGCAAAGATCCTGCATAAAGAAGCAGATTCTATGAAAGTGATCAACATCGGCAAGAATCCACTCCGAATCGCCGAATGCTTCGCCCTCCTAGAAGTAGCCCTCAGCGACTTCTATCATCAAAAACCCCCAAGGACTGGTGGCAACACTAATGGAGGGACATCATCAGGGGAGCAGCCAAAAACCTCCGCGATCTGGTTTGAAATCGAACCGCATGCAAGCTACTTTCCGGGACTCATGCCAAGGGAAGATTGGCCACCCGAACCAGCACCACTCCCTCTAGAGCTACAGCCATCCGAGAGTAATGAAGCCTGGTCCAATCCCTCGTCGTCTATAGCCTAGATTCGAGTCTTGTTGTCCGTGTATTCACATCTTTTGAGTCTTTTGACGGCTTTACGCCCGACGATTGTGAATCTTTGATTAACAATGTACAGTCTTCACGCTTTCAATAAAAGGTCCGACCTTCCTAAAAAATCGTTTCATTGCATCTTTAACAAAGGATGATATTAACTAATCAAAACAAGTTAATAACAATTCATCTATACAAAAGACAAACACATTAATTAAATAAATGCATCAAGCAAACATTTAAGCATGTTGTCAAACGAGAGAAAAACCGGGCCCAAGCTGCCGAGAAGGTTTTAATCACAACGATTTGCAAGATCGCTGAAGAGCCAAAGAGACGCAAGTCCGACGCCATTTCCAGCACAAACCAGATCTTCCCATACCTCAAGAACGGGGAAATCACCTTCATGAACAAGGAAGACCCACACACGGGAGGGTCAAAACCAAGAGCATCATGGCCCTAAAACGCCTTGCCTCTCACTTCGTCATCCTCGGGGACATGCTATACAAGAAACGCTACCACGGGCCACTCCTACTGTTGCGTCAGCCAAGAAGAAGCAAGCAAGTTCATGAACGAAGTCCACAATGAGGCTTGCGGTCCCCACATGAACGCCGAGCCCCGATGCAAATCATTCTCGGGATGGGCTACTACCGGATCTCCATGGAGGCGTATTGCATCCACTTTGTCCGAAGGCTGCGACAAGTGCCAACGGTTCTCCAACCTCAATCATCTACCACCCCACGATCTCTCTTGCATGACTACACCTTGGCCCTTTGCCACTTGGGGAATTGACGTCATCGGGAAAATCGCTCCGCCAGCAAGAATGGTCACGAGTTCATCTTAGTAGCCATCGACTACTTCACCAAATGGGTCGAAGCCAAGTCCTACAAGGTACTCACCTCCAAGAAGGTCGCGCATTTCCTCAAGGAAAACATCATATGCCGATATGGCATCCCAAATGAGGTCATATCGGATAACGGCTCACACTTCGAAGGGAATTCGACAGATCGCTGGGCCGAATTCAAGATCACACGTCACAAATCTTCTCCTACCGGCCACAAACAAACGGCGCCGTGGAAGCGGCAAACAAAACCCTCGAACGGATCATCCGAAAATGACCACCCGAGGACGAGATTGGCCCGAGAAGCCGCACCTTGCACTTTGGGGCTACCGCACATCAGTCGGAACGGCCACGGAGAAACCCCATTTGCCCCGACATACGGGATGGAAGCAGTCCTTCCCATCGAGCTAGAAATTCCCTCACTCCGAGTCCGCTGGAAAATGACATCAACGAAGTCGAATGGCTCCAAGCCGACATGACGAATTGGCTCTGCTAGATGAGCGACGACTAAAGGCCATGGAACACGTCCGAGCCTATCAAAGCAGGATGGCTAGAGCTTTCGACAAGAAAGTCAAATCCCGAGACATCAGGGAAGGTGACCTTGTACTCAAAGAAAAGCCTCCCACTCGAACCAACCCACTGGGAAAATGGGAACCCACATGGATCGGCCCTTTCGTGGTTCAAAAGATCTTCTCCTGAGGTGCCATGAAGCTAACAGGACCTAGACGGCAATCCCTTCATGAATCCAAATAACGGAAGCAAACTTCGCAGATACTTCGCCTAAAGAAGAACAGCTGTACATCTCTTGGCACTCCATGTAGTGTCGAACTACGCAGACCTGAGCCCTCTAGTCCGGGGGAACGTAGGCAACCTTAATTGGTCCGGTCTAAAAATACACAAAAAGTCAAAAGTTTGAATGTCAATCAAGACCTCCATCAAGCTCCGCACTTTTCAAGAACACGCCCCAACAGTCACCTTGACCAAGTCAAACGACGGCGGCAACATCAAAGGACATCCGAGGGTCACTCAGCATCAAACGACTGACTCATGTTTGCTTCCAAGCCGTGCTTGTCTTCGCTCTCACGCGCTTCAAAAAAAAAAAAAAGAGAGCTCGAGCAAGGGCTCACAAAAAAAATAAAAAAAAAGAGAGCTCGAGCAAGGGCTCACAAAAAAAAGAGAGCTCGAGCAAGGGCTCACAAAAAAAAAAACAATAAATAAAAGAAGCTCAAGCAGAAGCTGCAAAAAAGGAGGTCAAGAGCCCGACGCCAACAAGCGGCAAGGAAGCTACGAAAAAGACCGTCAGAACGACTTGTCGTGGAGCATTCAACCTCTCGGCCAAGCACAAAGCCTCGGCAAAGGAGATTGCCGTCATGGCCTGCAGAGGCGCTTCGGGCCCGCAAATGCAACGAGAAAAGTTCAAGGACGGACGCCGACAAAGTGCACAATGTATAAGGGCGAACAAGAGATCTTGCGTCTCGACAAAGCTTTAAAAGTAATTCACAAATCACTAACGGTTACAACATTTCTTGATGAGTTCAAGCACGGTCTACTCTCAAGTTCACAACATGCTAAAAGACAAACTTTAATACATTTAACTAATAATGTGTTTGCAATGCAATGAATGGATACCTAGGAGGTCATTCCGCGCCATCTGCGCTTGTCCCCTCGCCATTCTTTCCTTTCTTCCCTCGTCCCCGGCGAGTCTTCTTTCGCTTCACGTGAACCAACTCTGCGTCTCTCAGTCCGAGATCCGGGGTCCTCCCGTAGAGTCAAACAATCCGGTAGCTCTCGGGGCTTCATTCGCCCGTGCTTCGGCTCGGATCTCACTCCCCGCGAGTACGTAAAAGAGGACCTCTCCCTGTCAGTCGGTCAACTCTAGTCTCGTAGTCAAACAAAGTGTCTCCCGTCACATCCAAAGGGTCGGACCAGGCTTCGGAACTCCTAAGGCAATAGCTACTACGGCAACCGGGTCCCAGAATCGCTACACGCCTCGCTCTCCAAGACCACTGGGACCGCCCAACACGCCGCTCATACTAAAGCCGGACATCGAGTCGTCAATACAACGCTCCCCGACGTCTAAGGAGTACCACAGAGGGAAAGCGGAATACTTCCATACCCTCGAGAAAATACAAGAAGGCACCTGAAGCCGCCATACAAAGAGGAACTACCTCCGCAAGCAGCAAGGTCATCCCAGCCCAACAAAGGCTCCTGCTTCATCCCAAACCGCCGGAAACAAGCGACGGAATATAGAAGGAGGACCAAGACAAACTGGAATTCGACAACGTAGGACCCTCCCGCAAGATCCTCCTAGTCTCAATCCCCGGTGAGGAACCCACTTGCGGATCTCGATGCGTACCAAGCCTGTGCCATCCATCTCTCCCAGCGGGACTGATCCATATCCAACACAAGAGGTCAGCGAGCAAATGACCACGGGCTAAACGACGTCGGAGCCTCGGACATGGCCTGAAGTCTCTCTCGCAGCCACAAGGTGAGCAAAGCGGGGCTTCCTCTCATAAAACGATCCCCGGTCGCCGGACGGTCGATACCATGAAGAGTCTCCCCGGCACCAACGGGACAATATCCTCTCCAGCTCTGCAGTGCCCTACCACATCTAGCAAAGCGCCATCACAAATGCCAAGGGAACCGACTGTAAAAGCGTCGCCATCACGCACAAGGCAAATACATTCCAAGAGACGTCACTCTCATCATCAACCATGAACCGCTCTGGCAGCTCTGAAATGTCGATATGACCCGAATCAAGGATCATGCCCTGCACTTCTTCCAACGAAGCACGAAGAAAGCCTGCAAGCTTCACGCTCACAGCAGCACCACAAATCAAAGGAAGCGAGATGGCCTCCACCTCCGGTCCTCCGATCAAAGCCCGAAAATCCTCAAAAGTGGGCACCATTTCATTATAGGAGAAACAATACACGTGCCTCCTAACATCCCAGAACTTCGCGGCAGCCCGCAACAAATCCCAATCAGGAACCAACTCCTTAAAAGACCAAATCGAGCAAAGACGAAACCTTACCTCGAAAGCCCGTCTACGATGCCTCATACGGCGCCGCATCCACGTTTTCAACTGCTCAAGGAAGTGTGCTTGCCTCTCCTGCGAAAACCTCGGCAAAATTCTAGGGACGTACGAAGAATCCATGGCAAAAATGGAGGTTCCTAGAGAAAATGGGGAAGAAAGCTCGAAAATGGCTGCAAATGGGAAATAAGGAAGAACCAGACACTGGAAAGCCTTTATGTCCTTCCCAAAAGCAAGGTTGGTCCGTACGGACCTCTTTGCATGCTAAGTATGTCCGTACGGACCTCCTTGCAAAAAGAACCCATTCCCCCACCAAACAGTACAAAAGCCACTGCCCTCAGCAAGACCTTGCTCCAAACTGCCCAAACACTGCCAAAGCCATTCCCGGCAAACAAACACTACCCACAAACACACTCTCGGCTCACGTGGCATGCACAAAATAAAAAATAATAATAGCAACCATTTCTAGGACAAATCCGAATCACAAAAATGACATTACATCTTAAAATAAAATAATCGTTTGCCGTAAGTAAATACGAGTGTTTTATTACGGGGAATATCAAATGTCCTGTTGCTAAACAAAAAAGAGGGATATGAAAAGAGGGAAAGCAAATGAATACTAATCGGAATCCTCGGCATCATCATCCTCGCCGAGGTCCTCCAAAGAAAAGTCGGGCATCCCGGCGAACTCGCCCGTCACATCCTCGTCGTCGAATACCGAGCACCCGCCCGAGGCTCCCACGAAAAGTACTCGGAAGGATCAAATCCGGCGAAAGGATCAAAGAAGGAAGGCTCGAGGAACCCTCACCCCGTGCGCCATGCGGAGGCATGAACCGATAAAAGGGTGCTCCTCGAAGGCCCCAGCGGCTCCCGAAGATGTCCCGCATCCATGCTATGCCGCCCCTTAAAGGTCCCTCCTCTGCGGCTCCGGCTCGGCTCTAGGCGGAGGAACGTCTGCGTAGTGCCTCGAAGGCATAGGCTCGTACGCCGGCACGCGTCGCGAAGACCGGCAAGATATCTTCGAGGCCATCTTCTTCGCAACGACCTCATCGCCACGTAACGGCGAGTCGGCATATCATAAGCTCTCCTCGGGACTCGCACCAACAAGCGACCAAGGAAACGCTCAAAGCAATACAGGTTATACTCAACAACAAAAGAGAAAAATACGAAAAGATGCCAAGATGGAAAAGAGTAAGCACACTCACCGATCTATCGGGAGTCCAGCTCAGTATGCGGCGGGAGCTGCTCCGAGGCAGGCTCTGAGACACTCCTCCTCGATCCGTCCCCGCGGACGTACGTGAAATCCGGTCCCGGCATCGGAACCTCTGGGGGAGCCTGCGGGCCCGCCTCTCTCTCCCTCGCCAGTACCTGCGGCGTCCTCAGCTTCCTCCTCACGAAGGCCCCGTACTCCTCTCCATATAAAATGAACTCCTCGGCGCCGACACCGCCAAGGTACCTCTCAAAGTCAAGCACATCCATGTCCCGGGAATCAAGCATCCCAAAGGGAGGGTCCCTCGGAGCCACGGGAAGCACACGGGGCCATGCCCGGAAGACCCGCTCTCCCGGATACATGACATCACAAGTCAAGCCCCGCAAAGCATCTTCCGCCGCCTGCCACCTCAGGGAGCCCCTCAAACTCATCCCTCCTCATACCGAGCCCACGGGAACAAGACGAACCCCTCCAGCTATCCTCTCTCCAGGACGCTCCTGCACATCCCCGTAGGCGATGGTGAGCTTCCCCGCCAGTCCTCCTCTTCCTCGCCGTACGAGCCCACCTCTAGCATAGCAGGTACGCAAAGAATGGATCTCTATCCCACGGGAAGCACCGGAAAACCTCATAAAACCACACTCGTGACAAAAACAGAAGGCTCGCAAAAGAAAACGGAGAAAAGACAAGTTGCTAAATCAAAAACAAAGAATAAACTCATACCTCCGTGAGCAAAGTCAAAACGGGCCAACGAATCAAGCAATTTCCCGCTAAACCGGTCCAAGGAGAAATAGAGCTCGCCTAAGCTCGCTCGCCCCAAGCAATGTCGCAGACCCTATCCAGTCAATCAAGCTCTCCAAGAGAGCAAAGGGAGCCGTTAGCCGCGTGGTTCGAGAACAAAGTCTCTGACAAGCGCATACCACAAAAGGAGCGCGCCAATCGCTCCGTGCCACCCGGCCGGTCCCCTGATGTAGGCCCCAATACCGGCCGTGATCTTCAGCTCCACGTCGCTATACAACATGCCTGTGCCCCTCGCGAGGACGAGGCTCAAAGCCCAGCAGCCTCTGGCCAACACATCATCGGCCTATCATATCCCTCCACCGCACCGGCCCTCCTTTGAAGGAAAGCCCGGTGATCGCAGAAAGTCGGTAGGCGTCACCGTCACCTCTCCCCACTCGGATGGAAGGTGTGGGTGGTATCCCACCAAGCACTCGTAAAGGCCAAGGAAGACGCTCTTGTTCTTCCTCGTGTCGAAACCCCAAACAGTTCTCAACGAACACACCTGTGCCGAGCATAAACCACTCCTCCGGGGACTCGGCCTACCGTCCACGGAAATATCGTGCATCCGCCGCCATAGCTCAACAAATGCCTCGAGCGATCCTCGAAGTCTTTCATCCTCTTGGCCTTCCCTGCCATAAGCCCGCATCCTCGCAGGTGTAAACACAAGAAAGGTACGTCAATCACAAGATTTCTAATATAAAGGCACATATAACCCGTCACAAAACACGGCACCTATAATGCACATAATTTTCACATATATCATGCATATAATTTTTCCCATGCAGTCCGTCACAAAAACACGGCACACACTGTACACATTTTCTCAAAAGAAAAAAAGGGGGGATTAAACCCTACACGATACATTTTCAAAAAGATCCGTCCCAACACTAAGAAAGGCACATATAACCCGTCACAAAAACATGGCACATATTGCACATATTTTCCCCACAAAGTCCGTCACCCAAAAACATGGCACACACGGCACGACACATATGCATAACACAAAAAAAAAATCCGTCCCTACACGGCACACACTTTCACATAGAACCCGTCACAAAACACGGCACATGTCACATTTTTTTCACAAAAATTATCACTACACGATAATTTTTCTCATAATGTACATACATAAATAGCATACGGTACAAAACACCAAAGCATGCATTTCATTAGAGAGGCACTTTATTTTTCACAAATAAAAGCTAATCTACACATTTTTGCACAAAATACACATACCCACAATTTTCACATGTCCATTTTCAACAATTCATCAAGAATTTCACAAAAAAGGCATAAAATAATAACAAAAAATTCAAAAATGCGAAAAACTAAAACCTAGTTCTAGCATTCAAAAATTCGAGCAGGGAATCAAAACGGAACAGATTTCTTACCTCCCCGACGTTCGTAGAGCGACGATTGTGCACCTCCGGATTCGGATACAAGACATCCGGGTTCTTCGAAGATGGAACGAACGAAATCCAATTCCTTTGGAGCTCCATCCGTTGCTCGACCACCTCTTGACTGCGTTGACGACGACTCCTTCGAGATCCTTCAGCCATGGCAAGCAATTCAAGCAAAAAATCTTTAATTTTGGTTAACAATGGAGGATTTTCTCCTTTTCTCTCTCTTTGCAAGGGGTGGCCAAATTACTTTCCTGCCCTTATAATCTTTGCCCCTGGCTGTCCTAAGGCCTTTTCCAGCAAATCCAAGTGCAGAATGGTCCCTAACCCTTCAATTCAACCACCGGCCGTCAGCGTAAGACCGGTCCTCGCCCACTTCAACGGCAATTCAATCACCGGCCAGTCGGCCAGTAAGACCGGTCCTCGCCACTTCAACGGCAATTCAACCACCGGCCATCAACGTAAGACCGGTCTCGCCACTTCAACGGCAATTCAACCACCGGCCCGGGCCAGTAAGACCGGTCTCGCCACTTCAACGGCAAATCAATCCCGTCGGCCGTAAGACCGGTCCTCGCCCACTTCAACGGCAAATCAATCCCCGGCCATCAACGTAAGACCGGTCCTCGCCCACTCCAACGGCAATTCAACCACCGCCCGCTCAACGGCAATTCAAGAAGGAGCCAACACCTCCCAGCACGAATCCCAAGGCACGAGACGCCTCCAAGACGCCCGACGGCAATTCAAGAAGGAGCCAACACCTCCTAGCACAAATATCAAGGCACAAGACGCCTCCAAACGCTCAACGACAACTCAACCAATGGCCCTCAAAGGAGGTCCGAAGTCATCTTCCCAACAGAAAAGGGCCCCTACAAGGTCACACATCCCCAACAATTCAAGCACCGGCCGTCAGATGTAAGCCCGAACTTCGCCCACTTCAACGGCAACGCAAGCACCGGCCATCAAAGTAAGCCCAAGCTCCTCCCCAACAAGTCGAAAGGGAAGTCATACAAGGCTGCATATCCTCAAAGACTGCCATCATCCTTGCCCACTCAACGGCAAAACAAGCACACGAAGGAGCCAACACCTCCGAGTACAAGTCCCAAGGCACGAAGCGCCTCCCAAAACGCCAAATGGGGAAGCAGTCACCGGCCGTCATCCTCGCTTCACTTCAACGGGCAAACTCAAGCACCTGGGCAGTCATCGTAAGTCCAACCTTCTACTCAACATGCAAAAACACAAAGGCATCTACGCCTCGCAATCAAAGCACAAGGCCATGCCTCCACAATCGCGGCTAGAAGACGATTCAAAGTCTCGCGCATTACATCAATCAAGCTGCTAGAAGATTTATTCAAAGTCTCGCGCATTACATCAATCACGGCTAGAAGACGATTCAAAGTCTCGCGCATTACATCAATCAAGGCTAGAAGACGATTCAAAGTCTCGCGCATTACATCAACTGCGGCTAGAAGACGATTCAAAGTCCTCGCGCATTACATCAAACCGCCGCCAGAAGATGATTCAAAGTCCTCCAGCGTGGCACCAACCGCAGCTGAAGACGATTCAAAGTCCTCTGGCCGTGGCACCAACCGCCGCGATGACGATTCAAAGTCCTCCAGCCGTGGCACCACCGCCGCCAGAAGACGATTCAAAGTCCTCCAGCGTGGCACCAACCGCCACCAGATGACGATTCAAAGTCCTCCAGCGTGGCACCAACCGCAATCAGAAGACGATTCAAGTCCTCACTCTATCTCTGGCCCCGGAAGGCCTTAAACCACCCGATTAGGAAAATCGTAAAATTTCCATCCCAGGACACCACCACGTCCTCACAATTGACCTCGGCGGTCACCACATTTCAGGACACCACCACGTCCTTACCACTGACCTCGGCGGTCACACAACACTTCAGGGCACCACCACGCCCGCACTCACGATTTCACGACCTCTGGACTACGACCAGGCTTGATTCCCGCCAGGGATACGTAGGAATCCTATCACAGGGTCCAGCCATCGACCTATGCGGTCACCCAGGACACCACCACGTCCTCACCACTGACCTCGGCGGTCACACGACACTTCAGGGCACTACCACGCCCGCAATCACAAAACACTCACCCCACACCCGAACTACGACTGTGCTTGATTCCCGCTGTGGATACGTAGGAATCCTATCACAGGTCCATACCGACCTAAACGGTCACACAATAGGACACCACCACGTCCTCGCACTGACTTCTTCTTCCCGGCCACTTTATCTCCCAAAGACGCGATCCAGACATTAGGACCCTTATCTTATCGGCGACCCCACTTCTTTCATAAGTGACGTCGTCGAGGGGCTTCGTAAGTACCCCAACTGGATCACCCCCTTTCAAACACACGGAAACACCGCACTCATCAACGCAGCCTCGGAGACCTCTCGGCACTCAAAACCCTCTCAAAACCCTCAACCAAACCAAGGGAGGAGCCTTTCTGGGATAAAAAGGGACAAAAGGACCTTTTGGGAATTTTCAGGAAATCAGAAAAGCAATTAAGGTCCGTACGGACCTCTTTGTTTCAATAATTACTAAATCCCCTTAAAGTCCATAATATTCCCTTAAATCCCGGAAGAAATGATTACCCAAATGCATGGTTGGTCCGTACGGACCTCTTTGCATGCTGAGTTGGTCCGTACGGACCTTCTTGCACGGGGACATCATCATTCCGTAATATTCACCATCATTGCATTCCCTCAAATCGAGGAAATCCAAAATTCGGATAACCAAGAAGGTCCGTACGGACCTCTTTGCTCCGAAATTTTTACTATAAATAGAGGGCTCCCCTCCTCATTTTCACACACCTCCCTCTTCTCTCTTCCTCCCTTAGCCTTCGGCTCCCCTCTAAGTCCTCTCGAGGCACTCCCGGCCCCTTTCGGATCCTTCCGAGGCCTTCCGAGCTCCCTCGTGGTGCTCCGAAGCCTCCCCGAGCGCTCCCGAGACGCTCCCGCGCTGCCCCGAGGCACTCTCGAGGTACTCTGAGGCCCCTCGTGGTACTCCGAGGCCTTGCCTGGTCTTTCCACGGTGTCCCGGCTCTTTCCGAGTCAAACCGACGATCCCAAACCACGCCGAAACTCTGCTCGAGTGACTCCTGCCACCACAACGCACGCCGAACCTCTGCCCGAGTGATCCCGACGATCCCCACGCACGCCGAACCTCTGCCCGAACGCAGCCTGCAACCTCAACTCACGCCGAAACTCTGTCCGCGGACAACCGGCATCTCCCGAAGCAATCCCGATCTGTACCGGAACGCTACTCCGACCTCAAACACTATTCCCCAACGGAAGACAGACGCGAACCAACATTGGTAAGGCTTCCTTCCATTACTATTTCAATACATTTTCATACATAGCATACAATGTAGACATCCGATACAACATGCATTTTTAAAAGCACACACACACACACACAACATTTAAAGGATATTAGGGGTATCCGAAAGACTCGTTTTACGAGGCTACTCGGGTGAGCTCTAATATTCTAATATTCTCTTCCCGGGGAGTCATCTGACCTCCGAACTCAAAAATCTCATCACACAAAAACAGTTTAAAATTATCTTTAAACTGATGCCCTTTTTCAATGTTTTGGGCTTAATAAAAACGGCGTGGCGACTCTACAAAAACGAAAACGGCGAGACACGTCGCTCCAACGCGAAAGACGCCAGATGCCGGGGCTGCGAAGCCTGCTCGGATCCGGGTAATTTCAGTTCCATCTCATTTTAGACTAACACAACTCATTTGATTGAATTTACTGAAAAGTCAAATAGCAACCATACAAATTGGGGTAAAATGCACAAAGTCATGAAGAAAAAAAAGAATAATTTGAGTGAAACATTATCATAGTTCAGGCAATTCATGGTGAATGTTGCAAAGGAGTGAATATTGAAAGGAAGTACACTCAAAGAACCATCCTATTGCAAAATACATGTTACTCTAAAAAGCCTATTAATTATTCGCTAAAACATAGTTAAATTCAAGTCTTATCAGAACTACACAATCAAACTTTGAACCATGTCAAACTCGAGCTAAGGTGCTACTTAATCAGATTATCTGCTGATACATAAACTCCAAACCATATTAACTTCAAACTTCAACGAAAGAAGATTTGTTAGTTAACCTTGAACATCTTTATATCCAAGATAATTCTCAACTTAAGAAATTCCTTAAAGCACCAATCAATGTCAGTTCAGAAGTTTCATTGCCAAAAAAAATTATGTGTTGCTATCAAACTGACAATACTCATTTTGAACCTTCAAACAATGTACTGGTCAACAATTACACTATGACAATAGAAGGATTTCCTAATTTTGATATTTGACATAAAAATGGTAAATTTGCAAACTCGGAAAATATATTAACTTAAAATAAACAAATCAAGAACATGGAGCTTAAATCAAGAACACCTAATTGAAACTCCAGCCAAGTATAACAACTACTAATTGACACTTTTCTTGTAGCACCAGTATGCCTTTTACGATGACTCTTAAGAAAAACAGAAGATCTAATAATTAACATGTTATTATAAAATAAAATCAGAAATGATTTTAAATATAATTAGAAAATATCAATAAGTATGCTCATGTATCATGTGACTACATACTTGCATTTAATGTTTATGTTGATTTTTTTTTTATCAACGATAGATATCAAGGTGTAAATTTTGCAATTAGAATGACTATATTTTTTTTTCAATAAATGAAAAGAAAGTACATAGACATAAACTATTATTAAACACTAAAGAATATCACCCTTCTTTCTCTTCCTTAATCAAGACAACACCCACCTCCAATCTTCCTCAACCTATATCTATCACTCTTTCTCAAATTTATCACCCCTCCCAACTGCGTCTATATTGTTATTACCGCTATCGCCGCCACCTACGAACTACCCAAATTAAACATTCCTTTGATGCATTCCTCTCTATACATCCTTAACTCTTAACATGACCAACTCTTCCCACACTGTGTAAGTGCTCCAATTTGAGCTTGTTAGAATTTTCGTTAGAAAATTAACGAAAGTTATAACATTCCTAACAATTACTAACATTCCTAACTTTTCTAACAAAGTAAGGGTAAAATGGGCATTGCCATTTGAAGATAAACCAAGGAAGGAATCTCAAAAAAGCAAAAGAAGTTGAAAAAACCCGAAACAGCAAGTTGAAAAACAGCAGCTGTTGAATATTTTCAAAAATATTCTTTGTGTCCAAAGCCTGCAGCTGCATTTAATGAACAGTGCACGCTGCAGGTCTTGTCCGCGCGGATGGGTTTGTCAATTTCAGAGGGCTATAAATTGAGCCCTCCAGTCACAAAAAAAGAAGGAAGAACAACAACACAACTCACAGCATTTGGCGAAAATACTTGAGAAAACAGTGAGAATTCCCTAGAATTGTCACATTTTTCTCTTGAATCTTCCCAACTTTCACTCACTCAAATCAAATCCACTCACTCTCAAGTTCAAACACAAACACAAAAACACAAGGAAGATAGGTATAACCTCCCTCTCCTTACCCTAAATTCTCTCATCCATGCATGCATTTTCAAGCTACAAAATGTAGTTCATTCATCTTCTTGTCTTAGATTCAAGAAGATCACCATGGAAGTTCATCTCCATGGATGATCTTCTACAAGGATCAACATTATTTTCAAAGTGTTCTTACTTTCTTGCAAAGAAAACACATTTTCAAAATCCTAAAAAACCATTTTCAAGCACCAAATCTTGGTTTCAAAGGATAAAATTCCCCTTCCCAAGCAAATGAAGTGCTTAGTCCTAATGTACCCCAAGGATGGTTTGGTATAGTTGATTCACCACTAAAATGTCAAGTGATCACTAACCAAAACCTAGGGAAATGGGGACAAGCATGGATGCAAAAACCCCCTTTAAAATCATTTTTTTCTTTCTTGAGAAGTTGCTGTCCAGTAGCAATTTTCCAAGACTCCAGTCCATTGTCTTAATTTTTGGACACAGATAAACTTGGAATTTGGTGTTTACTACAAAACACTTTTTGTAGCCAACATCCAGAGCTTTCCAGACATATTTTTACTTTATTTTTTTCGTGAGAAAAACTCCCTTTTTCAAATTTTCTTTTGAAGGTCAGATCACCAGTTTCTGGGAGTCCAGATCTCATATCTGAGATTTCCAGAAGGTTTTGAGTCCTCAAATCTCCTCCAAAATGAAAAATTATTTCACAGAAATCTTATTTGAGGTGTTTTGAACAACTTTCATTCTCTGAGTTTATCCAGATTATGAAGTTTTAAGGCCCTTGAATCCATTTCAAAATCAAGTGTCCACTGCCTTTTTCATTCTGGCAGAAGTGCTCTTCAACTTCCAAAAATCTTTTGAGCACCAAAACTCTACCCAAAAATCACCCCAAAAATCATGGGATCTGACCAAAGTCTAATAAAGAATTCCCAATTTTTACTTTTCTGAGTTTCAACTTATTTTGGCCAAAACACACACACACACACAAATGATTTTCAGCTTGGAAGACTCGTTTTACGAGGCATTCCGGGTGCACACTAACGTCCTTCCCGGCGTGTAATATGACCTCCGAACCCAAATCTCTAATCTCGGGCATTTTTCAAAGTTTTGGCCCTTAAAACAAAAATGGCGTGGCGACTCCTTTTTCCGGTTTTATTTGGTTTTCAAAGAAACGCAAAAACCGAATTTTTCCCGCGAAATGGCAACATCATCACAGTGGCGACTCCGCTGGGGAAATAAATGAGCTTTTAAAAAAAAAGATGGTATTTGGTATATTGGTGGAAACCATTAAACTTCCCGTTATCGCCTCCTAACACGAGTCGGGGATAAATTGTGGTTTAACAATCCCACGTACCGGTATCATCGTTTTCAAAAAAAAAAAAAAAAGCTTTTGAGGGTCAAGCTTTCGTCCCGGCTTTAAAAATCATTTGTGTGTGTGTGTTGATTTTTGCACATTTTTCGTGTTGTTTTGGTCGCCTCGGAAAAAGTCAAAATTTTGACTGTCGGAATCATGTCCCTAACTGTCGGAATTCTTGTGCTTATATGCTTATGTGTTCATTAAATTTCAAAAAAAAAAATTCAAAAAAAAATTTTTCAAAAAAAAAGATTTTCAAAAAAAAAAAGAAAATTTTCAAAAAAAAAAATCATGCATCATATTTTTAAGACACATAAAAAATTTCTATTTTACTCAGAAAAAGAAAATAGACTGCTTGCACACTACGCGCACGTGACCGTACACTGCACACTACGTTCCTAACCCGGGGAAATCCTTGCCGCGGCCCGTTTGGTCTTATTACGCCTCTCGGTGCAAGCACAGGACTACCCAAACATCCCATGGAGCCTCGTGTCGACCATGCACTTGTCCGTGACACACTTTGTCCGAGACCCGGTTGGTTTTTAGTTTGGTCTCGTGTCATGCCCCGTCTCGTGTATAGACCTTTCCTTTCAAGCCTTTGTCGGCATACCGACTCAATATCTTTCGGGGACCACTAATCGCCGAAGTTCCGCCGGTTTTCCGCCGCAGACTTTGACCAAGATATTGACCGGCGCCTTGACTTCGGCTCGACCGGCACAAATTATACACCGACTCCCAAAGATTGACACCGAAGTCATCAAGGATTAATGATTATTCCATGCCTAATTACGGCTTAACCGACGACAAGTCAAGATCAATCGTGGACATTTATCAGCCAAATCATGCCGAGCTTTCTTTGTCGAAGCTCTCGGACATGATCTTGATTTTGACGTCGCCTTTGTCCGTAATTTACATCGAATGCTCATTAAGACTCGATTACCCGCCGACTTTTAGGATCGTTTTTCTTTCGGTCGGTGGGACCCGCTTGCCCTATAGGACCCTCGCCCGGGCCGTCCACCCCGGAAGGTCGAAATACATGTGAAATACGAGGGGCTTATAGACGTAGTGACGGGTCCCACCGATCCAGATCCAGAGTAGTTTGCGAAAAAGAAGAGCAATCTTTTCCAACCGATTAGGTTAATAAAACATATTTTAAGTAAACGTGAACAAATAACCGCATGTTGCATGAGCCCAAAGCCCAAACACTTACCCTCCTTCAATTCCTGCATCTCGAACCCTCGTGCCTTTTCCCCGCAGCCTCCTCACAAAGGTTGATTCCGACACCGGTCATCGTTTCGATTAGTTGGGAAGAGTCAAGCGCGTCATCAACTTCACCGTTTGTTCCGACTCCGGGTTTCGTAATGTCCGCACGCCCGGTAATGATAGGGATAACGTCACTCCGTCCTCCAAAATCCCTCATATGGACCCGGTTGGTTCCGGTTGGTAGAAACAGATGAGACTTCGACATTGAGGCTCAAATTAGCGACCTTCCGGAGGTTGTCGCAAGTCATGGTTTGACTATCGCCTCAATTCCGATGGCACTTTTACCGCAAAGAAGGAAGAAGGTTTTCCTCCTCTTCTTAATCGTCCCTGATACATCAAGATGCTACCCCAAGATTCCTATGTCTCCACCGCCGGGACTCGCCCGTCGACTTACGGGGCAACTGCCCCCAAACAGCTAGCCAAGGATGAAAGAGTTCGGCATACCGTCAGCTATCCCCTCTCAAAGTGATGATCCCGCAAATATCAGCTGGGTGATGAAGATCAGAAACATTGAAGAAATATGGTCACCATCAAAGCCACGGGAGGAACGCTGCAATGCATGCAAGCACGGATTGAAGAGGCCACACGCCACTTCGGGACCTTTACAATCTCCCAACCGACCGGGGCTACCCCGAAGGACAAACATATGCCTGTTCCCCGGAACCCTAATACCTCTCATTATCCGGCGAAATCCAACCACTCGCTTCCGGATGAGCCCAACAACAGATCTCCCTGACCAGGCCCACTCAAAGTCATTCCAAAGACCGCTCAACCCGAGGTCCTAAATCCGCCACCACCGTAGAACACATTTGGTTGGATATCCGTGATCGTCCCGATCGCCTTGAAAGGGACTATCAGATCGGGATACACGAGGACCGTCCTCCTAAGAAGAAGAAAATTTCCTCCTAGCAAAAATTGAAAGAGAGATTCGAGGCCGGTGATACCAGTGTGGGTACGCTTGGGGAGCCATCTGGGGGATTTGATTATTATGTACTCTACTCCACCCAGCCTTTCCCAAAGCAAACATGGGTAAAAGAGCGTAAAAGCCTTGCCAACGACGATTGAGACTTTCGACACCGAATACCGTGGACTCTGGGTAACTCTATCGCCAATGTAAATCTATCCCCCGCGGGAACGGCTAAAATTCGGTTGTCCGGCTCCCGAGTGCACACCGACAAAGAAAGACCAACGCCGCTTGGCGCTCCCACTCAATCAACATGTTGACCGGAGATGGCAACCGCCACAAAAGGCCTCGTATAACCTGTGGGCTTCAAAGAAAGGGTCTACCTCGCAAGAAAAAGGCACGAAGTGACCGGCTTGGTGACTCTCTTTCTCCGCACATGCACCAAATCTATGATCCCCGCCTATATGGTAGCATGATCACCTTCTGCGACGAAGATTTGCCAAGAGATGTTTCCCAGCACAACGAAGCTTTGTACATCACCATTAAGCTCAACACCGTGTCGCTCCCTGGAGTATTGGTGGATAATGGATCAGCCATTAATGTCCTTCCCCTTAGCATGATGCGGGCCCTGCGCATCAATGAAAGGCATATGATCCCATCTACCCGGATTATCAAGGCCTATGACGGTTCGTCTCGTCCCATCCTAGGGACAGTAACTCTGGAACTCTGGTACGAAACCCAAATGGTGCCAGCAAAGTTCCATGTAATGGACATCCCATCCGAGTTCTGACCCTATTAGGGCGCCCTTGGTTGCATCACATGAAAGCCATAGCTTCCACTCTCCACCAATGCGTCAAATTCATTAACCGACAAGGGGACCTTGAAGTCATAAGGGGCGACAGCTTCCTCATAGGGAACGAAGCCGAGACCGTTACCAAGCATGCTCTTAGCCAGACACCGGGGCTACCTCCTCCGAATCGACCAAGGGACTATCGGGGCAAGTCTCATCAGAACCCCCCAGAATCAGGTGATGCCAATTATGTCAATGCACTTAAGCGAGCAGACTCCGAAGAAGTTCGATTCATCAAATTCAATTGTCATTTCCAACATTTGGAGGCATACTGGAAGGAAACATTGAACACCGCCATGATACAGGCACACAAACCCCCGGTCCCTAATTGCAGCTTTGTCACCATTCTTCAAACCCACTCTCTGACCCTACCAAGCTAGGAAATTTTCATGATAAAGATCGACAAGCATAGTCATACCCAACTCGAATCTATGAACGTCGTGTGGGACGTCCTCCTTGCTGAATTGCCTGCTAAGCCTTTCCGCTCGAGTATGGGACATGAGATTTTTCCAGCAGCACACCGAGACGCAATACGTCCTTACATCTGGATTGAGCGGTCAGATTGTGACGAGATAGAAATCCCCAGAATCGAGGAAGATCCCTACATCCACATGCTCAGTTTTCAGACGCCAAACACAATTGATTCTGGTTCAGACAAAGAGATGATAGCAATGACTGAGGAAGGAGGACAGAAACGAGACAGCCCCCGAGTCATGAGGCCTCTGACAGCAATGCCGCTAAAGAATTGGGAAACTCTCTCGGGCCCGTCCGCGACCAAAGAAGAAATGATCACCAAACTTGGATTGGTCCCCGTCCACTTTGTGTCAACCTTTGTAAAGTCCTCTGAGTCTCTCATTGTTGAGTTTGAGTCTTCCGAATTGTCCAATGGCCTCACGCCTGAAGACCACGAAATTGTAGCCAATGCTGTATTCCCTCTTATTCTCAATGAAATGACGAACCTTTACAGTATCCCTTAATTGCCACTTTAACTAATGATGAATTAACTAATAATCTAAAAACGGTTAATAACGATTCACTAGATGAAGAAGCGGACACATTAAATGAACAATATATCAAAGAAATCTTTAAGCGGGTTGTCCGGAAGAGGAAAATCGAGCCCAGTCGCCGAAGAGATTTTGACGAGTGTGAATATGGGAAGCTGGGAAGAGCCTAAAGAGATGCGGATTGGTAGTTTCTTGAAGGGACCGAAAGGGATGCCCTAATTGAGCCGCTAAAAGGATTCGTGGATGTGTTCGCATGGTCCTATAAAGATATGCCAGGCCTCGATCCTTCCATAGTTGAGCACCGAATACCGCTCGACCCGGAAGTCAAGCTTGGTAAAGCGAAGCTAAGAAGAATTAAGCTCGAATGGTCCCTACAAGTGAAATAGGAGATAGAAAAGATGCTCGGGCGGGGTTCATCGGGGTCATTGAATACCCTACATGGCTTTCTAACATAGTAACGGTGACCGAGGCCAACGGAAAGATCCGGTCTTTGCGTAGACTTGAGAGACTTGAACAAAGCCGGTCTAAGACGATTTCCCCCTGCCAAACATCGACATTTTGGTAGATTCCACGGCCAACCATGAAGTTAAATCCTTCGTCGACGGTTTTGCGGTTACAACCAAATCAAAATGGCGAAGAGGATCAAGCCAAAACGGCCTTCACAACCCCTTGGGGCACCTCTGCGCTACACGGTCATGCCGTTCGGACTAAAGAATGCCGGGGCTACGTACCGGAGGGCGGCTACGGCTGTTCCATGACATGATCCACAAAGAAATTGAGGTCTATGTGGACGACATGATAATACACTCCCAGAGGATCGAGATGGCCAACACTTTGTTGATTTGAGAAAATTCTTCGGCCGCCTCCAGAGACCACGACATGAGGTGAATCCGGCCAAATGCACCTTCGGTGTAAGGCGAGGCAAGGTGCTAGGATATATGGTGACAGAACGGGGATCGAAGTAGATCTTCAGAAAATCAAGGCGATAGTTGAAATGAAGCCACCGGACACCGACAGTAAGTGAAATCCTTCATGGGAAGACTGCAATACATAAGCCGCTTTGTAAATCGGTGACCTCGATCTGCGAGCCGATCTTCAAGTTGATGAAGAAAAATGCCTACACAGAATGGACTCCAGAATGTCGGCTCGCTTTTGAACAGATCAAGGCATACCTCGTGAATCCCCGATTCTTTGCCCACCACATCGGCAAAGCCACTATTGCTATACCTAAGCATCACGGATACGGCAATTGGGGCTATGCTAGCTCAAGAGAAGAAAGATTCCAAGGTCGAAACGCCATCTATTTCGTAGCGAAAGCTCCAAGGAAGCGAACTCAATTACTCTGCTTGCGAAAAGACTTGCGCGGAGTTTGGTGCAGGTAGTGGGAAAGTTGAAACACTACATGCAGTCTCACCCGATACATCTCGTCTCAAGGATAGACCCCCATCAAATATCTGTTCGACAAACCTTCCATCTCTATGAGGTTGGCAAAATGGTCATTCTTTTTGGCTGAATATGACATCACTTATGTTTCAAGGAAATCCGTAAAAGGATGCATAATGGCGGAACATTTGGCCGATTTCCCAAGTGATGAGTCCCGAGGACACTGAACCTCAATTTCACGATGATGGAATCTTTGCTCTAGAAGGAGAAAATCGCGGCAACTCTTCTTCGACGGGCGTCAAACAAAAGGGGAACGGAATAGGAATGCTTCAGTCGATCCTACTTGACGAACACACCCTCATAGCTTGGTAAGGTTGAACTTCGAGGTCACCAACAACACTGCTGAATATGAAGCTTGCATAGCCGGGTTGGAAGCCGCCCTTGAAAGAAATATCAAGGAATTGGAGGTGTATGGTGACTCTGCCCTCATCATCAATCAGGTCTCTAACAAATGGAAGACCGTGGACCCGGGTCTACAGAAATATCACACTTACATGGAAGAGCTAGTAACTCAATTCAAGGAGATCAGCTTTCATTACTTGCCCAGAGATCGCAACAGATTTGCGGATGCTCAGCAACGCTAGCCTCCCTCGTTGAAATACCGAAGGGAAGTCCGTCAAACCATTCGAGTCGGGAGAAGAGAAAATCCCGCTTATTGCTTTGAAATCGAAGCGAAGCCGAACCGGCCGGTGATCCACAGTACACTCGGATCTATCGGTACCTTAAGAACGGAGAAGCCTCCTTCAAAAATGAAGATGGGGAATATAAAGAAGGAATCAAAGCGAAAAGTCTCTCGGCCACAGAGCGGCTCGCCTCCCATTATGTTCTTTTGGGAAACATGTTATACAAGAAGCGTTATCAAGGCCCCCTCTGCGATGTATCGGCAAACAAGAGGCTACCGAACTCATGAAAGAAATACATGGTGGTACTGCGGCCCTCACATGAATGCTCGAGCTACGATGCAAATCATGCGAGAATGGGGTACTTTTGGATCTCCATGGAAGCCGATTGCATCCGGTTCGTCAAAAGCTGCGACAAATGTCGGCGATACTCAAATCTTAATCACTTGCCTCCTCCCGAGTTATCTTGCATGACAACCCCTTGGCCTTTCGTCACTTGGGGAATTGATGTCATAGGCAAAATCACACCATCGAGCGATAACGGCCACGAGTTCGTCTGGTAGCCGTGGACTATTTCACCAAATGGGTTGAAGCAAAATCCTACAAAATCCTCAACTCAATAAAAGTAACCCTCTTCATCAAAGAGAACATCTTATGCGAATACGGGTTGCCAGTAGAAATCATCTCGAGATAATGGATCCCACTTCGAAGGGAATGTGACGGAGTTCTTTGGCAGAATTCAGAATAACCCGTCACAAGTCATCTCCTTACAGGCCCCAAACCAACGGAGCCGTCGAGGCAGCAAACAAGACTTTGGAAAACATTATCCGGAAAATGGCTGTCCGAGGCAAAGATTGGCCCGAAAAGTTACACCTGGCACTCTGGGGCTACAGAACATCAGTCAGAACGGCAACTGGGGAAACACCGTTTGCTCTCACCTACGGAATGGAAGCCGTACTCCCAATCGAGCTAGAAATCCCCTCACTCCGTGTGTTGCTGGAAAGCCAGATCAACGAGGTCGAATGGCTCCAGAGTCGCCATGATGAATTGGCCCTGCTAGATGAACGCCGATTGAAAGCAATGGAACACATCCGAGCCTACCAAGGAAGAATGGCCAGAGCCTTTGACAAGAAAGTAAAGCATCGGGAGATCCGAGAAGGGGATCTCGTTTTGAAAGAAAAGCCCCTAGTCCGTGTCAACCCGCTTGGCAAATGGGAGCCTGTCTGGGTCGGGCCATACATCGTCCAAAAGATCTTCTCCGGAGGAGCCATGCAACTTGCAGACCTCGACGGAAATCCCTTTGTACACCCGGTGAATGGTGACAAGGCTGCGCGATACTACGCGTAAAAAAAAAAAGGAAACAAAAAAAAGAGTGCTAAAAGAGTAATACCCAACTGGGTTGAAAACCCGAAAAGGGCGGCCTAGGTAAAAAACAGGGTTGCACCAAAAAAAAAACCAAAAAAAAAACCAAAAAAAAAAAACAAAAAAAAACAAAAAAAAAACAAAAAAAAAACAAACAAAAAACAAAAAAATCGGCGGGTTGAACTACGAAGACCCAGAGCTCCTCAAAATGAGGGGAACGTAGGCGGCGGAAACGGTTCGGTCTAAAACACAAATAAAAGTCATACTCGACATCAATACAATTGATCGGACCATGAAAGCGTCTCGAAAAACTACGAAGCAATTCAAATATTCATTACAAGTTAAAAACTTTTTGATGAGTCTAAGCCCGATTCATTCCTACAAGCGGCAACTGCTAAAAGAAATTAAGATACATAATCAAACTAATGTGTACGCCATGACAAGAAAGGGATACTCGGAAACCTCAAGGTCACTCCAAGCCACTCGTGCTGCCTCTCCCCTCTTCTTCCCCCTTCGGGTCTTCTTCTTACGAACAGGAAAGATGTCGGTCTTCCTCCTACCAAGCTCTGGTATAGGAACGGGATCTATCGAGACCGGCCTCTGTCGGGGCCTTGGTAGCCCTAGCGTCATCTCTCATCTCCAGCCTAGCTGGTAGCATAGGAGTCCTCCTCTCCTGCCTCTTGACATAAGCTTCATAATCGGTCACCATATCTCCGCTCCTATCATGAGGGTTGGCCCTCGCCTCGGCCCTCCTCCTCTCGGAAACTGTCAAGTCCTCCGCACCCACAATGGCCTCACGCCGTCTCAAAATAGCCATCTGAGTCTCTCCCAAATGCCTCTCGTACCAATCCAGGTACCAAGTGGTCAGGAACACCGGTCTCGGACGCCTGAGGATAACCCGAGGAGGAAAGACGTCATACCTCCATGCTCGGGAAAGAAAGGAAAACACTGAAGGATCATCCATAGAAACAGGAGCCACCACCCTGGAGACTATATCATCAAAGTCCTCCAAAGGAACCTGCTCCAAGCCGAACTGTCTCAGAACCAAGGACGGAATATAGAAGGCTGGGTGAAAGCCCGGAAGCATGACCACATGAGACCCGTCTGAAGCACTCTGCGAGTCTCCACCCGCCAACAAGGCGCGACCACCGATATCTTACGTAGGCGACCAGCCATCCAACGCTCCCATGAGCCCTGATCATCAAAATCTACAGCAACCCCTCTTCTGGCGAATGTCCAAGGCTTGATCATATCAAGAGTTTCCCGAAGAATCCCCAAGCGCTCCATCAGCCACAGAGTCAAGAGGAACGGGCTACCCCCGTGCATATACCGCCTCCGTGCTTGACTATCGAGAGCATGGAAAGTCTCCCCCAAGATCAAAGGTACAACATCTCTGCCCAAGCGACAATGAACGACTACATCCAGCAGAGACCGATGACAGATCCCAAAAGAATAGACCATGAACAAGGTCCCGAACATGCAAAGTGCAAAGGCATCCCAATAGGCATCGTCAAACAAGCCTAAGCCCCTAAACCTATCAGGGAGACCGGAAATATCAAAATGATCGGGACCACAGATCATACCTTGCGCTTCCTCCGGGGAGAGATGAAGGAGGTTGCACAATCTGTCGACGAAAGAAGCCCCTCCAGGCAAAGGAACCGCTATCTCCTCCACCTCCGGGCCACCAAGCAAAGCCCGAAATTCTTCCACGGTCGGAACAACCTCATTGTAAGAAAGGCAAAAGACATGCCTTCTAGTATCCCAAAATGATGAAGAAGCTCTCAAGAGGTCGTAGTCCGGAACCAATTCTTTGAGGGACCATAAGCACTTCACCTTATACCTTTCTTCAAAGAAGGACCTCCTCTCATGCATAATCTCCCGGGACCAATCCTTGAATTTGTTAAAGAATGACATTTGGGATTCTTGGGACAATTTTGATGGAGCTTTTCTAAGGTTTTCCATGGAGTCTCTCTCTTTCTCCCCGAAAATGGCTGTTTGGACTGGAGGTTGAAGAGGATATTTGAATTTGAAATAAAGCAAAACCAGATCTGAAGCAAAATTAAAGGACAATGTCAGATGCAGGTCCCGTCCGCGCGGACATGATTGTCTTTCATCAGAAAAATCTGCAACAGTCCAAGCTGCTGCACCAAAAAAGGAATATTTCGTCCCGATTGCTCGAAACTTGTGCAAAAAAAAACCTCCCCAAGCCAGTCCATATACCAAACACTAACACCCTTGCCAAAAAACCTAGGCTCATGCAACATTGCATTCATACTGCATTGCATTCATAAAAATAAAATCCTAAATTATTACATCCCAAAAAAAAAAGAAGAAAAGAGCAAAAAAAAAATGCAAGCTGTATCTGTACAAATCTCAAAATCTCAGAAAATCAGTCTAAAAAAGGTAATCAATCAGAATCCCTAGCGCCCGATGTCTGCCCCCGGTCCCTCTTGCGACTCGGGCCCGCCTCCTCAGGAGCCATGAAGATCTCAGGCTCAGAATCATCGTCCTCGTCCCCGGAAGAAGGCTCATCAGGACCAACCGGCACGCTCTGATAGGGCAAGCCAAGATCTGCGAAAAAATCATATCCGAAGGTGAAGGCGTCGGACTCCTGGACGTGCGAAGAAGATCCGCCATCTTTGCCGCGACGTGTCCCTGCCCGTAAGGATCTCCGAGAATGACGTGGTCCGAAGGTAGTACCGCGCGAGGATCGAGGAGAGGAGAAAGAGGAGTCTCAGAAGAAGCCTCTGAAGGAATAGGGGAAGCCTCCCGCCTGACAGGCGCCGGCCGTGGTCGCCTCGCTCTAGCCTGAGGAGCCCCGCAAGCAACCATCCTCCTGATAAATCTCTTAGCCCCGATCACTTGCTTCGTCAGCTTCTCGACGACCACCTCCGAAAACTGTACAGAAGTCAAAGCGTCACTAAAAATGATGAAGCAAAAGGAAGAAAGAAGAGGCAGAAGCATAAAAAGCCATACCTTCATACCCGGACGAGGCCGGAAAGCTCGTGGAAGCCGCTCAGGCTGAGGAATCTGCACCCTCAATCGGACCCCATCCTGGACATATGAAAAATCCGTCCGAGGGTACCGCGGGATCCCAAACCCCTCTCTATCCAGAACCTGGGGCGTCCTCAGCCTCCTCAAAACAAATACTGGATATGGCTCAATCGCCACAAATGCTGAGAAGTGCTGGCCGGCTCGGTAATCATCCCAGGTCGCAGATCTGTCACTCGGGTGCATCATATCGGCGGGAGGCTCCACCGGTGTCATCAAAGGCGAATTCACGCCATGCTGACGCGTCACCCTCTCTCCCAGATAATAGACGTCGCAAGTCAGACCTCTCAGAATCCTCCGCTGCACAGTCCATATCTCAGCGCCCTTCAGCTGCGCCACCTCGAAACGATCCCAGGGATAGAATATCATCTCCTCATCCGTCTCAGCCCTCGCCAAAGGAAGGCAATCCGAGTACCTGAGGGTCGTGCGCCCTCTGGAGCCCTTCTTCTCTCGGGCATGCTTGGACCAGGAGCGCATGGCCGGATATGCCCCGATATACTCCGCCGGCTGCCGCCACATCGTAACGTGAAAAAACTCCAACGCCCATACCTGCGAAAGGTAAAAATCAAATCAATCCAGTGCAAAAGAAAAGTGTGTGCTCAAGAAGAAAGGGAAAGCAAAAAGGAAAGCTTATACCTCCAGGGCAAACTCAAAGCAGTATAAGGAGCTCACAGCCTTCCGGCTGTATCTATCAAGAGCAAAGTAAAGCTCTGCTAGCCCGGCCTCTCCCCAAGAGACGTCTCCAGCCATCTCCACGTCCTCCAAGGACCTCAGCAAGGCAAAGACTGCCGTCCCCTCAGCATGTCCAAAAAGAGTGCTCGAAAAAGCAAACCACAAGAAGGCCCTAGCAATCTGCTCAGCGCCTATCCTCTCCTCCCCAGCCTCGTAACTCCCAATGGTCTCCACAATCTTCCCGTAGACCACGGCATACTCCATCCCCATCCCCTTTTTGGGAATAGGGGAAAATCCCAGAAGAGCCTGCAGGTCCGCGTCGCTGTAGCCGTCCCGCCACTCAATGCTGCGTCCATTGAAGGACAAACCCGTGATCGCAGCGTAGTCAGAAGGCGTAACCGTAGCCTCGCCCCAGAAGAAGTGAAACGTGTGGGTCGCATCCCACCAATGCTGCGCCAAAGCAAACATCAGGCCCTTGCTCTTAGGGAACTTAACCAACCCCCTCAAGCACTCAATGAACTCCCAAAGCCCGGTCTCAACGACAATCTGTCTCGGACTGATCAAAGCTCCTCGGCCCGCATTCGGAAGCCGGTCCCACAGGTCAACTACAGACTCCACTGATCCTCGAGTCTTCATCTTATTCAACTGCTCCGTCACGTAGTTGTTTCCACCCTGCAATAAAAAAAAAAGAAAGAAGAAAATGTCAAAAAAATTTGCATTTGCATTTGCACAAAAAAAAAAGAAAGCATATACATGCATCATTCATCACAAAAGTTTTGAAAAAAAAAATTCGGCAGCATAACGGCATGCAATGAACCTAGCCCCATTTTTCTCAAAAAAGACAGTTTTCAGCAAATCCCAATTCATTCACAAAAAAAATTTCATACATTCATTCAACGGAAATAAAAAAAAAATCCGTCCCACTTTTTCAAAAATGCATACATGCATATCATCCATCATCATACATTCATCCAACGGAAGTAAAAACTCCGTCCCATTTTTCAAAAAAAAATTTCATACACGGAGTCGATAAGTCCGTCCCACTTTTTCAAAAAAAAAAAGAGAGCGAGCATGCACACATTCATATCAACATTGCAAGAATCCTGCATTGCAACAAAAGAAGTCCGTCCCAAATTCGGGAAATTGTTCATCATAGTCTCATATTTCAAAAAAAAAAAATTTGGCAAAAATGCCCATTCTTTTTTGTTCAAGCAAAATGCACATTGCAAAATGCACAACATCAAAAATCCAATTTCAGTGTCAAGAACACGATTTTTCGAAATTCAAGTCATAATTCTCGAATTTTTCATTGAAATTTTCTGATACAAAAAAAAAATGGCGAAAATGCCAATTCTTTTTCCAAGCAAAATGCACATTTTGAGTTACCCATATACTCATTACAACATGCAAAGCATCAAAATCAAGATTCAAAGCCAAGAACATCAATCATTCGAATTTTCAAAAAAAAAAATCAAATCAAAAATCACCCAAAAATCAATTTCAAACAAAAATCGACAAAAGGAACAAAAGGATTCGAAGTATACCGTTCGGAGACTCGGATCGGTGGCCCAATGTTGCCAAGCATCGGGGTATGGCTCCTCCGCAATCGATTGCGAAAGTGCGTAATGCCTCCTCATTCGGACGAGATCCAATCGTCTCTCCGCTACCGGGCCACGTCCTTGGCCTTGAAAAGCACCTTCCCCGTGTTCCATTGCTTGAAAATCGAAGAAAAACGGAAGAATTTTCAAGCTTTTTGGCCTTCAATGGCGGTTTTGGCGAATTTCTCTCTTCCTCTCTCGTAATTTTCAAAAAACTGAATGGGGAAGAAGAAGGGCGTTGGCCCCTCATTAATACCAATCTGACTCTCAACCCTCTCCGCGCGGACAGGATTGTAAGGGTCAAAATGACCCTTTTGCCCTTTAAAAATCCGGGACTCTGCAGTTTAGTCCCAAACTTGACAAAGGTAACCAAAGTTAACCAAAGTCAACCCCCTTTAATCAAAATCATTCAACGGCAGTCAAACGTAAGACCGATTTTCCCGAGAAAGATAACGAGATCCCGTATCTTTCATCAAAATCATTCAACGTAAGGCAGAAAACGAAGACCGATCTTTCTCCTGAGAAAGATAACGAGATCCCGTATCTTTCATCAAAATCATCAAACGACAGTCAAACGTAAGACCGATTTCCCCGAGAAAGATAACGGAATCCCGTTTCTTTCATCAAAATCATTCCCCGGCAGTAAAACGTAAGGCCGATTTCTCCGACGAATACGTCTGATTTTCCCCAGAGAGGCTAACAAAATCCCCAGCAAAGCCAACGGAATCTCGAGTAGATTTCGAACTACGAAAGGGCTTGATTCCCACTAGGGATACGTAGGTAGCCTATCATTAGGTCCAGCCACTCGACCAGCACGGTCATCCTTCGGCAGCAGACGTAAGACCGATCCTTTCAAAATGAAGTCCACTAGAGGACCAACTATCCCAGACCATCAAAGGAAATCATCACCATTAAGGTTCGAGGCACCTAAAACGCCATCTTCAAGGTTCGAGGCACCTAAAACGCCATCTTCAAGGCTCGAGGCACCTAAAACGCCATCATCAAGGTTCGAGGCACCTAAAACGCCATCTCCAAGGTTCGAGGCACCTAAAACGCCATCTCCAAGGTTCGAGGCACCTAAAACGCCATCTCCAAGGTCCGAGGCACCGAAGACGCCATCATCAAGGTTCGAGGCACCTAAGACGCTATCACACACAACACTAGGAAAGCGATAAATCACAATCATCCCCAGCAGAGCGGATAGCCATCAGACTGAAAATGGTCATTCCTATCCCCAGCAGAGCGGATAGCCATCAGACCAAAAAGGGTCATTCCTATCCCCAGCAGAGCGGATAACCATCAGACCGAAAATGGTCATCTCTTATCCCCAGCAGATTTTCTCTCCAGCAACCGACTGCAGAACTCGCTCATCAGGTTCGAGGCACCTATTAAATAGGTTCAGCCACCCGATCACTCGATCATCCTGTCAAATATGGAGCCTTACTCTTATCGACGACCCCGCTTCCTTCGAAAGCACCGTCGCCGAGGGGCTACTGTAAGTGCTCCAATTTGAGCTTGTTAGAATTTTCGTTAGAAAATTAACGAAAGTTATAACATTCCTAACAATTACTAACATTCCTAACTTTTCTAACAAAGTAAGGGTAAAATGGGCATTGCCATTTGAAGATAAACCAAGGAAGGAATCTCAAAAAAGCAAAAGAAGTTGAAAAAACCCGAAACAGCAAGTTGAAAAACAGCAGCTGTTGAATATTTTCAAAAATATTCTTTGTGTCCAAAGCCTGCAGCTGCATTTAATGAACAGTGCACGCTGCAGGTCTTGTCCGCGCGGATGGGTTTGTCAATTTCAGAGGACTATAAATTGAGCCCTCCAGTCACAAAAAAAGAAGGAAGAACAACAACACAACTCACAGCATTTGGCGAAAATACTTGAGAAAACAGTGAGAATTCCCTAGAATTGTCACCTTTTTCTCTTGAATCTTCCCAACTTTCACTCACTCAAATCAAATCCACTCACTCTCAAGTTCAAACACAAACACAAAAACACAAGGAAGATAGGTATAACCTCCCTCTCCTTACCCTAAATTCTCTCATCCATGCATGCATTTTCAAGCTACAAAATGTAGTTCATTCATCTTCTTGTCTTAGATTCAAGAAGATCACCATGGAAGTTCATCTCCATGGATGATCTTCTACAAGGATAAACATTATTTTCAAAGTGTTCTTACTTTCTTGCAAAGAAAAAACATTTTCAAAACCCTAAAAAACCATTTTCAAGCACCAAATCTTGGTTTCAAAGGATAAAATTCCCCTTCCCAAGCAAATGAAGTGCTTAGTCCTAATGTACCCCAAGGATGGTTTGGTATAGTTGATTCACCACTAAAATGTCAAGTGATCACTAACCAAAACCTAGGGAAATGGGGACAAGCATGGATGCAAAAACCCCCTTTAAAATCATTTTTTTCTTTCTTGAGAAGTTGCTGTCCAGTAGCAATTTTCCAAGACTCCAGTCCATTGTCTTAATTTTTGGACACAGATAAACTTGGAATTTGGTGTTTACTACAAAACACTTTTTGTAGCCAACATCCAGAGCTTTCCAGACATATTTTTACTTTATTTTTTTCGTGAGTAAAACTCCATTTTTCAAATTTTATTTTGAAGGTCAGATCACCAGTTTCTGGGAGTCCAGATCTCATATCTGAGATTTCTAGAAGGTTTTGAGTCCTCAAATCTCCTCCAAAATGAAAAATTATTTCACATAAATCTTATTTGAGGTGTTTGGAACAACTTTCATTCTCTGAGTTTATCCAGATTATGAAGTTTTAAGGCCCTTGAATCCATTTCAAAATCAAGTGTCCACTGCCTTTTTCATTCTGGCAGAAGTGCTCTTCAACTTCCAAAAATCTTTTGAGCACCAAAACTCTACCCAAAAATCACCCCAAAAATCATGGAATCTGAACAAAGTCTAATAAAGAATTCCCAATTTTTACTTTTCTGAGTTTCAACTTATTTTGGCCAAAACACACACACACACACAAATGATTTTCAGCTTGGAAGACTCGTTTTACGAGGCATTCCGGGTGCACACTAACGTCCTTCCCGGCGTGTAATATGACCTCCGAACCCAAATCTCTAATCTCGGGCATTTTTCAAAGTTTTGGCCCTTAAAACCAAAATGGCGTGGCGACTCCTTTTTCCGGTTTTATTTGGTTTTCAAAGAAACGCAAAAACCGAATTTTTCCCGCGAAATGGCAACATCATCACACACTGCTCTTCTCATGTACCTTCTTTATTTTTGGGATACCCATGAAACCCTCATTTGGATTTCCCTCAACACAAATGGTCATACAACTATCATCATTAAAAGGTCATATAGGGTCATCGAATTCAAAAAACACACAAATATTAAGACTTCTTGCAACTCAAACTGTTGCAACCTCCACTATAATCTTCAACTAAAGTATTTTCAAGTCATAAGGAATTGATTTATGAAAATTGAAATCTGACTGACTCTTCTAATCTTTCTTTTCTCTAATTGAGTTATATTAGGAATTTTAACAGTTTAAACAAAATATATGAAAATAAGCTAATAATGTTATATTCTAATAATTAACTTGTTATTATAAATAAAATCAGAAATTTTAAATTTGAATTTGAAATTCGAAATCATAATATTCAAATTTGGGATTGAAATCTGAAATCAAAATATTCTGCATTTAAAGTGAATTTCGACATAATTTTAATATGTATAAATTATTATTAATGAACAACAAATGAGAAACCGCCACGTGAAATTACACGTCATAAAGCCACGTGGCAAACTGTGGGCATTGCATTTTCTTCTGATTTAATATTATATATAGATTTTTTTTTTATCAAGGATGGATGTAAAGGTGTAAATTTTGCAATTAGAATGACTATATATATTTTTTTTTCAATAAATGAAAAGGAAGTACATAGACATAAACTATTATTAAACACTAAAGAATATCACCCTTCTTTCTCTTCCTTAATCAAGACATCACCCACCTCCAATCTTCCTCAACCTATATCTATCACTCTTTCTCAAATTTATCACCACTCCCAACCGCGTCTATATTGTTATTACCTCCATCCCCGCCACCTACGAACTACCCAAATTAAACACGCCTTTAATGCATTCCTCTTTATGCATCCTTAACTCTTAACATGACCAACTCTTCCCACACTGCTCTGCTCTGCTCATGTACCTTCTTTATTTTTGGGATACCCATGAAACCCTCATTTGGATTTCCCTCAACACAAAGGGTCATACAACTATCATCATTAAAAGTTCCTATAGGGTCATCGAATTCGAAAAACACACAAATATTAAGACTTCTTGCAACTCAGACTGTTGCGACCTCCACTATAATCTTCAACTAAAGTATTTTCACGTCATAAGGAATTGATTTATGGAAATTGAAATCCGACTGACTCTTCTAATCTTTCTTTTCTCTAATTGAGTTATATAAGGAATTTTCCTTAACCTATATCTATCACACTTTCTCAAATTTATCACCCCTCCCAACCGCGTCTATATTGTTATTACTGTTGGGTATGCATATCTTAACCCTCCTAGATTAGCTTAAGATTTGATTGATATCATAATCTCCTCTCTATTTTAAGGACTTTAGGCCCATATGTAATGAAGCTTAGACTTCAATTTTTTAGCTAAGTCCATTTTATAGAATATGTTAAATTAGGCTTGAAGACTGGCACAATACTCATTGGATATGAGGTTGCAGTTCAAGAGATTCAGACCACTTCATCAAACTGCACTAAGCAAACCGCTCTAGCAACTGCTTTGTGAATTCCTTTGTCTGAAACCGCTCTTTGACAATCTCAGTGCAACCGCCTTGAAGTGAACCACATTTGTAATGCAGTTCCAATATCTCAACCACACTGATGAAACCTCCACTGGTGAAACCGTACATGCTCAAGCACTTCACATCAGACCGCATCCAATGATTGAAGACGTGAAGTGAACCACTTTATGACTGTTGAAATCCACGTCAGCAATGATAAAAGTCAACCACCAAATCTTGTCACGTGATTCAATGTCAGAGAAGATCTGCAAGGATATTGAAAAGGTGACAGGTGTCCTAACTACCTTAATTGCGGCTGAGGCCTGATCAGCTTACCTGCAACTGATGTATCAAAGGACAAAAGTGGTTATTGTGGACCAATGGGAAAGCACCAGTACAGTACTTGCTACAGCTGTGTCCAACGGCTAGTTCCTTGGTGCTTGGGTATAAATACCCCCAATCTTCACCATTTGAAGATTGCTTGAGAAATTGATTTGTTGTGAGTTCATAAGAAGCTGAAGCTCTGCTCAAAAAATTCTTAGTCCTTTGAATCTTCATCTTCTACTTCAAGAAATATATCTCAGCCCAGAAATCAAGCCTTAACACCATCAAGAATCATTGTGCTCTCCATCTCATAGATTCAAAGATCCTTGATCTTGCTCACACACACACACACCTCACTTGTTTAATCACATAGATTATTCATTTGAGAGACACCGGTTATAGTCTAGGATTTGATCTTCATAAAATAGATTTTAGATCTGAGTTTGAATACTTTGTAACTTGTAATCTCTCTCATACTCAATATAAAATATAACTCTTAGAAAATCCAAGACTAACCATCTTGGTAGTGGGCGTTGATCGTTTATCGATTGAACCACTCCAAATATTGTGTTCTTGTATTTCTGCATTTTTATTTACTGTTCTTACTAATTGTTTATCTCTATCTCTGTTTGATCTTAATTTTAGTTATCCATTATTGTGAATTGTGTTTGCAGTTAACTATTGTCATAACCTCACTTTTCAGTTTTAAGAACCGCACTGAAAACCGCATTGCAAAACCGCACCTCTAAAACCGCTTTATAACTTTAATATTTCGCTGTGCATTTTATAACTCTACTTGCAGTATCTTATTAACTGCAAGCGGTTTTGTAAGCCAAGAGGTTCAGTTTTCAAAAGAGGGCAAAAAATTTGTAACAGCTATTCACCCCCCCTCTAGCTATTTTTCACCCTTGTTGCCACCTTTGGGACCAACAAGTGGTATCAGAGCTGACACATTTTTAAAACCATAATTTTTCAAGCTTAACAGCTTGTGTGTCGATTCGATATGGCAAACTAAAAAACAATGACAACTGTTAACTATTCACATATTCCCATTTTGGACGAAGACAACTTCGATATCTTGAAAGTCCGAATGCTTATTCATTTGGAGACTATTGATGAGATGCTGGTGGAATGCGTGACAAATGGCCCATTCGTTCCCATGAAGGCTAACACCAATCCAACCACCAGTGCTGCAACTCCAGAGGTCCAAAATCCAAAAGGCGAGTGGTCAGATGAAGAGAAGAGATTAGCTGCCTTGGATAGCAAGGCGAGGCACATCATTTCTGGAACCCTTCCCGTTTCAACCCTTCAAAAACTGATGTATCTGAAAACCGCAAAGTAGATGTGGGATGCCATAGAGAGCTACCTCGAAGGTGATGACGAGGGCAAGGAGAACAAATTATATGTTGTTGAAAGATCTTACAACAACTTCAACAGGAAATCCAACGAAACCTTGCGTCAGACCTATGACCTCTATGTTGAGGTAGTTAATGCATGTAGATCTCTTGGCAAGACTTAACTGATAAGGAAACCAATATGACTTTCCTGACTGCTTTAGGTTCTAGATGGTTAAATAAAGAAACCTCTCTAGAAGACTCCAAAGTTTTGAATACTTGGTCGTTAAGTAACTTGTATGCAAATCTTAGAGTCTATGAGCTTAAATTAAATCATATTGAAGAGATTGAAGGGAAAACCAATGATATCTGAAGCCAAGCTGCCTCAGTATTTCTGGCCTGAAGCAATCAACACAGCATGCTTCACTCAGAACCGCTCCCTCATCAACAAGACCTACAACAAGACTCCATATGAGCTATGGAGAGGAAGAACCACCAACATCGCTTTCTTCAAGATCTTTGGCTGCAAATGCTTTATCCTCTACAACGGAAGAGAAAATAAAGGTAAATTCGGAGCCAAGGCCGATGAAGGTACTTTTGTTGGGTATGCTAAACATTCAAAAGCTTTTCCTGTTTTTAATAAAACTAGTTTAAAGATAGTTGAGTCTGTCCATGTTATGTTTGATGAACATTCTCTCCTTGAGCCACATATGGCTCCAAATATTGCTGATAATTTTGCTGAGCATAATGCAACAGGTGAATCCTCTAGAACTGCACCTGAACCTCAACCGCAAAATCCAGCACCCTCAACTGAAATTCCCTTAAATCGCACATTTGAAACCGCACCTGAAGTTCATTCTCGAAATGCAACCGCTAGGGAAGAAGATGTTGTTGAAAATTCCCCCATCGAGCTTATTGAACCTCTTCGTCAACTTACCTTTCATGACTTCGCTGAAGGATCTAACGATGTTCCAATAGAAGATCTTCAGCAAACCTCAGTTCAATCAGATTTACCCCCAGAGGTTCGTGAAGTAAGCAGTCACCCTCTCTCTAATGTGATAAGTGATCTGTTTTTCTGTGTTCAAACAAGAATATCGAACTATGATGAGCATACTTCCTTGTTATTTCAAATTGAAACCAAGAAGATTGATGAAGCACTCCAAGATTCCAGTTGGGTCGTTGCTATGCAAGAGGAACTCAACCAGTTTGAAAGATGAAAGGTCTGGACATTGGTGCCTAGACCTCATGATCAAGGAGTGATAGGAACTAAGTGGGTGTTTAGGAATAAGATGGATGAGAATGGAAGCATCACAAGGAACAAAGCAAGGTTGGTTGCATAAGGATATAGGCAAGAAGAAGGAATTGATTATGATGAAACCTTTGCTCCAGTTGCAAGATTGGAAGCTATCAGAATCTTCTTAGCCTACGCCTCTTTCAAGCGTTTCAAGTTATATCAAATGGACTTGAAGAGTGATTTCCTCAATGGTGAACTGTAAGAGACCGTCTATGTTGCCCAACTGCCTGGATTTGAAGACTTCAAATTTCCCAATCATGTCTACAAACTCCAGAAGGCTTTGTATGGACTTAAGTAAGCTCCAAGGGCATGGTATGAGACTCTCTCTAAATTTTTACTAGAAAAGGGATTTAAATGCGATAAAATTGATACAACTCTTTTTATTGCCAAATACAATGATCATTCCTTACTTGTTCAAATTTATGTCGATGATATTATTTTTGGTTCTACTAATGAGTTGCTTTGTAAGCGTTTTGAGAAGCTAATGAAAAGCAAGTTTGAGATGAGCATGATGGGAGAATTAACATTCTTCCTCGGGCTTCAAATCAAGCAATGCGAAGAAGGTATTTTCCTCAGCCAAGCCAAATACACCAAAGAGTTGATAAAGAAGTTTGGACTAGAGAATGCAAAAGCATATGATACTCCTATGGCCACCGGCAATAAGCTAGATAAGGATCTAAAAGGTAAGAAGGTTGATCAAACCTTATATCGAGGTATGATCGGCTCATTACTCTACTTAACTGCTAGTAGGCCTGATATCATGTTTAGTGTCTGTGTATGTGCACGCTATCAAGCTAATCCTAGAGAAGCACATTTAATTGCAGTCAATCGTATAATTCGCTATTTATCTGGAACAACTAACCTTGGACTTTGGTATTCCAAAGATTCAAATTTCGATCTCGTAGGTTATTCAGATGCAAATTATGCTGCTTGCACAATTGACAGGAAAAGCACTAGTGAGACTTGTCATTTCCTTGGGAATAGACTTGTTGCTTGGGCCAGCAACAAGCAAGCATCAGTTTCAGTGTCAACCACAGAGGCTGAGTATATTGATGCTGGAAGTTGTTGTTGTCAAATCCTTTGGATGAAGCAGTAGTTGGTGGACTATGGGATTGAAGAAGGAAACTGCCCAATCATGTGTGACAACACTTCAACAATTTCAGTCTCCAACAACCCTGTCATGCATTCCAAGATCAAGCATATAGATATCAAGTATCATTTCCTCAAAGACCATGTGGAAAAGAGGAATATCCATCTAGAGTATGTGGGGACAGACAACCAGATTGCTGATATCCTCACCAAAGCTCTGGACTCCAAGAGGTTTTCTTTTCTAAGAGGAGAAATGGGTATGCTTGAACTTAAATGAGTCCATACTTTTTATTTGACTAACTTGTGTGTTGAGTTTAATTTGAAATTCCTATTGAGAATTCAAACCTCACCCTGTTGAAACCGCGTGTATACAAACCGCATGCAGTCAACCGCTTGCAGCTAACCACTAGTTCCTAACCGCTTGCTGCAGCATTGACCGCTTGGATCCCAACCACGTTTCAACTTACTGTAATCTCTATTTATTTTTATCTTAAAAAAAACTGTTCAAAATCCTTTATTTATTTTTATTATTTTTTTTGCATAAGGGTATATTTGCAAATGTTTTCCCACGATATTTCAAATTTAACTGCATTTAATGCAAAGGGAACATTGGCATTTAAAGCCTTCATGTCAGCCATCATAGGGTTTTGAGAAGAAGATTAAATGGTGCAACAGAGGTAATGATTCATTTTATGGGAAAATAAAATTGTCCATTCAACTGTTCAAACCTGAAAATTCCCTATAAATAGCTATCACATTCTACAATTTCAACTCTTCTCTCTGTCACCCTTTGCCATTCGTACCTTATCTCTACCAAACTCATTTTCTCTCTCCTCTCAAATCTTCATAAACCTTTAAGTTTTCAAACTTTCAATGGCACCCAAGAAGCCTTTCACAGACATGGTATGGTTTCTAAACTTCATCTCTTTTCTTTTCTGTAAATCATTACTCATTGAATCTGCCATTGATGAACATTGAACTTTCGAAACCCATGAACTGTCCTTTGTTCATACCTGCTTCATTTCTTGATCATTTTGTGTGAAATTACTTGGGTTTTGTTCGGATTCATACCTAGATTCTGATTTTGTACTTTATTTCATGATCAATGCATGTTTTGGGTACTGATTTAGGATTTTTAGGTTTTTCTTTTTCGAAAACCCACTTTCATGTTTTTGATATTTCTTGATGACTCTGGATAAAAGTTGAATTTTTATTGTTATATTCTCATTCCCTTTCCCAATGTGATCATTTTGACATATCATTTGTTGATTTTGGTTAACTTCTGATACATCTCTGTTCTTCATGTTCTTCGTGTTCTTCGTGCATTCATGTGACTGTTCATATGTGTGATGATGCCCGATTTTTTTTTTGAAAATCAAAACGGAGTCGCCACGCCATTTTTGTTTTAAGGGCCAAAACTTTGAAAAAAGCCCGAGATCAGAGATTTAGGTTCGGAGGTCATGTTACGCGTCGGGAAGGACGTTAGTGTGCACCCGGAGCGCCTCATAAAACGAGTCTTCCAAATATTTGAAATCCTTTTGTGTGTGTGTGTGTGTGTGTGTGTGTTTTGACCAAAATGAGTTGAAACTGAGAAAAAAAAATGGGGAACTCTTTATAAGACTTTGAACAATCCCCAAGATTTTTGGTATGATTTTTGGGTTGAGTCTTGGCACTCAAAAGATTTTTGGGAGTTGAAAAGCAATTCTGCCAGAATGAAAAAGGCAGTTGACCCTTGACTTTGAAATGGACTTAAAGGCTTCAAAACCTCAGAATCTGGGGAAAGTCCGAGAATGAAAGTTGCTTAAAACACCTTAAATAGGGTTTCTGCAAAGGAACTTTCCATTTTGGAAATAATTTGAGGGGTCAAAACCTTCTGGAAATCTCAGATGTGAAATCTGGATTTCCAGAAGCTAATGAACTGGCCTCTAAGAGAAAAATTGAAAGATTGGGTTTTACTCACGCAAAAAATGTATGGAAAGATCTGGATGTTGGCTACAAAAAGTATTTTGTAGTCGACACCAAATTCCAAGTTTATCTATGTCCAAAAAATTAGACCATGGACTGAGGTCTGAGAAAATTGCTACTGGACAGCAACTTCTCAAGAGAGACAATATGATTTTAAAGGGGGTTTTTGCATCCATGCTTGTCCCCATTTCCCTAGGTTTTGGTTAGTGATCACTAGACATTTTAGTGGTGAATCAACTATACCAAACCATCCTTGGGGTACATTAGGACTAAGCACTTCATTTGCTTGGGAAGGGGAATTTTATCCTTTGAAAATGGGATTTGGTGCTTGAAAATGGTATTTAGGGTTTTGAAAATGCATTTTGCAAGTAAATAAGAACACATTGAAGAAAATGTTGATCCTTGTAGAAGATCATCCATGGAGATGAACTTCCATGGTGATCTTCTTGGATCTAAGACAAGAAGATAAAATAACTACATTTTTTAGTTTAAAGATGCATGCATGAATGAGAGACTTAGTGTAGGGAGAGGGAGGTTATACCTATCTTCCTTGTGTCTTGTGTTTGAATGGATTCAAAGGCTTGAATGTGTTTAGGATTTGAAAGTGTTTAGGGTTGATGATTTGAGTTGGTTAAAGAGAAAACAAGTAGATAACAATGAAGTCCTCTATGTTTTCTCTCTATTCCTCCTCCTAAAGGGTGATTTGAGCTTGAGTTAGTGTATGTATAAGAGTATGTATGAGAGTGATTTGAAGTGTTTGTGAGTGAGTGAGATTTGGGAAAGATTGAAGAGAAAATGGTGGCAATTCAAGTGAATTCCCACTGTTTTCTCCCTATATTTCGCCCGAGTTTCGTTCTTTGTGATCAAATTGTGTTGTTTTAACTGAGAGAGGAGGGTTCAATTTATAACCCCCTGTGAACATCAATCATATCCGCGCGGAGGTCCTTGTAAACGTGCCTGGTGCATTAAATGCTGCTCCAGGCTTTGAACAGGAAGAATATTATTCAAAAATTTCCAGCAGTTTGTTTTTCAACTTGCCTAATTCGGATTTTTCCAATTTCTTTTGCTTTTTGAGATTCTTTTCTTGGTTTAACTTTAAATGGCAATGCCCACTTTACCCTTGCTTTGTTAGAAAGGTTAGGGTTTGTTAGAAATGTTAGAAATGTTAAAACTCTTGTTAATTTTCTAACGAAAGTACTAACGGCTCAAATTGGAGCACTTACAGTAGCCCCTCGGCGACGGTGCTTTCGAAGGAAGCGGGGTCGTCGATAAGAGTAGTGCTCCATATTTGGCGGGATGATCAGGTGATCGAGTGGCTGGACCTAATGATAGGCTACCTACGTATCCCTAGTGGGAATCAAGCCGGCCGTAGTTCGGGTCTTTCGACTATCTTTAGTTGTCGACCACAGAGTATTGTTTTAGGATGTCAACCTGGCGAGCGAGTTCTACAGTCGATTGCTGAAAGAAACTCTGCTGGGGATAAGAAATGACCCTCTTTGGTCTGATGGCTAGGGTTGTATATCCGCTCTGCTGGGGATAGGAATGACCATTTTGGTCTGATGGCTAGGGTTGTATATCCGCTCTGCTGGGGATAGGAATGACCATTTTGGTCTGGTGGCTGAACCTAATGATAGGCTACCTACGTATCCTTAAGAGGAATCAAGCCAGTCGTAGTTCGGGTCTTTCGACTATCTTTAGTCTTCGACCCTACTGCTTTAGGAAAGTCGCCCTAAGATTTGACTATTTTGGGAAGTCACCCTAAGGTTTTGACTGTTTTGGGGAAGTCACCCTATGACTTGACTATTTTTGGGAAGTCGCCCTATGGTTTGACTATTTTTGGGAAGTCGCCCTATGGTTTGGCTGTTTTTGGGAAGTCGCCCTATGACTTGACTATTTTTGGGAAGTCGCCCTATGGTTTGACTATTTTTGGGAAGTCACCATATGACTTGACTATTTTTGGGAAGTCGCCCTATGGTTTGACTATTTTTGGGAAGTCACCCTAAGGTTTTGACTATTTTTGGGAAGTCACCATATGACTTGACTATTTTTGGGAAGTCGCCCTATGGTTTGACTATTTTTGGGAAGTCACCCTAAGGTTTTGACTATTTTTGGGAAGTCACCATATGACTTGACTATTTTTGGGAAGTCGCCCTATGGTTTGACTATTTTTGGGAAGTCACCATATGACTTGACTATTTTTGGAAAGTCGCCCTATGGTTTGACTATTTTTGGGAAGTCACCCTAAGGTTTTGACTATTTTTGGGAAGTCACCCTATGACTTGACTATTTTTGGGAAGTCGCCCTATGGTTTGACTATTTTTGGGAAGTCACCCTAAGTTTTTGAAGGCTGGTTTGATTTTGGGAAGTCACCCTAGGATCTGACTGTTTTGGGGAAGTTGCCGTAGGGGATGATTGCGATTTATCGCTTTCCTCGTGTTGTGTGTGATAGCATTTTAGGTGCCTCAAACCTTAATGATGGCGTCTTAGGTGCCTTGAACCTTGATGATGGCGTCTTAGGTGCCTCGAACATTGATGATGGCGTCTTAGGTGCCTCGAACCTTGATGATGGCGTCTTAGGTGCCTCGAACCTTGATGATGGCGTCTTAGGTGCCTCGAACCTTGATGATGGCGTCTTAGGTGCCTCGAACATCGATGATGGCGTCTTAGGTGCCTCGAACCTCGATTTGAAATGATTTCCTTTGATGGTTTAGGATAGATGGTCCTCTAGTGGACTTCATTTGAAGGGATCGGTTTACGTCTGGGTAACGCCGAAGGAAAGGATGACCGTCTTTGGTCGAGTGGGATTTGGACCTAATGATAGGCTACCTACGTATCCCAAGAGGGAATCAAGTCGGTCGTAGTTCGAAATCCACTGGACAGTTAGGAATAGGTCTAGGATCCTGGGCCTTTTGATAATTTGGAGGCTGTCACCTTAAGGAACTAAAGCTTTCGTCGCTATTTGCGGAGATAGAGATAGCTTAAAGCTAAGGGTAATCATGCAACATTTGAGATATGTTGAGGGACTAACGTACCTTTGCTTTGTGCTTACTGCGGGAGAGCAAGTCGCGGGGGCGTGTAGTAGTTGATAGTGTTGAGAGTCTCGATGTATCGGATTGAGAACTTGGCGTCTCTGTCCCGGGTCTGTGTTGAGAACTTGGCGTCACGGACCCACTCGGGTGCCTTTGAGAACTTGGCGTCTCTGACCGAACCGTATCTCGATCCAAGAACTTGGCATCCCCGACCGATTTGTAATTGAGAACTTGGCGTCACGACCGACTTGTATTGGAGAGTTTTGGCGTCTGACCGATTTGTATTGGAGAGTTTAGCGTCCACGACCGATTTGTATTGGAGAACTTGGCGTCTCCGACCGATTGGCATGGGAGAGTTTGGCGTCCCTGACCGATTTGTATTGGAGAACTTGGCGTCCCTGACCTATTTGTATTTGGCGTCTCTGACCGACTTGTATTCGAGAATTTGGCATCCCTGACCGATTTGCACTTGAGAACTTGGCGTCTCTGACCGATTTGTATTTTGAGAACTTGGCGTCTCTGACCGATTTGCATTTGAGAACTTGGCGTCTCTGACCGATTTGCACTTGAGAACTTGGCGTCTCTGACCGATTTGTATTTTGAGAACTTGGCGTCTCTGACCGATTTGCATTTGAGAACTTGGCGTCTCTGACCGAATTGCATTTGAGAACTTGGCGTCTCTGACCGATTTACACTTGAGAACTTGGCGTCTCTGACCGATTTGTATTTTGAGAACTTGGCGTTTCTGACCGATTTGCATTTGAGAACTTGGCGTCTCTGACCGATTTGTATTTCGAGAACTTGGCGTCTCTGACCGAATTGTATTTGAGAACTCGCGTCTCGACCGATTTGCATTTGAGAACTTAGCGTCTCGACCGATTTGTATTCTGCGAATTGTATTTGAGAACTTGGCGTCTACGGCCGAACGCAGTAGACACTTCGGAGGTGGTCTTCATTTGGGGCTGTTTTCATCCATTGTGGACATTGGAGGTCATCTTTAGCAAGTTGCGAGCCGGAGCTTGTCTTTGCCAAACTCAGTAGATGCCTGGAGGGCGTCTTCATCCATTTGTGGACATTGGAGGTCGTCTTTGGTGAAGATCATCCTTGCCGAAAAGGGGATTTGATTTCACGTTTGAATTCCCGTTCGTTAGTGAAGAGGAAGATGCATATATGATATTTATGGTGACAGATGCATGCATAGAGCCAAAAATGATTGTGAGAGTATCACTTTGCATAAGTTTGCGAGATGATGCATTTACTTGCTTTCGAAGATGCACTTAGCCTAAGCTTTTGGCGGGAATTTAAGATCTTCAATCACTTAGGATTGTTCCTATTGATTCAAGTTTTGTGCATGCTACATGAGCCCCAGGGGAGATTTTTGTGGGGATGCATGGTGATAAGAGGGGATGTATGTGTTGTTGATCGCTTGGGACAAACTTTTGAGCTGGTGGAGTGATATCCTTTGGTCGCGGACTGAATTGCATGTTATTGATGAGGTCAATTTTGATCTTGGGATGAAGTTGGATTTGAACCCCGGGTCTCGATTGAAATTTCTTTTCGCTCGGACATTTGAAGGCGCGACGAGGCTCTAGAATGTTGACATGAATGAACCCTCTTTCGCTTGGGTTAGTTGTGATTTGACGAAATGCTGATATGAGGAGATTCCCAATTCTCAACTTTTGATGATGCAGGGAGTTGCCATATGCCAAGTTCCAAAGCTGAAACTCCAAGATAGTTGTTGAGGTGACTAGGCCTTTCTTCTGAAGATAGGTGTGACTTGATAAAGCCCCATTCCATGGAAAAGACATGGCGAAAACCACGGAATCTTTCTTTGAATGATTTGATGAAGCCCCGGAGTTTGACAAAGCGTCACTACGAGAGGTCCAGCTTAAAGGTTTGGCCCGACATGCGATGAAGTACCGAGCCAATCGATCAACGTGAGAGCCTTCAAGGTGAAGTTGTCATGAAGGGAGAAACCCATCTTTGATACCGACTATGAAACTAGAATCCTCTCTTCGAAGAGTGTCTTCCATAGTGGCACTTGGCTTGTTCGTGGCTTCGATCATATTCACCCTACTTTTTTTTTAGGGAATGGATTATTGACTGTATTGGGTCCTTGGGGTCCCCTTTTCGATCAGTTCTCACACTGCCCTTTTCGGGAGTCGTGTTGGAGGTGGAAGAAACCCGGTATCCGTAAAGAGGTGCGACAACTCGCTGGTCGATTGTAAGCCCTCTCAAATTTAGCCCCGGAATTGATCATTGCCCGTAGATCCGGATAGTGGGAAATTGCTAAGTGAGATCCTCGAGATGTGGTTTCGGGCGCGACTGAAAGATGTCTAGTTGTTCCTCTTCAAAAGGAGGAGTTGCCATCTTGCTTGTAAAAGTCCCTGATGTTCTCGTCGGGACGCTGCATTGTTGTCTGCAGGTCAAATCTATTTGCTTCCCACTCCAAGTTGGCTAGTAGTCTGGTCCCATGTAGCCCTGGCCTCGGATTTTAAGCGGAAGAACCATTTTAGAGCACTTGGACTTCAAAGAGAGGCGAAATAGTCGGCAACCTGCTGATCGGCGCGCCCCTTTTGACCTTCATTGCCAAGGTATACGTGTCCAGATGGGTTTTCGGGCATGCAGTGCCATCAAAGAGATCCAAATTAGGCATCACGAATTTGTGGGGGAACAAAGGAGTCCGGGTTCGTTGGCCGGAAAGCAGACTTCTTAGCAGTCAATTCAGCAATCTGTGCTTTCATTTCCTTGTGTCGTTCCACGAATCAAGCCAAATGAGGGTCTTGTGGTGGAACCATGGCATTCAAACCAGCGGCCCGAGCTGAGAGAGGAGCTACCACTCGGCGGCATACGGGTGGAGGGAACGGCCGATCTGGGGACATAGATGAAATCCCGTCCTTGGCCCGAATCACCCGGGAGCTTGAGTAGGACCCTGGGCAAAGGGATAGAACCTTGCGGCTTGTTGTTGATTTTCAACCGGCAAAGAGGGCAAAGGCAGTCTCGATGTAGCTGGGTAACTCGAATTTCCGGAGTGAGGCCCATAAGTAGGCTTAAGTGCGGGCTGCTGTCCCTGATTGTTGAATTGCATAGCTGAAGGTGCATGACCAGGGGGTACTGCGGTCCTGGTGATTCTGATGAAACTGGGATGGAGGCTTGGTAACCCATCGAAGCCTGAGTGAGGAATGGATTTGTGAAAGCTGTGTGAGGAGCGGCTGAGCTAGCATCATTCTGAGGAAGGGCTTCTGACTGTTGCCCTAGACCGGGGTGGAAGCATTCCAAACTGTTGCTGCGAAGGCCCTGATAGATTGGTTCCAAACTGAGGTGGGATTCCAATCTGCTGTGGCATTCCGAGGTATCCCCAACCATGAGGAGACATTCCGTACCGATTTTGCCCCCCGCTGATCGGTTACGTTAGACTGCATGGGTCCAGTAGTCTGTATTTGGGGTTTGCTGTCCCGTTGAGACGGTCATGAAGGAATCTTGTGAGGCTTGTGCGGTGCCGGGGATTGGACATCTTGAACTGGGTTGCTGTCAAGGCATTTCAAACTGATGTAACCGAGAAGCTTCTGGATCGATCTGCACCGAACCGGCCGAGGCATACCAAACCGCCGTGACATACCGAGCTGACCCCGGCGCTTTGAGGCATACCATACTGGCCCAAATCGGGCTGAAGTCAATTTGTTTCCCCAAACGGCTGTCCCCGAGGCATCAATCTGTGAATGTATATCGACCGAGGCCGAAAGGATGGGCCGATTCGCAAGTTGAGAAGAGTGTGAGGAAGGTGGTGGTAGTCTCCGGCCAAGATAGGGATGGGATCCTTTTCCTCTTCTACCGTGAAAGATCCATCGGGGTTGAGGGCAATCGTCAAACCAAAATTCTCGACATCTTCCAAGGATGAACATCGAAACCTCATTACGATTGGCACAAGGAGTTTTATGGACTCGGGTTCCAATATTAGCCATAGAAATATGATGAATTTCTAGTCTTGGTTAAAATTCCATCCTCGTCCTTGGACATCAAAGAAGCTGCACTTGACTAGCCCATGACCAACATGGCGATCAAATCTCATCTTGCTTGGTGGAGCCTTGGTCGAAGAGATGTATTTGCGAAGTCTTGATTTGGAAGAAGTAACTTGGCAAAGCCTCGGTCTCATGGCTGTGAATCGACACAATTAGAGAGGCTTCAACCTGGTAGGCAATCGTAGACCGATATCGAACAAAGACCTAACCCATCTTGTAGCAGAGTGAAGAACCAACATTCTTGAATTATCATGTAGCAAAAGAGGCAACCCATCCTTCCATATTTACTTTATTATTTTCTTTATTCAATTAGTCAACCGGAAGAAAATGTAAAAGCAAGACAATTTTAGGAATGTATACCTGCAGGGGCATATTATTTTTTTTCGAAAAGTGGGGATGAATCCCCGATTTGTATTATTTGATGGCCTCATTTGACGAAGGCACAAAAGAACTCGCTTTGGGTTTGACTCTTTTGAGAGAGCATAAGTTTAGAAAGGTTTGTAAAAGTGTATGGAAGCCCCTGCTGACAGAAAATTAGTGTTTAGCTCTATTTTTTCTATATTGTAGAAAAAGAAGACTTGTCGAGACATCTGAAAATATGTTTTATTCAAAATGATCACAAGATTGCTTAAAACCCTTTATTAATGTTCGGGTTATTCAACCCCTAATCTCGATATGAACAAACATTTTGATTAATCATGAGGAGAAAGTCAACTGATACCAAGAATGGTGAAGAGGGATCGTGTATAGGAGAGGCTATTGGTGAGGCCGGATTTTCTGGGATTTGAATGTGTCTATGACCGGACCATTTCTGGTTGCCTACGTTCCCCTCATTGTGAGGAGCTCAGGTTGCCGTAGTTCGGGTCTGAACTGTGTTTGGCTTTAGAAAAGGGGTATGAACATTTGTGGTACTTTTGGTGAAAAGGCTCGGATAGGAAGTTTGGATGATAAGGTGCGGGCCTTGAGGTGATTCCTTGACAAGTCATTTTGAGCGATTCCGTTGCTTCTTGATCGTCGTCCTTCATCGGGGGAGAAAGATTTTGGATGCAGCTTAAGGGCTTATGATATGTTTTTGCCGTTGCTTTAACTGCTCCCTTGTTGTCGACAACTTCCGTTCTTCGGGCTTTAATTTTGCCCATATGTCAAACCTTCTGATCGGCGGTGCTAGGTCCTTGGCCTCATTTTTTTTTTTTTGAAGCTTTTGTTTTTTTTTTTTGAAGCTTTTGTTTTTTTTTTTTTGCTTTTGTTTTTTTTTTTTGAAGCTGTTGTTTTTTTTTTTTTTTGAAGCTTTTGTTTTTTTTTTTTTGAAGCTTTTTTTTTTCTTTTTTGAAGCTTTTGTTGTTTTTTTTTTTGAAGCTTTTTTTTTTTTTTGAGCACTTGAGGACGAAGGCAAGCTTCTACTTGAACTTTCTTGATGCATGGGGGCGGAGGCAAGCCCCTGTTTTTTTCGATATGGGGTCGATCTCCCGATGCTGAGTGACCTTTTGTTGTCCCTTGATGTTGCCGCCTTCGTTGACTTGATCAAGGTGATGATGGGGATATGTTTTGGAAAGTGTATGGCTTGATGGAGGCCTTTGTGAGGTGAGGAAAGTGTATAGGGAGGGCATTAGTTGACTTTCTCGCACCAATTAATTAAAATCTTAATCATTTCCAGAGATTATTTGTTGAGCAATGCGAGTGATCATTTAAAGTAAAACCATTTCATTAAATGTAACGTAGGTGTGCAAATAATGTCTCAAGTCTAGCGAGAAAAGAAAAAGACTCTTTTATAGAAAATTTGAGATTAACTACAGTGTCCAAGGAGGACTTGATTGAACGAAGAAAGTACTAGAACCTACGAAGGTTGACTAAAAGACTGTTTTAATATTAAAGGATGGGTAGCCCCTAGTCTAGCTACTCTTTGTTGTTGGACTGCCAAGACGCTTGAGCTTTCCATCTTTCTGTTAACTTCTGATTCCATTACTGTAGACCGAGGCAGTGATCAGTTACGTGCCCATGATACTGGTGGAAGTGGAGGAATTTGAGGCCATGGAGCAGCTGGGGCAAGCACAAGTTGTCCAAAGAAACGGGTCGGAAAAGTCACGGGGACGAACTTTGTCGACTGAGCATATTGATGGAAGGAAGTGAACCTGAGAGGACCTTGAGGGGTATTGGGCTCTGTTTGGGAGGATTCAGCGATGCGCTGGTTGTTTTGAGTGAAAGGGGTGATACTAGCTGATTGTGTCTTCGGGCCTTTCTCAAGCTTGGAACTGGCATTAGACAAGTGTGCTCTGGGGCAGGTTGTCCTATCGGATTCTCTCACTTCGGGCACTTGAATTTTGCGCGACAGAATCATTTCTTTGCCTGGTTCGACATCTTGGGTCAAAGGAGTGCTAGTACTTATCATAAGATCAAGCTTCTCCTGCATTTGTTTCACTTGCTCTATCAATATTGCCACATGGGGATCAACGGGAACATTCGAGTTACTGGAACTCGCAACAAGACTCTTATCAGCAGAGGGAAACACAGCCGCAGGCTGGTGAAACTGACGGGTGAATTCACTAAGTCCGGTAGACGGCAACGGAAAACTTGTGGCATCCGGATTTTCTTTTAGCAACTCATGATTGCATTCAGGTGGGTGTAGAGGCTTCAGAACATAGCCACATAGCTCAAACTGATTATGTGAAGCTGGAGCATAAACTGGCAGGTATTGCTGAAACTGAGGAACAGGTGTGATGGAACCCAATTCGTTCTGAGGAGCTGAGGGCGATGGAGCCTAATGGCCCGAGGTGCTGGAAAGGGCTGAAGAGGAATTGTCCTTGGCAAGGGATCATATGTGGATGGAGGGAGGTATTGGGCGTGGGATGGAGAGTATTGGTTATAGGATGAAGGGGACTGAAATCACTTGTTTACGAAGTCTCATCTTCGACCATGACCGAGGGAACCATTCGCTTCAAGCTGTTACACGAACTCCATGGCGGCGGAGAGCATTGATGAGCGAGTGGTTAGAGTTCTTCATGAATCTTATGGGCGCTTTCCAAAGCCGGGACTAACTCTTCCTTCCTAATCATCGGATTTCCTGTACCCTTCGCTTTACGCCAAGTCTGCCATCGGATCATTATCATCCCATTTAACCTTGGCGTCGATGCGTGAACTTATCGGAGGGCGAGAGTTCAAATCATTTTACCAAATCCATCTTTGCCATGGCCACATGCTTGTTGCGATCAAACCATCCATTCTCAACATTTGTTGCGACTAAATCATCAGGCTTGTCGAGTACGTTGAATTCACGAGTTTGAATCATAAAACTCAATCATGTTTACATTCGCGTTGTTTGGGAGATGATCATTGGCGGGGTTGATATCCGAGGCGCTCGAGTTTGCCCTTCTTAATCAATCCACTGAATCGCCTTTCTCAAAGCTGTACGGTTGTCGGTCATATGACCGTGATGCGTAAAGCACAATGCTTAGTGGTGTCAAAAGGGATTTTGGGATCCTTGGGGCGATAGTTTCTCATGGGTTCGAGGAGACCACTGCTCTAGCAAGCTATTTAAAACTTTGCTTAAGGGAACACCCAAATCCTCGGGGTTCGAGATTTGGTCATTGACTTGGTCACCATTACGAACGAGGGTTTGCCGGTTTCGGTCCATTGGGGCGCTCGAAGCTTGCCCGTTTCGATTAACCTTTGAACCACTCTCTTCAAGACTATGCGGTTGTCGGTCGTGTGGCCATAATGATCATGGAAGGCGCGGTGCTTACTCATGTCGAGAGGTGCATTTGAGCTCCTTGGATGGTAGTCCTTGAGAGGCTCCAAAGGCCTACCCTTACTAAGCCCTTGAAAATTAAGCCCATGGGCATCCCAAGATCATCAAACGTTCTCGTTGCCTTAAAGGACCACCATTTCTTGGTTGCTTTTGGGGGCCGTCAATTGTGCACAATGCCTTCTTTCCTTTACGGATGTCGGAGCCGTGTTGGAAGGGTAAGGTTTATAGCGGCGAGACATGTTCGGACTCGTAGTCTTTTCCCGTGCACGAACCCTTTTGATGTAATCATCAATGTAATCGTCGAGATTCGACCTTTTGTAAACTTCATTCGTGTCGGATACACAAGATTGATATGGTGAGATGGCCGAGTCGAAGCGATCGTCGATGCTCTCGTTGCTAGGCTTTTCTTGTACCTTCTTAATTGGTTCTACCAATAATCCATTGGACGAGTCAATAGGAACATTGCATGACCCCGCCACAAGATTGGCATTAGCAAACGAAACCACGGTAGGAAGTACTGCTGGTGGGAGGAATGACGGTCCCGAGCATTAAAAGCGTGACCGTAACCTTCCTCATAAGGCACAGCGATTCTTAGAAGATGAAGATATATGGCTCATAATGGGTGGATACCGGGGAGCGGTGAGTGCGGATCCGGAAAGGCTTTGAAAACATGAGGTTTGAGGCATCATGTAACGGTAGGATTGAATGTGTCTTGACCGCACCGAGGAACATGACCGCAAGGGAAATGTGTATACCGTACTTGATGAGCAGGAGCGGCTTGCGTAACGGCCGGGTGGAGAATTTGATGAGGAGCATTTGACCTTGTCGGACTTCCCAACCTGAGGGCGGGGTAGAGCCGGATGAAGTGGTGATAAAAGCACAGTGGCCCACGTGATCTTGCGGTATCATAGGGGCCAGTGTGTTATGAGAATCGAGGAAGCAAGCCGGCCCCTCCCGAACCATGGAGCTCGAGAAACGAACCGTCCCATTCCGAGATGGTGACCCGAGCCACCGATGCGGTGAAGTAGTAACCGACCCCTTCCAAGCCGCGGGCGAAAGCCAACCGACTCAATCCTGGTGGTGAGACCTGAGAGGCACCGAGGGCGGGTTGACCTAGATCGGACTGTTGAGGAGTATCGAGCAAGAAGGGCCGAGATGTACCGAATCGACCAATTCCGGATTGATGGCCCGGGCGACCGAGGTTTTGAGTAGCGAACCGACCCATTCCAAGTCAAGGAACGTAAATAGACTCGATTGAAACCAAAAGGTGAAAACTGAGAGGCGCCGGGGGGAAGTTGACCAAGATCGATATGATGAGGCCGAGAGGCAAGCTGAGTGATAGGCTGGGGGATGCTTGGCCCATTAGTAGTTCCACACGAAAGGGAACGGGGCATTTGATGGTAGTTGGCATGCCCGGGAGGGTAATTAGCTCCAATCTTCGCATCAACCGTAAAGGTTCCATTAGGGTGGTGAACAATTGCTAGCCCCCGGATTACGATACTTTCCAATAACTCGACCGATCTGAGCCTCTTGATTTTGTCTTATTTGTTCCAACATCTCGATTCCACTGTTCGGCATTTTGCGGATTTTCTGGTGTGGAGTTGTACGTCCCCCACCGTTCTCCTCTGAGTTGGTCATTCTGAAACTTTGAGTTGAAGCGAAGGAGGAAACCGATGAAGTATCGACTTCGGGAATGATCGAGCCGAACAAACGATGACCCGGGGTCTCGATCCAAACTTTGCTTACTATGGAAGGCACAAAAGGGTGTGGTTCGGACTGGAAAGCGAAACAAAGTTGGTGTTTGGGCTTAGGGCTCATGCAACATGCAGCTTATTTGTTCTTGTTTACTTAAAACATGTTTTATTAACCTAATCGGTTGGAAAAGATTGCTCTTCTTTTCGCAAACTACTCGATTCTTGGATCGCCGGGCCCCGTCACTACGTCTATAAGCCCCTCGTATTCCACACCGTATTTCGACCTCCCAGGTGAACAGCCCCGGCGAGGGTCCTATAGGGTAAGCGGGTCCCACCGACCGAAAGAAACGATCCTAGAAGTCTCGCGGGTAATCGAGTCTTGACGAGTATTCGATGTAAATTACGGACAAAGCCGACGTCAAAGTCAAGATCGTGTCCGAGGGCTCGACAAAAGGTCGGCATGATTTGACCGATAAATGTCCACAGTTGATCTTGACTTGTCATCAGTTAAGCCGTAATTAGGCATGGAATAACCGTTAATCCTTGATGACTCGGTGTCATGCTGGGAGTCAGTGTATAATTTGTGCCAGTAAGAGCCGAAGTCAAGGCGCCGGTCAATATCTTGGTCAAAGTCAGCGGCGGAAAGCCGGCATGACTCCGACTGATTAGGGACCCGAAAGATATTGAGTCGGTATGCCGACAATGGCTTGAAAGGAAAGGTCTATACACCGACGGGGCATGACACGTACCAAACTAAAAACCAACCGGGTCTCGGACAAAGTGTGTCACGGACGAGTGCATGGTCGACACGAGGCTCCATGGGATGTTTGGGTAGTCCTGTGCTCATCCGAGAGGCGTAATAAGACCAAACGGACCGCGACAAGGATTTCCCCGGATTAGGGACGTAGTGTGCAGTGTAAGGTCACGTGCGCGTAGTGTGCAAGGGCCTATCTTCTTTTTCGAGAAAAATAGAAATTTTTTTTATGTGTCTTAAAAAGGCATGATGCATGATTTTTTTTTTTTGAATTGTGTTTTTTGAAATTTTTTTTTTTGAAAATTTTATGAACACATAAGCACATAAGCACAAAAATTCCGACAGTTAGGGACATTATTCCGACAGTCAAAATTTTGACTTTTCCGAGGCGGCCAAAAACAAACACGAAAACTGTGCAAAAATCAACACACACAAAGCAAAGGATTTTCAAATGTTGAGACGGAAGTTTGACCCTCAAAAGTTTTTCTTTTTTTTTTTTTGAAAAGATAAAACTTGTTATTCCCAATGGAGTCGCCACTGATGATGCCCGATTTTTTTGAAAATCAAAACGGAGTCGCCACGCCATTTTTGTTTTAAGGGCCAAAACTTTGAAAAAGCCCGAGATCAGAGATTTAGGTTCGGAGGTCATGTTACGCGTCGGGAAGGACGTTAGTGTGCACCCGGAGTGCCTCGTAAAACGAGTCTTCCAAATATTTGAAATCCTTTTGTGTGTGTGTGTGTGTGTGTGTGTGTTTTGACCAAAATGAGTTGAAACTGAGAAAAACAAAAATGGGGAACTCTTTATAAGACTTTGAACAATCCCCAAGATTTTTGGTATGATTTTTGGGTTGAGTCTTGGCACTCAAAAGATTTTTGGGAGTTGAAAAGCAATTCTGCCAGAATGAAAAAGGCAGTTGACCCTTGACTTTGAAATGGACTTAAAGGCTTCAAAACCTCAGAATCTGGGGAAAGTCCGAGAATGAAAGTTGCTTAAAACACCCTAAATAGGGTTTCTGCAAAGGAACTTTCCATTTTGGAAATAATTTGAGGGGTCAAAACCTTCTGGAAATCTCAGATGTGAAATCTGGATTTCCAGAAGCTAATGAACTGGCCTCTAATAGAAAAATTGAAATATTGGGTTTTACTCATGCAAAAAATAAAGTAAAAATATGTATGGAAAGATCTGGATGTTGGCTACAAAAAGTATTTTGTAGTCGACACCAAATTCCAAGTTTATCTATGTCCAAAAAATTAGATCATGGACTGAGGTCTGAGAAAATTGCTACTGGACAGCAACTTCTCAAGAGAGACAATATGATTTTAAAGGGGGTTTTTGCATCCATGCTTGTCCCCATTTCCCTAGGTTTTGGTTAGTGATCACTAGACATTTTAGTGGTGAATCAACTATACCAAACCATCCTTGGGGTACATTAGGACTAAGCACTTCATTTGCTTGGGAAGGGGAATTTTATCCTTTGAAAATGGGATTTGGTGCTTGAAAATGGTATTTAGGGTTTTGAAAATGCATTTTGCAAGTAAATAAGAACACATTGAAGAAAATGTTGATCCTTGTAGAAGATCATCCATGGAGATGAACTTCCATGGTGATCTTCTTGGATCTAAGACAAGAAGATAAAATAACTACATTTTTTAGTTTAAAGATGCATGCATGAATGAGAGACTTAGTGTAGGGAGAGGGAGGTTATACCTATCTTCCTTGTGTCTTGTGTTTGAATGGATTCAAAGGCTTGAATGTGTTTAGGATTTGAAAGTGTTTAGGGTTGATGATTTGAGTTGGTTAAAGAGAAAACAAGTAGATAACAATGAAGTCCTCTATGTTTTCTCTCTATTCCTCCTCCTAAAGGGTGATTTGAGCTTGAGTTAGTGTATGTATAAGAGTATGTATGAGAGTGATTTGAAGTGTTTGTGAGTGAGTGAGATTTGGGAAAGATTGAAGAGAAAATGGTGGCAATTCAAGTGAATTCCCACTGTTTTCTCCCTATATTTCGCCGAGTTTCGTTCTTTGTGATCAAATTGTGTTGTTTTAACTGAGAGAGGAGGGTTCAATTTATAACCCCCTGTGAACATCAATCATATCCGCGCGGAGGTCCTTGTAAACGTGCCTGGTGCATTAAATGCTGCTCCAGGCTTTGAACAGGAAGAATATTATTCAAAAATTTCCAGCAGTTTGTTTTTCAACTTGCCTAATTCGGATTTTTCCAATTTCTTTTGCTTTTTGAGATTCTTTTCTTGGTTTAACTTTAAATGGCAATGCCCACTTTACCCTTGCTTTGTTAGAAAGGTTAGGGTTTGTTAGAAATGTTAGAAATGTTAAAACTCTTGTTAATTTTCTAACGAAAGTACTAACGGCTCAAATTGGAGCACTTACAATATGTTTTTCTGAAAATTTCTTATGTTTTGAGTTACTATGATCTTCAATCTTGTTTTTTCATACTTAGAATATTTTAGAAAATTTTGAACTTCATCACTGCACTTGAACCGCATTCTTTTCAACGGCATGCATGTTTGCAACCGCATGTGTAAGACTACTTCTCATATCTAAACCGCATGCTTAATTGATTTGAAACCGCCAGTTATCAACCGCTTATCTTTGTTTGTTTCAAACCGCATGTTGGTAACTGCTGGTATATATTTTGCAACCGCATGCTGAACTTACTTAAGTATTGCTTAGTATATAGGTTGGAAACCAAGACTTTCCCCTCAGGCACTTCTTGGAAGTGTGGGATAACTTTGGATTACAATGCCACGTACTAGTAATCATACTTTTGAATTTTCTTACTTATTCCCCTACCTTGTATTCACAGTGAACTTGAGGTTTGAATTTTTTTCATTTCTAAAACCGCACTATTGCTGATCGCATGAGTGCTCAAACCGCTTATAACTGTGAATCTCTAAAATGGATCTAACTTTGACATTTTCTTGTGTAGGAACCTAAATTCTTTCTACCAGGTTGGGAAATTAATGAACCTGAATTAAAGACAGATGCACTTGGCAGAGAGCTTATCAGAAAGCTGGATGCTTCTGGAATCCTTCCTCTCTTCAACAAGAAGCAGACCTATACTATTCCAGCATTCGTGGACCAGTTTTATGCAACCGCTAAGCCAGAACAATGACAACTTTTAGATGGAAGGAAGATCAACTGCCTGACTGGCATTGTTGAAGGCTTTGATGTCTCCATTGACTATCTAGACATTCGAAGCACCTATGAGTTCGATGTTTCTGATGCTCCTCTTGAAGTTATTCAAGCGGTTATGGATGCAACCTACTCTACAACAACTGGTACTTTTTCTTCCTTGACTGTGTATTACAAAAAGGTGCCAAGGAAAGCTTTTGGTGAAATTATGAGCCACCTGTGCTATTTGCTTGGGAAGTCTGTTTGTGGAAAGACTGGCAACCATAAAAACTTCACCACCAAGCAGTGGATGTACTGTTGCGCCGTCTACAATGGAATCAAGCTCCATTGGCCCGAATTTTCTTCGAGAGAGCTTGCAAATAGCATTGATGCCTACTACCAAAGACCAAGAATGAAGTTACAAGATGGAGACCCTTCTGCAGACTGTTAACTGCCATCTTTGCCAACTACCAACACTTGGAGGATTTGAGAACCTCTACTCCAGAACTATCTGTACATTGGGGAAATGAGGAATCCCTAGGTCTGAGAGTGTGCCATAACTTCATATACTCCTTTGGGAATGCTAATTACAAAGCACTCTATGAAGCTGACACCCATCAACCCATGGAGTTGTATGTGGAAATGACTCCTGAGACCGCAGTCCAAGGTATTGGCAAGGCAATCAAGAAGGCCTCAAGGAAGCTCAATCTTGCTGCTAAACCGCCTGCTAAGAGAGCAAGGACCGCATCAGCCAAACCGCGTGCTGCTGATGGTGCTGGAACTAGCAAGAAGGGTAAAGAAAAGATGACCATGGTTGATGAAGAAGAAGAAGAGGAAGAAAAAGAAGAGGAAGAAGAGGAGGAAATTCCAAGTCTGGTTGCAAGAGCCAAGAAGGCCAAGCAAACCAAGGTGGTTCTAGACAAAATGTCTGAAGAAGATTTGGCTGCCTACTATAAGGCTGACATAACCAGGATTGAAGAGAATGCGGCTAAGAAAAAGGCTGAAAAAGGCAAGTCTAAGGAACCTGAATCTCAACCGCCTCCTCAACCTCAACCGCAGCCTTCACCTCAACCGCCTCCAACCCAACCTCTTATCCAAACACCACCTCAATCACCCATACAAAACCAACCGCTATCTCCCTTTCATTCCCCCATTCATTCTCACCACTCCTCACCAGCCAAATCTCCCTCACCCAAACCGCCTTCCCCCTCTCAACCGCATCGAGCTGCAACCGCTCAGGGGGGAATCCCAAGAAAAGGAGGTTCAAGCAAATTACCAAGAAGAAAACCCCAACCAAAGGGTCCAAGCATTTTCTACAACGTGTGGCCCAACAACCTCCTTCTCCATCCCCATCCCCATCTCCTTCTCCTACTCCTTCCCATTCACCTTCACCCTCACTTTCTGACTACCAAACTCCTTCAGACCATGAATACTCCACAGGCCCTGCCTTCTCCTAATGGACTCAGAAACCTTCTGTGGGCCAAGCCATTTCTATGTCCCAAATCAGAACCCCAACTCCTTCACCTCAACATTCCAACCGCTCCCAATCCCCTCCTCTCTCAAACCGCAACCCTGCCCCAACCATTTCCAACCGCAATAGAACTCCTACACCTTATCCTACCCGTGAACAATCCCCTCCTCTTTCAAACCGCGCCCAAACTCCTTCTACCAAAACTCCTACTCCTCCTACTTCACCCCATCAACAGAAAACCCCTCCTGTTGAAGTCCACACCTCTCACACCAGCTCCTCCTCAAATTCCAATCCTAACACTTCAAATATTCCAACTACCAATATTCCTCCTCCTCTAACTGCTCCTATTTCAACCGCCCACAAATTCCAAACCCTCAATACCCAACTTCCCCAAACCACTCTCCCCATCCAAACCCCACCCATTATCCTAACCACACCTTCTACTTCAACCGCCCCTCCTTCAGACTACTGCCAAATTCTTTCCTCCCTTCAACTCATTCAAACCCAGCTCCTTCTCAATCAAGACCACATGCTCAAGGTCACTGAATCCAACCGCCTTCAGATTGCCAGCCATTGGAACCAGGAATTGCGTATAGTTAAAATTGATTGAGGTTCTTAATTTGTTGATAATTCTACTGTCTTATGCTTAACTTCATCTGTGACATTCACAATCACGTACTAATTGTGTCACCACTTTACGCTTAAATTACTAATCGTGCTAACTACATGGAACTTAAAAACCAAGAAAGCACAAACATAATGTAGTGGGAATCGACATTCAAGGTATTGAAAAACATGATCCTATATGATATTCAGATTTATTCCATAGAAGTTTTTATAAGAACAACCATGCAGTTTCTAGGGTTTTCTAGGTTAAATAACATATTAAAAGATGATTGAATCCTTACCTTGGTGTTGAATCTACCAAGCAATGAAAGAGTTCTTCTTCTTCCTCCCTAGGCTCGGCTGGATCCTTTCTTGCTCGCCTGAAATTTCTCTCTGCCGAAATATATCTCTCTCTATGCCGCCTCTCTATGCCGCCTCTCTATAAATCTCTTTCTAGGGTTGCAAAATAATGAGGCATCTAGGGTTGCAAAATAAGTTGTTACTCTCTCCGTCCCACTTCAAGGTTCCTACTTTCCCTTTTGGTCCGTCCCACTTCAAGAGTCCCTTTCATAAATGGCAAGTTTTGAATATATTTATACCCTTATAATTTAATATATTTACAAAAAAACCATTCATTATACCCTTATAAAGTTAACATATTTACAAAAAAAAAAAAACAATCATTAACTACTACTCCCTATCCCACATTTAACTTTTACATTCTCTCTCCTCTAATCTTCTACCCACTTTCAAAAAAACCAATCATTAACTACTTCTCCCTATCCCACATTTAACTTTTACATTCTCTTTCCTCTAATCTTCTACCCACTTTCAAAAAAAATTCGTAAGAAGCGTGAAATCTCACCCAAGGAACTTTGGTCTGGGACGGAGGGAGTACATGATCTATATAGGAATAATTGGTCAATGGGAGAATCACATAATGCCATGTCATAATAGTGACATGGCTTAATGTGAGGACATAAAATGTTTCTCTTTTTATATATTATATAGATAAAATTTGAATGACAAAAAAATATTTAAAAAAAAAATTAGCAATAAATAAATAACTAAATAAAACATGTTGATAGATTGATTTGAACTCATTTCCTTTTTTCTCTTCCCTTCTCCTCTTACTTTATTAAAATATCCCTTTCCATTTTAAAATTTGATGATGTCAAAATCGTCAAATCAGCCCAAATTCAAGCGATCGTTTACTCTGGCGATTGCTAGGCCTGAAAATAAGACAAAACACATAAACTAAGTCGGGGCTTGACCGGCGAAGGCCCTCCAGCGTGAGAATAAGTTCACGGTTTTGATATGAGAAACTAAATTGACATAGTTTCTGTTTGTAAAAAGTAACGTACCCAATAATGTGCTATATGGCTTGTATTTATAGGGATGGATTGATAGAATCCATATTGACTTGAACTTGTAAAGAGATAAGATATAATCCTCAAAGGATTATATCTGTTTAAGGAGTCATTGTTTGACTTGAATTGATGTAGATGGTTACAATCTTATTGAATAATAATTGTTGAATCCTTGTTTGAATAGGACTGTTCAATCTGCTTGTCGGATAGCCGAGGAACACAAATTTCTTATCTCGGCATTTGCATGTAAGCCGAGATGCACGATTTTGCTTCCTCGTCCATTGATGATCTGCCGACATGTGGATATGCCGAGATGCATGATTTTGTCTCCTCGTCATATGATGATATGCCGAGGTGTGAACTTTTCTCTCCTCATCATTCACGACCTCTCAGAACATGATGAGTCGCAGAGGAAATAGTGGTGTGAAGAGTCCGTTGACAATGTTAAGGCCGAGGAAGGTACCTCTCGGCATACGAGGAAGGTATCCTCGACACTTATAATTGGGGCATTTATACTTGCACGTTGGGTCTAGATTAGCTTTATTGATGACGATATACGAGACCGAGGAAGCCCATGGTTGCTTCTAGTAACTTGTACGTGGATTGTGTTTATAGCCCAATCCATTTGGGCCCGACCCGGACAAGCCCATGTTCATATCTCGGTTTATACTGTTCATTGGCCCCTGACTTTCTAGCTCGGTCTAGGATGAGGAGAAATTCATCTTGTCCTCGGCTTACGGAATACGAACAGGTTTGCCACGCGTCAGAGACGCTTCAATTTGGGCGTTGCTTCATTATCCGCCGGTTATTCGCCATGATGATGAGATATGGGCCCCCAAGTCTGACACGCCTTGGAAGTTGTTATGTGCATTTAATGTTTGAGGCGCCATACCCATTAACCCATTTCCTTTCGGGTTTGACCCGGGTTTGGTGAGTATAAAAACTAAAACCCCTTCTCATTTCAACCTTTCTGCATCCGTGCTAATTGAGAGCGAAGGTGAAAAGTGTGATAAACCCATCGACGAACTTTCCAATCCCAGTTTCCGGCGAGGCTTGAATCTTCCGATGAAGTTGTTTTCGAGTCTGATTCCGACCACTTTCCCACAAACAGGTATACATTTCTTCCTTTTTATGCATTTTGTCTATGATTTTGCCATTTCTACGGTTTTTGGAGGGTTTTGTGTGTCAAAAAACTGCCATTGTTAAGCTTGTTGAAGCCTCTTTTCTGGAAAATTTTGATTCTTGAGTACTTGTTTTTCTTTGAATCTTGTATGAATTTCTTGGATACTCGTATGAATTCCTTTGAATCTTGACTTCTCCCTTAGAAAAATGGCTCATTCTTGGGACCATTCTCCCCGATTCATTTATGGATACCACAAGGGCAATCTGAGAGTTTATCGGAGAGAGAGAGGACCATGGTTGATGCTGACTTTGGCTGACATAGGAGATATGTTGAGGAACTATGGCCGTACTCGGATGTTCATCCAATACCCAGACAGTACGAGGATAGACCGGGTTGATTCTTCGTCTCGTAGCATAGTCTTACTTGAGGATAGGGCCGAGATAATGGAACACATTAATTTGTTCTACCCTTCCTCGGATCACATAGCTCGCGAGCTTCTATGTGGTAAGAATCCCTCCTCGGCCTTAGTGTGATGACGAGGAGGGGCTTCCCTCTTCCCCGTCTCAATATCAGTCGTGGACGACGTAACTAACTGTGACTCCTCGGCATTTTGCAGATATGACGAGAAGAGAGGGTGAAGCCTCCTCGTCAACCAAGATTGTCAATGCCTTTGTCGAGGGAGAGCAAGTCGAGGGGAGAGTAGGTTGAGGACGCGGTGGCTGAGGTGGAGGGGGCCGAGGCCGAGGCCGAGAGAGACCACCGAAAGCTAGGGACCCCATGTTGGAGCAATTGTATACCAAGTATGGGGTGGATAAGAATGAATTTCGGCTAACTTACATCGGCAAGCCCACCTTTGCAGACGATGACGAGGAGTATAGATTCTACTACAACGACAACCACGTCCATTTCTATTTCAAGCAGTTCCAACAGGGAATTCGTCTCCCTTTAGACCCCTTTATCAACGAATTTCTGGGTGATGCGAGAGCGGTTCCGGCCATGCTGGGAGCTAACGGGACTCGGGTCCTTGTTAGTTTCATTGTACTTTGTCGTAGCTTAGGTTACGAACCTACCCAAGGTGTCTTCCGTCATTTCTTCTCCGTTGGGTACATGAAGGGCATTCATCTCCTCGTTCTTCGGAGTGAATCTAAGAAACCGAAGATACTTCTCCCTACGTCCAGTAAGGTAGGAGGTTGGGATAATCATGTGATAAGGGTAGAGAGCCGACAAGGCTGGGAGTTTCCCTCTCCTGCCAATGTGCCAACTTCGTCAGGTCCAGTGCAGAAGTATGGGTGGACTAAGGACCTGATCAAGCGCCTCGAGGAGTTTGCCGAGGTTGGGCTCCTTGATTGGTCATCCTTAGAGTTCGATGACCGCTACTATGTCCAGGCAGGACTGATGTCGGGGCCTAAGGACGGGGTGGTACCTCTCGTATCTGTCAAGAGGGGGAGACGCTTCAATGACTGGAGAACACACCCCGGCCTGGTCTTTCATGAGGACTGCGCGAGGTGCAAGCTCGTCCCCGTGGATCAGTGTTTGAGAGAGACTGATGTCGCAGGATGTAAATTGCTTTTCCCTCGTCTTTGATACTTGTGTTTTTGATGTTTGCTTTAATCCTTCTCGTAATATAACCATGTCTTCCTCGTCTTTGCAGATTTATCTCCCGAGCAGGAGGCCGAGCTAGCCATGGAACAACTGAGTGATGTTGAGTTGATTAAGCAGAGGAGACGTCAGGCCAAGCTCTCGGCCATGAAAGAAAGGAAGGAGGAGGCAGGCCCGCCTCTGGACAAGGTCAAGATGATCAATTGCACAGGGCCCCCAATTGTGAAGGGGCCCAATTTTATTTATTTTTACCTTAGTATTAGTAGTAATACTAATAGGCCCACACATCTCCCTCTCGCTCTCTTTCTCTCTCTCCCGTCTCCAGGCGGCCCTCTTCTCTCTCCCCACATACAAATTCAGTGCCTCCTCCGATCTCATCAACTTCTCTCTCAACTCCTCACATTCAAACCTAAAATTCTTCAATTCATCCTTAGCCCCATCCCTCTTCGTATTACATTTCTTCAATTCATCCTCAATCGAGACCTTCTCCGATACCAATTGACGCTACTTGTTCTCAATTAAATCCAAATCCTTGTTTCGATTAACCAACTCAATTGACATTTCCTTTGCAGGATTGTTCGAATTCTCTTCTTCCTTCGTCTTCCTCATCTCCAACCGGCCAGATCTGCACATTTTCGGCCAAATCTAGATCTAATTCAATAATTCTCCGGTGACTTTACTGTTTTTTCGAATCTGATTGCAATTGGATTTGGTCAAATTCGGTGCTCCTTTAACCGCCGATCTACGAAATTCAGGTTGATTCGCTCCTTAACTTTGTACTTAATTTTTATTTTTATTGTAGAAGTGAATTTCAATATTAAAAAAAGGCCCATTTTCTTTGTTTGCATCGGGGCCTCAAAATCTTAGGGGCGGCCCTGGGAGGAGGCTAACCGCCGTAACCTCCTCCTGAGTGCCAAGGGTGACCAACCCCTTCTCGTCAAACTACACGGGGAAATGGAAGCCCAGGAGGGGGCCTCCGAAGAACGAGTTAATCCTTCAACTATCGAGGGGCATAGCCCCCATATTGATGTTGCTGTGGAAGAGGTGGACATCCCGTCAATCGAAGACACCAACCTCGTCCAACGGCGTTCTGGCTCCAAGAGGCCCCAAGGTACTTCTGCCGAGGAGCCCCAAGCCAAACGAGCTGCCGTGGATCCTTCCAATCCCCAAGCTCCTCCCGTCCTCACCATCCAAACTGTTAAAAACCATGAGGATGCCGAGGAGCTGGCCCAGCGTATGGTGGCAAATGTCCCACGTTTGAGGGGCATCCCTCTGCAGAATAGGAAGGGTCCTCTACTGAGATTGGGCCGAGCTCCCGTTCAAAGGGCCTTACACGAGGAGGCTTATGAGGAGTTTGTCCGAGAGAAGCCGAGCAAGGAGAACTTGCTGTGTCGTAAGGGACTTTTGCTTGCCGAGGTAACTATCTCGTATCCTTAGTCTCGTTGATTTCGTAACTTTATACTTGATAAGATATCTGACATTGATTTATCTTGCAGTTTGCTATGGTCACGGCCTATGAGAATTTCCTATCCAAGGCTACGGACAAGCAGTTGCAGAAAGTCAAGGCCGCCCATAAGAAGGGCGAGACCGAGAAGGCTGCTTTGGTTGGTCTACTAAAAGTCAAGGATGCCGAGCTGGAGGCTGCTCAGGCTAAGGTGGAAGCCGAGATAAAGAGAGCCGAGGAGGCCCGCGTGAAAGCCGAGGAAGCCCTTCGGCTGAAGGATGCTGAGCTTGCCGAGGAGAGGAGGCTCAAAGCCGAGGTCCAAGTGAGGGCTGATGAAGCTGAGGCCAAGTGTCGGGGCCTGGAAGCCACCCTTCCTTCAAGGGAAGTGGAGGCCGTGACCCGCTTTAAGGACAGCCGGGCCTTTCAAGATGCCGTGGACGAGAAGACGGCCACCATGTTTGAGGACGGCTATCTCCACCTTGCCCGTCGCATTTTGGCTGATTCCTCCCTAGGCTTGGATATAAATGTCGTTGCCCGATTGATCTGCAAGGGCCAATTTGACGAGGAAGCCAGGTCCCTCCACCATCTCGTCCCCTTCTCCGACTATAACTTGGGCATCATGGCTAAGGAGGATGCCAAAGCCAATCGAGAAGCTTGGGTTCCACCGTCCGTCGATCCTGGCAATCTTAAGGCATTAATTGAGGCGATCGAGGACGAGGGGATGGACGCTGAGGCCGAGGGAGGAGATACCGAGGAGGCTGGTGCGTGGACTGAACAAACTATCCTTCCTCCCCCTACTACTGCCGCGGATGATTTCCTGGAGAAACCTTTTGAAGACGCACAACAACCTTAGGATTTCTTTTCATTTTTCTTTTGTTGTAATAGCTGGTAGGACTTGTAATTTCTTTTGAAATATTAATGAATAAATCCTTTTGTTTCAACTCATGTGTGGTTTTAATGAATTGTTCGGATGTTTGTTTGCAAGCCTTGTACAGATGTAAGGCTGCCTTGAGGGAGGGTAAGTCATTAGGCTGAGGGAGGTTCCTTAGCCTTGACTGTCTCAAGTTGTTAGGTCGAGGGGGATTCCTCGATCTCGGCTATATCTCAAGTCGTTAGGCCGAGGAGGGCCCTCGGTCTTGACTATTTGGTGTTTTCTTCTTTTTCGTCTCCTTATGTCGAGGAAGATGACTCGTGCATAGGTTTCAGACGTGTGATGCCTGTTAGTCGTAGTGACAAGGTGTGTTTCCTTGTCTTGACGTGAGGCAAGTCAATAAGCCGAGGAGGAGTCCTCGGTCTTGACTGTTTGAACCTTGTAATTCTTGAATCGAGGCGGACCCTCGTCAGGATGTAAGGTAAGCCAGTAGGTCGAGGGAAGATCCTCGTGTTGGCTGTTAGGAACCTATAGTCATTGAGTCAAGGTGGACCCTTGTCAAGACGTAAGGCATGTATTTTGAAGAGTCGGGGATAAAATCCTCGTCTTCCGGTGTTTGTGTCAGGAGTCGATAGTTGCCTTGCATGTTGGAAGAAGTTACTTTCATAACTGAAACGTGATTACATCGAACTGCAATCCTATCAAACTAGGAAGTAAAAAACTGAAAATGGGAAACTAATCTATTACAAAATGAACTAGACTAATGATAATATTTTTGAAGGTTGTCGGAATGCCATGGATGCTTGAGATCTTTCCCCTCCTTAGTCTTTAATCTGTAGGTCCCTTCTCGAATAACTTGAGTGATGATATAGGGACCTTCCCAATTTGGGGAGAGCTTGTTTTTTTCTGCCTTCCGACCAGTTGCCTCAATTTTTCTAAGTACCAATCGCCTACTTGGAATACTCTTCTGATGACTCTTTTGTCGTGATATGCCTTGGTCCTTTGTTTGTAGTTCACCATCCTCATCTGCGCAGCTAGTCATTTTTCATCTATCAGGTCTAGGTCTAGGATCATATTAACCTTGTTGACTTGTTCATCGTAGTGAGAGTTTCTCACAGTAGGGATGGCCATTTCAGCTGGTGCCATAGCCTCAGAATCGAAGGTTAATGCGAATGGGGTTTCCCCGGTTGGCCCCCGGGTGGTTGTGCGAACAGCCCATAAGGCTAAGGGAAGTTCGTCCAACCATCTACCCTCGCACCCTTCAAGGTTCTTGGTAAGGGCTGTTAGAACCAGTTTATTGGCAGCTTCTGCTTGACCGTTGCCTTGGGGTCTGCTAACTGATGACTTTGCGTGGCGGACTTTGACTCTTCCCAATTCTGTTGTAAATGTCGTAGAAAATTGGAGTCCATGATCAGAAACAATTGTGTGGGGGAGGCCAAATCGACACCAGATGTAGTCGTGGACAAAGTTGATTGCGTTCTCTTCCGTTATCTTGGCTAATGCCTTTGCTTCTATCCATTTGGAAAATTAATCAACAGCTACTATCATGTACTTGCAATTGCCACGGGCGGGAGGGAAGGGTCCGATGATGTCGATCCCCCACATATCAAATGGCCACGTAGGTATCACAAGTGTACGCTCCAAGCTATTTGGTAGTCTAGGAATGTCGGAGAATCTCTGGCACTTGTCACATTTTCTAACATAGGCGTGCGCGTCCTCCCTCAGGTTTGGCCAATAATAACCTAGCGAGATGATCTTGTCAGCTAAGGTTCTGGCCCCCGAGTGTCCGCCGCAAACACCTTCATGTACTTCTGCCAAGAGGTTCTCAATTTCCTTAGGGTAGACACACCTTAGCAGGGGCTTGGTGAAAGATCTTCGGTAGAGGACTCCGTTCATCACAACGAACCTTGGTGACCTCTTCTTGATAAGTTTGGCTTGTGATTCATCTTTAGGAAGTTGGCCCTTCTCGATGTAGTCCATGTAGTTATCGATCCAGCATCTCTCCTCTCCATCTAGGAGCATGATTTGTAATCTTTCATACGCAGGTTCCTCAGCAAAAACTACTTATGGATTGGTCTTAGACTTAGACACGTCCATAGTTGCTAGTTTAGATAGAACGTCCGCGATTTGGTTGTCTTCCCTGCCAATTTGTTTGAGTTCAAAAAATTCCATCTTCTTTGTCATGTCTAGGACCAGATCACTATATTTGGCAAGGGTGGGGTCTTGGGTGTTATACTCTCCCTTTATTTGTTTGACAACTAGTTGGGAGTCACAGAATGCCGCCACCTTGGTAGCTCCGTAGAAGGATGTCAACTCGATACCAAATATTAGAGCTTCGTATTCAGCTTGATTGTTGGAGGCATGGAACTTGAATCGGATGATGTCTTGCATGGTATACTCTCCTTCCGGGCTTGCTAGTACGACTCTAGCTCCGCTTCTTTCCTTTGTTACCGATCCGTCCGTGTACAAGATCCAGCAGTTGGATGGGAGTTCGATGGGAGACTCTTCCTCTTCCGCCGTATTTTGCTTACGAGAAGTAGGGAGGTGCTCACCCATAAAGGCGGTCTCAACCATGAAGTCAACCAGAGGCTGTGCCAAGAGGGTCTTCCTTGGTTGGTAAGTGATATCAAACTCAGTAAGAGCGATTGACCAATTTAGGAGACGTCCGGAGCCGTCCAACTTATGCAGGATCTTCTTCAATGGTTCATTGGTGTAAACAGTGATAGGATGCGCAGAAAAGTAGGCACGTAGTTTCCTTGAGGCAATAACTAGTGCGTACGCTATCTTTTCCACGTTGAAATATCTGCTTTCCACGTCAGATAATGCCTTAGAGACATAGTAGACGGGCTTCTGCGTTCCTTCTTCATTTCGAACTAGAACAGCTGCGACTGCATGATCAGTGGCGGCTAGGAATACATACAGCATCTCACCGGTAATCGGACTGCTAAGCAAGGGAGGGGAACCCAAGTACTCCTTCAACCGGAGGAATGCTTCGGAGCATTCGGGAGTCCAGGAGAAGCTCTTGGTACCCTTCAAAACCTTGAAGAAAGGCAATGACTTTTCGGCGGATTTGGCTATGAATCTTCCCAGTGCCGCTATTCTTCCATTTAATCTTTGAACCTCCTTGATGTTGGTAGGTTCCTTCATGTCAATTAGTGCCTTGATTTTTTCGGGGTTCGCCTCAATTCCCCTTTGTGATACCATGAAGCCCAAGAACTTTCCAGCTGTCACCCCAAATACACACTTACTTGGGTTTAGCTTCATGTTGTTAGCTCGAAGGTTGTTTATTGTCTCTTCCAAGTCAGGGGTGTGACTGCCCTCCTTGGTCTTAATGACCATATCATCGATTTAGGCCTCCATGTTCCGGCCTATTTGTGCTCCAAATACTTGATTCACCATTCGTTGGTACGTGGCACCCGCATTCTTGAGCCCAAAAGGCATCATAACCTAGCAATAATTTCCCCCAGGTGTTTGGAAGGTCGTCTTCTCGATGTCCTCTTCCGCCATTTTTATCTGATGATAGCCTGAATAGGCATCTAGGAAACTGAGTGTTTGGTGTCCAGCAATGGAGTCAACCAACTTGTCGATTCTGGGGAGAGGATAACTGTCTTTGGGGCAGGCCTTGTTAAGATCGATGAAATCGATGCACATTCGCCACTTCCCATTTTGCTTCTTTACCATCACCATATTGGCCAACCACACGGGGTACTTCACTTCTCGAATGATTCCGGCGCTAAGTAACTTTTGAACCTCTTCCTTTATAGCTTCCTCCTTATCTCTTGCGAAATTTCTCTTTGTCTGTGAGATTGTTTTAGCCAATGGATCAACTTCCAAGCGGTGGAGGGCTACTTCCTCATTGATCCCCCTCATGTCTTCGAATCTCCAAGCAAAGACGTCGAGACTGTTTTTAAGAGGGAGATGATTTCTTCTTTCTCTTCCGGAGATAGCTGGCCCCCGAGTTTGATTTTTTGCTCAAGATAGTCAGTATTGATGACTACCTCTTCCAGTTCGTCCACAGGCTCCATTTCAGGACCGTCTCGAAATTCCAGGGACTCGATAATGATTTCTCTAATTCTCCTACCCTCATTGTTATTCACGTTGAGGCCCTCGTTTTCCATTAGTTCATCAACGTCGAGCGGATTGACCGTCCTCAAGTCGTGGTTGGCCCCCGAGTTCTGGCCGTTGACGAGAATGGGATCTTCCTCAGAGACGGATGGAACTATGCCTTGGTCAGCTGCAATTTCTAGGACCATAGGCTCTTCATCTAGGAACTCACGGATGTAGCCCACCCTGGAGCTGGTGTGGGTAGTTTTCAAAGATTTAGAGATCTTGATATTGTCCTCAGGGGTATCTATCTCCATGCTCTTAGATTTTTTTTGGCTCTTCACGACATGTTCCAAGAAGTCCTTGGCGGTCGCCCTCACACATCCAATTCCAGAGCGAGTAGGAAATTTGACTCGTTGGTGAGGAAGGAAGGCGACTAACCCAAGTTTTTGCTTGACTTCGAATGCTCAGTATTGCATGATAATCGCTTGTTAGATCCATGACTACGAAAGTGACGGTAGTCGTGGATCGGAAGGGATGTTCGCCAATTTCCAGTTCCAACTCAACAGTTCCCTTGGCACCAACTTTATGGTTGGTGAAACCTTCCAACCTTCCGTGATAAGGCTCCAGTGAGGTATCCTTCAGGCCCATCTATTGGAAGGCAGAGTAATACAGAATATCGCGGGAGGCCCCTGTGTCAACAAGTAGTCTTTCAGATTCCACATTATCAATTCGACCCTTTATCACCAAGGGTTGTTCACGGGCATCACGGCTCCCTGCCAATTCGTTAGGAGAAAAGCTAATCACCTCTTCCGCTTTATGAACCCAAGCAGGGACATGGTACACTTTGCTTAGTTCATGGATTTGGTTCCTTAGCTGTCTAAGAGAGATTGTCTCTTCTCGGATCACATGCAGCTTGGCCCTAGGAGGCCTTTGTTCTCCCTCTTCGCTTTTATCATCATCTTCACCTTCCTCTTCCTTCCATTTTCGCTTGCCATCTTTCTTCATGACATAGCGATCTAGCTTTCTCTCGTCAACCCACCTTTAGATCATTTTCTTGAGGGCGTAACAGCCTTCAGTATTGTGACCATGGTCCTTGTGGAAATCACAGAATTTGGAAGTGTCACGAGGGAATTTTGGTTTATTGCTCAGCGGACGGGGTGGGGGAAGGTTCACTAGCTGCATGATCTCCGTGATGGGTTTGGTAAGAGGGGTGAATACTTCAGGCTTCTCGGTGCTTCTTGTTCTATTCTTCCCCTTGGAACCCTTACCATTCCCATTGTCATTGTGGCGAGTGCCAGCCGCTTCTGGTTCCGCCTTGTCAGATCCCCTTTTCTTGCTTTTATCCTCAGCCATGGCAATGGCGTAAGCCACGTTGTACAATTCAGCCTTGGATTTAGGTTCTCGGGCGGAGAGTTCATAGATGAGGGGACCGGATATTAGTCCGAAATTGAAACAAACAATAACCTCCCTGTCAGTGAGGCTTTCTTCCACTTGTTCCGCCATTTTACGGAATCGATTGTAGTAACTGAGGGTGGTTTCATTCTTTGACTGCTCGATGTTGGCAAGGTCGGTCAACCTCATCTTTCTCCTTCCAGCAGTGGCAAAGTGGTCCAAGAACATTCTCCTCATGCCTCTCCAGCTATCGATGCAACCTTTTTCAGCTCACGGAACCAGGTCAAGGCTGTTCCGGAGAAGGTGCTCGCGAAAGCTTTACAGAGCATGTCATCAGCTTTGGTGAGGAGGTTCATGGTTTGTTCGAAACTTTGCACGTGGCCCTTTGCGTCTGTGGTTCCGTTGTATTTTTCAAAACTCGGGACCTTAAAGTGGGGATTTGGTGGTGCATCAGTTATCCTCTGGGAGAACGGACGGGTGGACCAGTCATAGTCATCATTATCAACCTTTTTTCCCATCTCCATGTCATCAAGTCTCTGTTTCAGGAGTTCCCATTGTCTGGCGTCCACTCCTTTATTAGTGCTAGAGTGAGCGTTGCGTTGGGAGCTACGAGTTGACTTATCTCTAGGGCGGTCATTCACCCTACTGTGTCCCTCATCGTTTCTGTGGCTGTCACGTCGTTTAGATGGTGCTTTATCATGTCTTGGCTTTATCTCCTGGCCACCAAGTAACATTATGTACGTCTCGGGAGTTCTCGGTCGTACAAACTCACGAGGATGAGGATGGGGAGAGTCTCTACGAGGACGAGGAGAATCCTGGCGAGGTCATCGGGGTCGAGGTGATCCGGGGCGACGCGGTGCCTTGACGAGACAAGGAGGGGATAAACGTTTAGTCAGACTGAGCCTCATCCTTAGGTCCCTTGAATCCACTTCTTGTTCCTTGGAACTCAACTGGCTTCTCAGATCAACCACCTGGTCTTTCTTCTGATTGTGATGCCGAGGACGGGGAGGATCTCGGAGGGCCTGCTTAGGTTGTTCAGCACGATCGAGGGGAGGACCTCGTCGCTCACCCTGCTCCCTTCCACGAGAGTTGCCCATCGACGGCAGCATGAATTCAGCCATGGAATTGTCTGGATCCAATTGCAAAAGAGCAGCCTGTGTCTCATACATCCTTTGCAACGTCTCCATCTGTCCATGTAGCAAAGTACGTCGGTCAACGGGCTTAGTGCTTTCTGCTTGGCCGACGTCAGCATTCTTTGCCGCCTTCCTTCCCATTCGTTTCCCTCGAGGACGAGTAGGACAAGGAAGGTTAGCACCTGCTCCCTCGGCATTTGGCTGCCCCATGGAACGAAGGGTCATGGCGAGGGGAGGTGGTCCTTCAGGCTGAGGTGGAGGAGGAGGAAGCACCTCGGCATTTGGGTTGGCCCCGTTCACTTGAGTCTGCTCCTCGGCGGTAACACTTGTAAATCGTCTGTCCTCCAATGCAAATCAACGATTGTAATAAACAAATTACCAATTGGGCGAATTTTCCAATAATAAAGATTTCCAGCCAAATTCGGAGCAGAATTCAACGCCATAACGAAATCGCAGATTGCAATTTGACCACGACAAACTTTCCGGCCAAAACGCTAGTTCCAAGCAGAATCAAATTCCTACTAATGCAGAATCCTACTCGAAATTGGAACAGAGCAAAAACGAAACAGATTTTTCCGTTGAATTAAGAACAAATTCGGCAAGAAACAGGCTTCACGCGAGCTGTTTTCAGGCCAAACAAAGGGTGTTTGAATCGATTTCCCGGCAATGGAACCACTTGATGATGCCAAAATCGTCAAATTTGCCAAAATCCAAGCGATCGTTTGCTCTGGCGATTGCTAGGCCTGAAAATAAGACAAAACACGTAAACTAAGTCGGGGCTTGACCAACGAAGGCCCTCTGGCGTGAGAATAAGTTCACGGTTTTGATATGAGAAACTAAATTGACAGAGTTTATGTATGTAAAAAGTAACGTACCCAATAATGTGCTATATGACTTGTATTTATAGGGATGGATTGATAGAATCCATATTGACTTGAACTTGTAAATAGATAAGATATAATCATCAAATGATTATATCTGTTTAAGGAGTCATTGTTTGACATGAATTGATGTAGATGGTTACAATCCTGATTGGATAATAATTGTTGAATCCTTGTTTGAATAGGACTGTTCAATCTGCTTGACGGATAGCCGAGGAACACAAATTTCTTATCTCGACATTTGCATGTAAGCAGAGATGCACGATTTTGCTTCCTCGTCCATTGATGATCTACCGACATGTGGATATGTCGAGACGCATGATTTTGTCTCCTTGTCATATGATGATATGCCGAGGTGTGAACTTTTCTCTCCTCGTCATTCACGACCTCTTGGAGCATGATGAGCCGCGGAGGAAATAGTGGTGTGAAGAGCCCGTTGACAATGTTAAGGCCGAGGAAGGTACCTCTCGGCATACGAGGAAAGTATCCTCGGCACTCATAATTGGGGCATTTATACTTGCACGTTGGGCCTAGATTAGCTTTGTTGATGACGATATACGAGACCGAGGAAGCCCATGGTTGCTTCTAGTAACTTGTACGTGGATTATGTTTATAGCCCAATCCATTTGGTCCCGACCCGAACAAGCCCATGTTCGTATCTCGATTTATACTGTTCAAAATTAATAGTCTTTTTTAAGATAATCTTAATTAGTTAAGTAATTTGAATTTATCTTATCAAACAATCTTAATTTTTTAATATTTTAAAGTGTTCAGATTAAAATAAAAGACTAATTTAGTTACCAAACAATCCCTAAGACTATCTCTATCCAAGACACCAACCCAACTCAATTTATTAATAAAATATTATTTCTCTCTCATTCACCAACACAATCTACAATTTCAATCCAACTTCCATTTCTTATGTTTTATTGGTGACAACAACTCAATCTAAAAATTTATCTATAAAATGTATAACTTTAATTTCGTCAACTAATAAACATGCTTCAAGTGTCCCAGTTACTTTTACATTTGGCTTGTAACATTGGGTTGGCTAGCCAACATCGCATGGAACAATGTCACACTCCTGATTTTCTTTTTTCTTTTTCTTTGACTTTTATTTTATGTCACCGATTATGACAATGTCATCAATAAAAATAAAGATAATCTAAAATATTGCAGCTTGAAACGTTGGTGAGCCAAAAGTGGTAAAAGACTAGTGCAATTTGTCCTCTAACAACTGCATAAGATCGAAAAAGACATGCCCTCGAAGACAAGTTGTGATTGACATTTATAGTTTCAACTCACTATTATTTTAAACAACAAATCAATTTCAAATTGAATAAAACATGGATAAGATGACATTCCTTAGCTAATTTGTCCATAAACCCTTAAAACTTTCTCTTTTTTTTTTCATCTCTCTCTCTCTCTCTCTCTCTCTCTCTCTCTCATACACGCGTGTGCAAGCTATCATCTATGGAGAGAGGAGCTAACTTAAAATGGAGTTGATCTCATATCAAGACCTTGAGAATTTCGGTGCTTACTTAGTATTTTATTCGCAAGTTTTGACTATAACAATTTCACAAGATGATGCCAAAATCAAACTCAGAGATCGTTACTTGTGCTACAATCAACTCAAAATCTAAAGTATTTGTCAAAAATCAAAGATTTTGATTGTTATGCGTTAAGTAGTAATTTGCGGTCAGGAAGTGTTAGGGACATGGGGCCACTTACCCGTATAGCCCATACTAACAGTATTATCACAAGATAAACAAAAAAAAAAAATGCAAATAATATAAACAAGATTTCAAAAAGCGTTAGGCGGATGCTAGGCGGCGGAGTCGGGCTTGGCGCCTAGGCGGAGACTGGGGCCTAGACGAATTTTAGAACTAGGCGTTGAAGAGGAGTCTAGCGCCTAGACGAGACCTAAGCACCCTTAGGCGAGGTCTTTTAGAACACTGAATATAAAAGAAATATAAAAGAAATATAAAGTAGACACAAAGTAACACAATCTACGTCTCAAAGCATCAGTTGTCAGACCGTATTTTCATTATAATCATCAAACCTCGAATAAAATATGTAATTTATATATGCAATCTCGCACAAATCAAATATGACTCCTCTCATCTCACCGAACGAGCACGTACACTTCCACTGTGTCTCCTCCCTATAAGAAAACACATCACTGCCAAAACCTTATTACTTTGAATTTAAAATCACATTATACTCCCTCCGTCCCAATAATAAGTTCATCATTTTGGTTTCGACACGTAAATTAAGAGTGAAAAAAATATTGTGAGTGTAATAGTAAAATAGGAGAGAGAATGAGTGGAGGAAATATTAAATTTGAAAAGTATTGTGAGTGTAATAGTGAAATAGGAGAGAGAATGAGTGGAGGAAATCGTAAAGATTCTTTGCTAAAAAAGGAAAGGTGAAACTTTTGACGGGACACCATTTTAAATAAAAAGTGAAGTTATTAATGGAACGGAAAGAGTATATCCCTCAATTCTCCTTGAATGGTCCCCCTATCCCTTTTCCGTTGGCTAGCATATTACATTATTACCTGAATTGAGCACCTTATTATTACTCTTACAATTTACATTGCCAAAACTCTTAATGGGAGTCACAGTTAGGCTGAACAAAAAAATTCGACGGATCGAATCGGATTGATAGAATCGGATCAGATCAATGAAAATCGGACCAATCCAATAGAATTAGTTTGGTTCTGATCCCAAATTTATATGGAACCGATTATTTGGGTTGGTCCTGGTTTTTGAAAAAATATATATGGTCCTGGACCGAACCCGAACCGGATTGATTATGTATAATATGTATGTGTGTGTATATATATATATATATATATATATATATATATATATATATATATATATATTTATATATATATATATATATATATATTTATTCATAATTTCAAATTCTTAATTTTCAAAAAAAACAAAATTTGCTGTTTTATCTATCCAGCGACATTACAAGTTTACAAAAATCCTAACCCTATCATATCTCTTTCATTTCCGCCGTTTGGTTTTCTATCCCTCTCTCCCTCTACGCTTTTCCCCTCTCTCGTCTTTCTATCATCTCAATTCTCAACCCTAGAAATCAAATTGATTTTTCATGGCGACGCCCTGATTTCGACTCAGCTGTCCAACCACATCACCACCATCGATCTCTACCGACGGCGCAGCTATAACTGAAGTAATTAATCTACGACGCAGATCTGTTTTTTCGTGCGAGATTGCAGAACATCATTACTTTGTTATTTTGCCTCTCAAATCTCCAATAAAAGGTAATGATTTAATGAGATTTTGGTGTTATTTTCTCAGTCTCTACCTCCAATCTACTCGTATTTTCAATTTTCTTACAATTTTGCATCTGAATTTAGTTATTAGGGTCTGAATCATGTTTATGTTTTTCTCTTTTGTTTATGTAATGTAATCGTCCTATATTTTTTATTTGAACTTTGTTCCTCTATTTCAGTTAATTTTCTGTATGTCTGAATATTTTTATTTGAACTTTGTTTATGTAATCGTCCTGTATTTTGGTTTCATGAAAAAAATAATTGTTGCATGTTTTATCTTTAGAAAAAATATATAGTAGTGTAACTTGTGGAACCGATAGAATCGGACATGGACCGAACCATTGGAACCGGACCAATGTGATCAGTCCTGTAATGTAATGGTCTGGTCCTGGTCCTGAATTTAGGCAGAACCGAACAATTGATCCGGTCCTGTTTTTTTGAAATTTTGATAAAATCCGAACCAATTCGAACCTTGAACACTAGTCACAGTAGATAGAAAAACTGAATGAACAATAATTTTTACAGTATACTCCCTCTGTCCCATAAGTCTTAAGAAAACTTTCTATTTTGGGCGTCCCATAACTCTTAAGAAGTCCCAAAAAGGAAACCTTAAATCACTATTCTCTCCACTCATTCTCTCTCCTACATTATTTTAATACTCACAACACATTATAATTTACTATTCCCTCCACTCATTCTCTCTCCTATTTAATTTTTCACACTCACAACACTTCTTCCACTCATTCTCTCTCCTAATACTATAATAATATTCCTTAATTCCCGCGCAAAATGGAATCTTCTTAAGCTTAATGGGACGGAGGGAGTACTCCCTCCGTCCCATTAATAACTTCACTTTTTGCCATTTTGGGTGTCTCATTGAAAGCTTCACCTTTTCTTTTTTGGCAAAGAATCTTTACTATTCCCTCCACTCATTCTCTCTCCTACATTATTTTAATACTCGCAACACCATTATAATTTATTATTCCCTCCACTCATTCTCTCTCCTATTTTCAATTTTCTCTCTCCTATTTTCAAATTACACTCACAACATTTTTTCTTCTCACCCATTTTCTTAATTTGCGTGCCAAAGCCAAAATGATGAAGTAAATAATGGGACGGAGGGAGTATATTAATATTCTAAAACTACTTGTATAAATTATAATTTAAAAATATTTTTCAGTAAAAGGAAGATACTTGATTAAGAAGGCAAGGCATATACTATCTTCGGTTCAAAATATCTGTCGTTTTAGATAAAATATTTATACAAAATTATCAATTTTGGGTTGAAAATATTTAATTTTTAAATTTATCCATACATAGAAACTTGTATTAATTGTTTTAGTGAGTGAATAATATAAAATAGATAAATAATAAATAAAGATAAATTTGATAGTTTTTAATTAAAATGTAATAATAATTACGTTTTTTAAATTGGTGAAAAAAAACCCAAAAATGATAAATATTTTGAATACAGTGAGTGCTATCACTTTCAGCAAAATCATTTCTATACAGTACTTCAAATTTTTAAAATCTTACTTTCGCTATTTATATACGCATTCCGATTTCCACCACCTTCCTCTTCAAACAAACGCTCTTCACAAACCAAACAGTACCCTCTCTCTCTCTCTCTCTCTCTCTCTCTCTCTCTCTCTCTCTCAAAATGGAGAACAAACTAAAGCATCGATTCTCTCGCATTTTTCAAACATCATTAACCTCTTGCCGCCAGACTAAAAACATCTCCGACGTCATCGACCAACCCTTCTTCTTCCCGGAAAACCAACACCACCGTCAACTAATCGACCTATTTTCCCCCAAGCCTCAACCATTCTCTTTCTTAATTTGCAAACCAAAACTCTCCGAACCACATCACGCCCACGAAAAACGTTCCAAAGTCTCCGAAGGAAACCCCCTCCTTGTAGTCGACTCTCCGGCCAAAGAAATCCATAATGCAGGCCGGAAATGCCTCCCTGTTTCACCCACTACCCCTCTCAACAACAACATTTTCTACCAAACAAAATCGAAAAAAACTCGAAATCGCAAAACCCGGTTGAGGAAAACGTATCGGAAGAGACAAACGAACGAATTTTTTGCGTCGATTACAGCTAAATACTACGGCAGCAGCTGGTACAGCAGCGACGAAGACGAAGACGACGCCGAATATGATGACGAAACCACCCTTTTCTCTTCAAGATCACTTTCTTCCGATTCGTCGGAGTCCTTTCGGAAACACAAAGCTCGATTGGCCGATAAGAAAGCAAAAAGAACCGGTCGGAATAATACTGAGGCTAATGGTAATGCTAAGTCTGCCCGAGTAGTTCCGGTGGAGGGAAACGGGAGAGTGACGGAAAGCTTTGCATTGGTGAAGAAATCGAGTGATCCACACAACGATTTCAGTACATCAATGGTGGAAATGATCGTTGAGAAGCAAATATTTGGAGCTCAAGAACTTGAGAATTTGTTGCAGTGTTACTTGTCATTGAATTCGGATCAACATCATATGGTGATTGTTGAAGTTTTTACTGAGATTTTGGAAACTCTGTTTTCTGACTCTTGTTGAAGATGGAACGAATGGAAAGAACAACAAATGTTACTCCCATTAGTTTATGTTTTTATTTGCTAGTTAGGTTGTTTATGAAAAGGGTTACCGACATTTTGAATTCTCGTAATTTATTTATTTGTTTAAACTTTCATTTTAATCATTATTGTTATTTTTTAGCAGTTTTAACCTTTATATTTTAGATATTTACTTACTTTTCACAAATGTAGTAAAAATTAAGACATTTTTTTTAGCAATTTGAACCATCATACTTTAGATTGGAAAAAATAAATGCATATCTAAAATACAATTGTTAAAATTGTTAAAAATAAATAATGATGGTTAAAATCAAATATTAAGCAAAGTAATAGATTTAAAATGTCGAATGGTCTTATGAAAATGTAAAAGTATTTAGTTGTTAATTTACTTGTTGAAGATATATTGATTACATTAATTATTTTAAGTTTATATCTTAGGGGTAGTTTGGTAACTAAATTAATCTTTTAATTTGAAACACTTTAAGAGATTAAAAAATTAATATTGTTTGGTAAGATAAATTTACATCACTTAAATAATTAAAATTATCTTTTAAAAGACTATTAATTTTAAGATGCAAAGGGATGTCTTAACAAAGGAAGAGGAGAAGGGAAGAGAAAGAAAGTGAATGAGTTCAAATCCACCTATTAACATGTTTTATTTATTTATTGCTATTTTCTTTTGTTGAAATATTTTTTTTGTCATCCAAATTTTATTTGAACAAAGAAATATTAAAATGTATTTATTTTTATATTAAAAATATTAATTAATAATATTTTTAAATGAGTAATATAATTAAATTTTCTTCAAAAAAAATCAAAGTTCAGTTACATCAGTCAAATTATAAAGTCACTAACATTATTCAAATAATTTTTTGAGTGTTGTGTTGAAATTTAATTAAAATCAGATGTTTATGATTTTTCATTATCAAACAAATTCAAATTTTAAAAAAATCAACAACTTAATGATTGTAGCTCTATTTTTTCAACTCTATATTTTCAGTTCTTAATTTTCAGTTTTAGCCTTACTATCATCTTAATTTTTTTCAGTCCTACAAATTAACATGATTATATTATCACCACCAATAAATTACGCACTTCAGTTCAAAATAACAGTTGTTTTGTAATTTTAATTTTAATTCAAAATAGATGTTGTTTTAGTTTAAAATTTTAATTTATTTCAACATTGAAACTTATTAGTTTCCATTAATTATATCTTTTTTGTGTGAGATAATATACATAGGAGAGATAATCATTTAAATCTGTATAAATATACTTCCTCTGTCCCACTTCAAGGGTCTTAAGTTAAGATAGTATTTCTCGCTTCTTAAGAAAATTTTTAAAAAATGAATAAAGAATTGCAAGTGGGTATAATATTAGAGGAGAGAGAATGTAAAAGTTAAAATACTTAATCTTTCCTCCTCTTTTTGATTGGTTATTTTGTAAATATATCAACATTATAAGGAAATAATGAATGATTTTTTTATAAATATATTTACATTATAAGGGTATAAATGTTTGAAATACTGTTCAAAATTTATCATTTATGAAATAAAATTTTTAGTCTGAAACAGATAAAAAAAAAAAAGTAGGACTCTTTTTGAAGTGAGACGGAAGTGGGACGGAGGGAGTACGAGTTTTAGTTTTAGTACGTATGAAATGTTTTGAAAATAAAAGTATTATGATTTGAAAGGGAAGGGGTAAAAGAAACAAAGACTTTGGATGGATGGATGGTACATTGGTACTAAGCTAGTAAAACAATTTTACTTTTGAGATTGAGTGGAGACTTGGTGTGACTTTGATAGATGATGGTGCAAGTAAAAAAAGTTGAGAATTTTGACAAAAAAAAAAAGTAAGATTTTTTTATTTTTTTTTTAAAAAAGGGGTTGTCTTGGGAGAGAGAGAGAGAGAGAGAGAGAGAGAGAAAGATGTACTTTTAATAAAGACTATCTTAAAAAGATGCTATTTATAAATAAAAAAATATATAAATTGTGATATTATAATTTTTTTTTTTGTCTATCAATTAAAATAACTGATAACTGATAAATGTATTTAATGTATTTATCAGTTGTTTATAACTGATAAATTTATTTATCAGTCTTTGAAAGAGTATTTTGTACTTAATTTTTTTGTTAAAGAGTATTTATCAGTTGTTTATAACTGATTTGACTGATAAACGCAAAAAAAAAAATGTTTAGAGTTTTTTGTAATATCCAACTTGTGTGTGTTTTTTGTAATATCCATATTTCAAAAGTAGTTTTTGGTAAATGCCCCATTTTTAAAATATTATCAATGATAATTGATAAATTTTTATTAGAATAACTAAAATAAAATAAAAATAAAAATAAAAAATAATAATATTCATGAGTTTTGGTTAAATATCAATGTAAACCCTTTTATAAATATAACTGAAAATAAAAAATAAATAAAAACACTGATAAATGACAAAAACTCGAAGGTGAATGCTGAATTTAGCCCATAGTGTCTTAAGATTTATCAAAATTTCATTTGAAGAAAAAAAAACTTCCACTTGATAACTTTAATAAAAAAAATTGAGTTTTTTATTAATGAATAACTTAATCTAATCTGTTTCTGTTTCAAGAGTTGCATTTCAAAATGTTAGAAATCGCAATTAATAAGATTCGAACTCCCGTCTACTCGTATTGAAAGAAATATATAATGCCGCTTGATCTATAGTTTTTTAGCAACTTCCACTTGATTACATAGTTGAGGTGAGGGAGTACAAATTTCAAAGAGAATGTAAATTGGAGGGAGGATTGATTTTGGATCTGAACAAAGTTTCCAATACAAGAATTCATCTGAAAGTGAAAGGTCATAAATTTGAAAAAGAAAAAAAATAGGGATTTAGTTTTATAGGGGTAGAGAATTGAAAGGGATTGGTCTTGTTAAATAAAAGAGCAAACAAAGGGGCTATTGAAAATTGGGATGAAAATGAAAGGAGAGTGAAACAAGAGGGTTGTGAAGTACTAGAAATTTACCCTTCCTAATTGTTATTTTGGCATGGAGTCCAAAGATAATACTCTTCCTATTTGGTATTTTGGAGAGACAGCCTCATTTTAATTTTGGTTGTTAACTTAATTAAATTGTATATTATCTATTCAATCTTTTAAAAATTATTAACATTATTCTTTGTATTCCATAAATAATAATTTTTAAATTTTCATGAGTATAATTATAATTAAATTTAAACATATTTGATCAAAATTCAATGAAACTGACCACCAAAATTAAAATAAGATTATTATTCTGAGACGACGAAGTGATTACAATTCACGTGGAGTAATATCACCTTTGAGTTTTCGTCAAGTTTCATTAAAACTACATTTGAGTTTTCGTCAAATTTCAGTAAAACTACAGAAGGAGTAATAAGTAGTTGAGTTAGTATAAAATTTTCTCAGGGACATTTTGGTAATTAGTAGGAATTAAAAAGAGGGAGAGAGAGAAAAAATAAAACTTGTTGGTAATTTATAGGAATAAAAAAAGAGAGAGATCGTGAGAAAAGAAAGACAAATTTCGAACAGCTACAATACAACAGAATAAGCTCCAACATTTTAGCAAACGAAAACAGGGCAACAAATAAATGTACAATTAAATTGTATAGGGGAGCATTCATACGATGTTTGATTTTTAGATCACATTTGTATTTTAGTATAAACACATTATTAATGAGACTATGAGAAACCGAGGGGGGGAATTAAAGAATGCCTGGTTAGATCATAGTCTTATAGATGGTATTAGGGATGGCCAAATTGGATCGGAACCGGATCGAAACCGGATCGGAAAAGCTCGAAATCGCCATAAATCGTCACGAAAATCGGAATTGGGGTAACCGGAACCGGTTTGGAGCCGGGCCGGTTAAGGGTCACCAAAATGGTGAACCGGACCGGAAAAAGCTCGGAACCGGACGAAAATTCATTATTTTTCAATAGAACCGGACCGGAAAAAGTCCGAAACCGGACGAATCGAGAAGAAAATCGGAACTGGATTAATCGAAACCGTGAGCAATCTGGACCAGTTAAGGGTCATACATTTTCCGAATTGAAACCGACAGTTTCGAATCGAAATCAGACCCGAAACCGATTTTGGTCATCCCTAAATGGTATGGCAGAGTGTCTGTGATGTAATGTTTGGTCTTCGGTCTCATTTAATATGAGTAGCGCATTTTTCGGTTACCGGCCTGCCTCTCAGCTAAAGCTAAAGGGCCTAGGCCACTCTCTGCCAGACCAGTTTATTTTCTTCAGGAATCCATGTAGCCCCAATTCCAAGCTTATCTTTAATTAATAAAATCAACAAATAAATCAATTGAAATTGAATTGGGCCTCTTTTAAAAAGCTTAAAACAACACTCAAAAATGAATATTAGTATTATTTTTGTAAAATACGTTGTTTCTAATCGAACCACTAGTTATGATGGATTTGCATAAAACCAAGAATCATGGGTCATTTGCTTTGCTGCTCCATTACAAAAATCTGTTAGGAAAATAGTAACGGAAATTCGAAAAAGGAAAATAGTAACGGAAATTCGAAAAGGCTTTCTTTTGGAAATAACTGAAAATAATAAAATCGGGAAAATAAATAAAACCCGGGGAAAATGAATTAAATCGGAATGCAGAGAGTCGAGGCTTCTGTTAGATACAATCTACGTAAGAAGTAATTGTCCCGCACTGGTGCTAACGATAATTGACAATCTTCTCGTAAGATTTAACGACTTTAACTGTCGTTAATAGGAGCACTCCAAATTAACGACTTCGGCGAACAAATCTAAGTATTTGAAACTTCTGGACTTGAAAGGAATTTTATGCTTCAATATGCTCTACTTGGCTATTGAATATTTGATGGCTGAATGAAAAAATGAAATTGTCAAAACAGGCGGGGCTATTTATTAGTTAATGAAGAGTTAAGGTGCCTCTTTGGAATAACCATTATTGGTACCCGGTGGAATCTCAGCCGTCGGATTAGATCAGATTGTAGGGAGGAGATTTGCTAGAGCAACCCAGCCATCCGACCCGCCCATTTGAAGAGGCGCGGGTCGTGCCTTATCCGATCCATGGCTGCTCGAATGGGTACGGACCAAGTTCAGTGGACCTGACCTTCCCATACAGCGCCCTAATCCTAATCGGGCCTAGGCCCATACCACCGGCCCATCACCATGCACACCTGGACTGAACCAAGCCCAAGCCGCCCCAACCCACGGACTGGATACCAACGGACCTTGATTGATTTTTTTAAAAATCAAAGGCTCCAATAGCTCCTAGCGAAGTGCAAAGTGCGCCTCTAAAGCGCCCAATGCGCCCTTCGCGGGTGTGGTCCAAATTGAGCTAGTATAAAACTGGCACAATTGGGCTACTCCTTGCATGGTTGGCCCAATGGTCCACCTAGGTTGGCCCAAGGAGGAACAACTTGATGCCTCCTCCTTGTTTGCATCCACTTATAAACTTGTTTTACTTTTCATCTCTAAGCAATGTGGGATAACTCTTTCATATCCCATAAACTCTTCATTTTTTCATTTCAAGTTACAATCTTTAGCCATTAATTTCTCATTCACCCGGAAATGGTTTTGAGTAAATAAATGCATTTTCTTAATCTACAACAAATGTAGATTATAATTTTGTAACTTATTTCATTTAACAATAAATGAAACCCATTTGAAAATTGGGTCAAAACTTGGTCAAACCTAGTTTCTAAAACCCATTTCCAACAATCCCCCACATGAATGACAATTAATGCATGTATGCAGATTCGTCCAAAAGTTCCGGTGAACTACTATTGCATCGGGATAGGTAGCTTATGGCCTTGAACCTTTCCTAGTGAAATACTATCGGATATACAAGCCATTCAGTAGCGCGATGCTTTGAACTGGTGCTGTATAATGTATACCAAGACAACAGTACTCACACAATAATAGCTCTAACACTATTTGTTCTCACGTTGTATCCATTTCGGCCCTGGATCGTATCTCATTCATAAGTGTTCCAATGTAGAAGCGGCCTTATTACTTCTCACTTATATAGGTTATTCATACTATAAAGAGTATCCTGCTATACTCCACCCGTAGGTATAGGAATCATTAAAAGTTTTCTCAACTTATCCTCACCACTGCTGCAGATGCACACACTTGGATGTTCTGGGAATGAGTATGAAACAGGTTCCAAGTGTTTCTACTGAACATCATAACTTAGTTTCTCATTGAACCAAGGGCCTGGGATCTCCATTTCTCAAGGTTGAGTATCCACTATGAGTTCTTTTGTTGTGGGTTTTAAACCCATTCCCCTTAACAGTTTATACAGTTGATCTCTATTTATACATTTGATAAACGGATCCGCTATGTTATCATTTGACTTTACATAGTCAATTGTGATAACACCATTTTTTATCAACTGTCTAATGGTATTTTATCTACAACGAATATGTCTAGACTTACCATTATACATACTGCTCTGTGCCCTTCCTATAGCTGATTGACTATCACAATGTATCATAACAACAGGCACAGGCTTACTCCAACAAGGAATATCCTCCAAGAAGTTCTTAATCCATTCTGCTTCTTCTCCAGCTTTATCTAAAACTATAAACTCAGATTCCATCGTGGATCTAGTTATACCTGTTTGTTTGGAGGATTTCCATGAAACCGCTCCTCCACCAATAGTGAATACATATCCACTTGTGGACTTAGAGTCTTTTGTGTCTGATATCCAATTAGCATCACAGTATCCTTCTAATACTGCTGGATATCTCTTATAAAGTATCTCATGATTCATTGTATACTTTAAATATCTCAATACTCTTAATAGAGCCTTCCAGTGATCTGCACTGGGATTACTAGTGAACCTACTTAGTTTGCTCACTGAATATGCGATGTCTGGACGTGTACAATTCGTTAAGTACATCAGACTCCCAATTATTCTTGCATATTTCAATTGAAAAACTGGTTCCCCTCTGTTCTTTGCTAAGTGTAGAGTCAAATCTATCGGTGTCTTAGCCGGAGGGTCATTAATGACATCGAACTTTCAAAGTACATTTTCTAGATAATGGGACTGTGACAGAACTATTCCTTCTGATGTTCTAGAAATCTTTATTCCTAATATAATATCAGCTAATCCCATGTCTTTCATGTCAAAGTGCTTCTTTAACATGCCTTTAGTATTCATGTTCAATTCATGAGTAATTCCCATTATCAACACGTCGTCTACGTAAACACAGACAATTACAAATGATTCAGATGTTCCTTTGATGTAGACACACTTGTCACATTCATTTATCTTGAATCCATTTGACAACATAGTTCGGTCAAACTTTTCATGCCATTGCTTAGGTGCTTATTTTAGTCCATGCAACGACTTAACAAATTTACACACCTTCTGTTCTTTACCTGGAACAATGAACCCTTCGGGTTGTTCCATATAAATCTCTTCATCTAGCTCTCCATTCAAGAAAGCTGTTTTCACATCCATCTGGTGTATCTCAAGACTATGCACAGCAGCAATCGCAATGAGAAGACGTATGGATGTGATTCTTGTGACAGGAGAATATGTATCAAAGAAATCATATCCCTCCTTTTGTCTAAACCCTTTGGCTACCAGCCGGACTTTGTACTTATCGATAGATCCATCTGCCTTATACTTCTTTTTAAGGATTCATTTGCAACCCAATGATTTGCATCCTGGAGGAAGATCAACCAACTCCCAAGTATTATTAAGCATTATGGACTCTATCTCATTGTTAATTGCTTCTTTTCAGAACGGACTATCCGGTCCAGATAAAGCCTTTTTTAACAGTAGCTGGTTCGTTTTCTAACATATATGATTGAAAATCAGGACCAAAAGACTTTTCCACTCTTGTCCTCTTACTACGTCTAAGTCCTTCATCTTCTTCTCGAGATGGACCATTTGTAGCTTCATAAGTTCTCTTATTAGAACTTGTATCTTTCCTATCCTTAGCAGGAAAGATATTTTCAAAGAATGACGCATTCCTTGATTCTATCGTCATTCCTTCATTCATATCAGGAATGTCCGACTTGTGCACTATAAACCGATAGGCACTACTATTGCTGACATATCCAATAAAGATGCAGTCAATCGTCTTGGGACCGATCTTTATTTGCTTTGGCTTAGGTACCTCAACTTTAGCTAGACACCCCCACACTTTAAGGTATTTATAACACGGCTTACGATTATTTCATAATTCGTAAGGTGTCTTATCAATTCCTTTCTTGTGTATCTTATTAAGAATGTAGTTGGATGTGAGTATGGCTTCCCCCCACAAGTTATCGGGTAAGGTCATGATAATCTCAGGTCTAGGGACTAAATGAAGTAACCTTATGAGATTTAATTATGACATTTGACCATGACATAAATCTCATGCGGGTGCAAGTCCAGTCACTTGTTCTCTAACAAGTACCCATAATTTCAATGTGCATCTCTATGCATATAATCATCATCGTATGATTATTCATTGACAATTATACCAATTATTCTCTTAATAATTAGGAACGGAGATTATTATAAACAAATATACAAAACATATAATAATCAAATGATAAACATCTCATATAATAATAAATAATGTCAACACATAAGTCTATCAATCATAGGCCTAGGACATAACACTAACATAAAGACCATGTGTTGTTGCGGGTCAGAGCCTGAAATTCATCAATCATGGCACTACGCCAATGGGGAATGGATAGGGCTTGTTTGGTGGTGGTGGGAAGGCTTGTGGGAGAGGTGAGAAGGGAAAGGTTAGCATATTTGGGATTAGGTTTGGTGATGCCATGGGATAGTCTAGTGGTGATAGTACGGGTGGGAGGAGGAGTGGAGGGAAGGTTGGTAGTAGGTGGGATTGGTTCAGGCTGAGGGGGGGGGGATGGGGGTTCATTGGGAGTGGGATTGGGAGAAGGATAGGTTGGGGAGGGATAAGTGGGGGGAGGTGGGATAGAGGGGGTGGTGTTTAGAATAGGGAGGAATAGGGTGTGCCATTCAGAGGGAGGGGGAGCGAAAGGTGTGGGGGAAGTGGTGATGAGGGAGTTGTATGGGAAGGTAGTTTCAATAAAGCGGACATGACGGGATGTGTAAACCCAATTGGAGGTGGGGTCGAGGCAGTAGTACGCACTTTGCGTAGGTGAGTAGCCAACGAAGATACAAGGGATGGATTTTGGGGCAAGATTGTGAGAGGTGTATGGGCGAAGCCAAGGATAGCAGAGATAGCCAAAACTACGTAATTTGGTGTAGTTTGGAGGGGTGGTAAGATGGGTGATGTCGTTTTGACCAAGAGTGGGCGTGAGTTTGAGGTATTCACCCCCGTTGTCAGAGTAGACTTGAATGATGGGACGTTTGAAGTATTTTTCGACTGGTGTTTTGAAGCGAATGAAGGTGTTGTAAGTGTCGAATTTGTGTTTGAGAGGGTAAAACCAAATGTATTAGGTGAAGTGATCGACAAAGATGACATAGTATTTGAAGTTGTCAAGTGAGGGAATTGGAGAGGTCCATACATCCGATAAGATGAGATCTAGGGGAGCATGTGAGACAAGAGAAGATGATGTAAATGACAGCTTGTGGCTTTTATTAATAAAACAAGAATTACATGGAGGTAAGCTAGAAGAAATAGATAAACTAAACTTGTTACATAATAAACTAAGAACGGGGGAAGCGGGATGTCCTAATCTATGATGCCACAGCTGCGAAGAGAGAGAGCTTGAATGAGCTTGAATGGGCGGAGGGTGCCAAATGTAGATGCCATCCTCAAGGTTTCCATGGATAAGAGTTTGACTCATGGCTTTGTCCTTGATAAGAAAACAAGAGTGTGAGAATTCAATGATGGAATTGTTGTCACGACAAAATTGAGACATGGAAAGAATATTGCGAGTAATAAGAGGGACATGTAAGACACTATTGAATTTAAGTATAGAAGAGGAAGTGGGGAGAGAGAAGAAACCTATGTGTGAGATCGGAAGAGAAGAACCGTCGTCGATGATGACGTTGTCACTGCCATTGTAGGGTGTGTGTAAGACAAGGTTGGAGAGTTCGTTGGTGATGTGATTGATTGCACCACTGTTGATGAGCCAAGAAGGAGGGGGAGGGGGGTTGTGATAGGCTGCGGTGTGGGCTTGGGGGTTAAGGTTTGGATTTCGATTTTGGCAAGGGAGAGAAGGGAAGGTCACAATGGGGTGGTCGCCCTTGAATTGGCGAAATTGGGAGATGACATGACCAATGTTACGGCAGTATTGACACTTTCCTTTAAAGGGGAGGGGTGAGGGGTTTGAGCTAGAGGATGGGGAGGGATTGGTGGTTCGGTGGTAGCTACGGTTGGGCGATGGACGGGTTTGGGCGGTGAAGGCGGTGGTAGGGAGAGGAGTGGTGGGGGTGGATTGTTTGAGTGTGAATTCATGTTGGATGAGTTTTTCGTGTAGGGCTTCAAACGAGATAGGGTTGTCTCGGGCTCGGGTGGAATAAATGACGGGTTTGAAGGTTTCATAGTCTAAACCTTTTAGGATGGTGTAGATTATGTCCTCGGAATCCATGGATTTGCCTAGGATGGCTAGCTTGTCGGTGTAGGATTTGACGGCATTCATGTAGTCGGAGATGGATAGTTGGTTTTTGGTTAGGTTGGCAAGGCTGTCTTTTATTTGAAGGATGTGGCCACGGGAGGGGTTGGCATAGGTGGTTTTGAGGATGGTCCAAGCTTCGTGAGAGGTTTTGGCTTGATGAACAAGTGGGGCAATGGCGGGATCTAAGGTTCCTATGAGGGCTCCAAGGATAAGGCGATCTTGGCGAGACCAAGTGATGGTTGCCGGATTGGAAACTGTCGTGGTGGTGGCCGGTTTGGTTGGTTCATCGGCCGTTCCAGCGATGGCTGGGGTGGTGGTGATGATGTCATCATCGGGTTTTGGGTGGGTGCCATCGACAAACTTTAAAAGGTCGAGGCCAAAAAGGATGGAGGTTATTTGGGATGCCCATGTGAGGTATTGATGGAGAAAACTCCCTCTTGTAATAAAAATCGAGCAAGTGTACTCACTACCGGTGTAGCAGTATGCAAATGTAGGGGTCGAATCCACAGAGACTCGTTGGTAAACAAGTAAAAGAAAAGCAATGAATATAGTAACCAGAGATTTTTTATTTAAAACAGTAATTTAATTCTAAAACAGAAGCAACAGATTAAAACTAAGGAAAGCGATTTAAATGAAACAAATTAACTCAGATCAACAACGGAGATTCACGGATTGGATTCACAATTACTTTCACTTTATGCTATTTTTATTGCTAAAAACATTAATCTCAATCTAAGATTCATTCACAAAAGTAAGGATTGGGACGGTGTGGTGCCCGGATTGCAACCCTTTAAATTATTATCAAGCTGCGTTTTCTATTACGGCCACACAACAATCAAATAATTATTCAGCACTTTAGAATATCGAATCTAAATCCTTTTGATTTCTATAACAGCCTCAATTAGATCTAATCTTCAAAGCAGTGTTCAATTGTATCAATCCCCAAATTAATGGCGGAATCAATACCCAAATAATTAAAAGGCCAAAGTCATCTTAACATGAAATTGAAACCTTAAAACTGTTAAAGATAAATACTTTGAAGAACTAGAAAGAGATTAAATTGGAATAATGAAATCTATAGCATAAAGATTCAGTAATTGCTACAACCAATCCGCAAATCTAAATGATTTAGCTACTCAACGACATAACGAAAATAACAATACTCATAAAATAAAAGAACATCAAAACCTGAAAAATCTGGAATTGCTGAACGAAGAAATCTCTAGAAAACTCAAAAACTAAGAACTAAAAACAATATCCAAGATGTCTTTTTAAAATCTGCTGCTGAAGTATTAATACTAGGGCAAAATACACAGGTCAAAACGTGCTAAAAGTCAAGAATGCCCTTCATTAGTTGTTGAAATCTGATGCTGAATACGGGACAAGCGCGGCCGCTCAGAAAGGAGCGCGCCCGCAAGAATCCTTGGCAAGTAATCTTTGGTCTTCAACGACGTCACTTGAGCGCGACCGCGTTTAGGATGAGTGCGATCGCTCTACTGGACAGGGATTTTGGATTGTTTTTCTTCAATGGAGCGCGGTCGCTCTGGTGATGAGCGCGGCCGCTCTGGTGGCCAGTAACTGCAGCTCGAATCTGTTCCACAATTTTCTTGCTCTGCTCCGCTCCAACTTGATTTCCTTGCCTTTTCTTGACAAAACTCAACACATAATCATTCTTTTGCCCTGTACTCATCCAACACTCAACAACCACATTAAAATAACATAAAACCCGGGATTTTGAGCCTAAAATAAGTTCGTAAACATGTAAAATGGGTGTGTAAAAACACATCCATCAAACACCCACAAACTAACCTTTTGCTCGTCCCGAGTAAAACAAAACAAAAACTAAACTAACTAACATAAAATAAAACTACACTACGAAAACAAAGCAAAATATTTTTGGGATGTTCTCTTCAAAATGGGAATTTTTGTCGGCCAGACAGTCTCAGATCCTCACACAAAATAATCACAAGCATACTATCATGAATCATCAATTAACATTACATTAATGCAAAAACCCACAATTTTCTACTGCGGCCTGAATAATGAAGTGAAGTATGGTAGACCATTGTCACATTCTAAGATTGTTTATGGATTCACTAAGTGATGCTCTAACATAATGTGTATCAAATACAACCACAAAAGGACACTCATATGCATGTTTCCACAATTGTCAACCCGGCTACTTGATAACGAAACGAAGATATAGCTCTAAGTGTTATAGTGCGAAAGATCGCATGGCTCGGTTCGCGGTTACAAAAGACGGTAAGGACATACGAACTTGGAAAGTGAGACTAAGAAGTCTTCGTTATATTTGTCCCTCCTCACTATGATAATTCACTTCGCTCACCCTTTTACTTTCCAACGTGCCAACCCACAAACTAAAACTTTTGATACATACACAACATTGGGTTGGGCACATTCCCTTATTTCTGGGGCCTCTTCTAATTTCTAGCTTGTGACACAATGGAGGGGCAAGATTGATTTTCTTTTTTTTTTCTTTTGACAGAATGTATATACAAAGCATACTTCTTCTTTTTTTCTTTTTTTTTTTCAGTTTTTTTTTTTTCATTTGCCCCTCTTCATTGTATTTCACACCCCTTTTTGCACTTTGACCCCAATTTGTACATTTGATTTCACTCATCCCAACTTCACCCCATATCCCCATTCATTCCCTAGTTCACTTTCCAAAAGGTAAGGCATTCTAGCACTAGGTGAAAAAGGGTAGGGAAAAAGGCATCAAATGAAGGCGAATGGCGGTCTAATTTCCAATTCTTTTCTATTAAGGCTCAACAGGGGTTCTAGTGAAACATATTATTTACTGGGGTAGAAAGCTGAAGGTACACAAAAGGGATGAAAGAATAAGCCATATGTATCAAACTAGCCTAATGACGTGATATTGACAATCATGCAAACCATGTTCTAGGGACCCCGAGAATACACAAGTGATCACATAAATGGCACTTAGAATGACAACAATGATCAATGATAAATGGAAGTGAGAGGTGGTGCAATCATGGTTTATTGTCTCAATGTAACCCTAATTCTCAAATCCAAGATAGCATAATGATTAACAAATAACACTCAATCATCACAGACGCAGGCCAACAGTTCCCAAAATAAAGAGAACAAAATTTTTAAATTTTTACTAAAACAAAGAACAACCTAAACTAATCATGGTGATAAGCAGAATAAAACACAGATACCCCCCACCCACAAACTAAAAGATTGCATTGTCCCCAATGCAATTAACTGTAAAACTCAGGGTAGGGATACCTTAACCGATCATGGTGGCGGATAACCCCATTGGCTGGATGAGCCTCCAGGGAATTGCTGCTGCTGCTGCTGCCACTGATCTCCTTGGCCGGATGTGCCTCTTCTAATTTCTAGCTTGTGACACAATGGAGGGGCAAGATTGATTTTCTTTTTTTTCTTTTGACAGAATGTATATACAAAGCATACTTCTTTTTTTTTTCTTTTTTTTTTTTTCATTTTTTTCATTTGCCCCTCTTCATTGTATTTCACACCCCTTTTTGCACTTTGACCCCAATTTGTACATTTGATTTCACTCATCCCAACTTCACCCCATATCCCCATTCATTCCCTAGTTCACTTTCCCAAAGGTAAGGCATCCTAGCACTAGGTGAAAAAGGGTAGGGAAAAAGGCATCAAATGAAGGCGAATGGCGGTCTAATTTCCCATTCTTTTCTATTAAGGCTCAACAGGGGTTCTAGCGAAACATATTATTTACTGGGGTAGAAAGCTGAAGGTACACAAAAGGGATGAAAGAATAAGCCATATGTATCAAACTAGCCTAATGACGTGATATTGACAATCATGCAAACCATGTTCTAGGGACCCCGAGAATACACAAGTGATCCCATAAATGGCACTTAGAATGACAACAATGATCAATGATAAATGGAAGTGAGAGGTGGTGCAATCATGGTTTATTGTCTCAATGTAACCCTAATTCTCAAATCCAAGATAGCATAATGATTAACAAATAACACTCAATCATCACAGACGCAGGCCAACAGTTCCCAAAATAAAGAGAACAAAATTTTTAAATTTTTACTAAAACAAAGAACAACCTAAACTAATCATGGTGAGCAGAATAAAACACGAGATACCCCCACCCACAAACTAAAAGATTGCATTGTCCCAATGCAATTAAGCGTAAAACTCGGGGTAGGGATACCTTAACCGATCATGGTGGCGGATAACCCCATTGGGCCGGATGAGCCTCCAGGAATTCTTCACGCGCCGTCGCACCGATCTCCTTGGCCGGATGTGCCTCTTCTAATTTCTAGCTTGTGACACAATGGAGGGGCAAGATTGATTTTCTTTTTTTTTTCTTTTGACAGAATGTATATACAAAGCATACTTCTTTTTTTTTTTTTTCTTTTTTTTTTTTTTCATTTTTTCATTTGCCCCTCTTCATTGTATTTCACACCCCTTTTTGCACTTTGACCCCAATTTGTACATTTGATTTCACTCATCCCAACTTCACCCCATATCCCCATTCATTCCCTAGTTCACTTTCCCAAAGGTAAGGCATCCTAGCACTAGGTGAAAAAGGGTAGGGAAAAAGGCATCAAATGAAGGCGAATGGCGGTCTAATTTCCCATTCTTTTCTATTAAGGCTCAACAGGGTTCTAGCGAAACATATTATTCTTGGGGTAGAAAGCTGAAGGTACACAAAAGGGATGAAAGAATAAGCCATATGTATCAAACTAGCCTAATGACGTGATATTGACAATCATGCAAACCATGTTCAAGGGACCCCGAGAATACACAAGTGATCCCATAAATGGCACTTAGAATGACAACAATGATCAATGATAAATGGAAGTGAGAGGTGGTGCAATCATGGTTTATTGTCTCAATGTAACCCTAATTCTCAAATCCAAGATAGCATAATGATTAACAAATAACACTCAATCATCACAGACGCAGGCCAACAGTTCCCAAAATAAAGAGAACAAAATTTTTAAATTTTTACTAAAACAAAGAACAACCTAAACTAATCATGGTGATAAGCAGAATAAAACACAGATACCCCCCACCCACAAACTAAAAGATTGCATTGTCCCCAATGCAATTAACTGTAAAACTCAGGGTAGGGATACCTTAACCGATCATGGTGGCGGATAACCCCATTGGCTGGATGAGCCTCCAGGGAATTGCTGCTGCTGCTGCTGCCACTGATCTCCTTGGCCGGATGTGCCTCTTCTAATTTCTAGCTTGTGACACAATGGAGGGGCAAGATTGATTTTCTTTTTTTTTCTTTTGACAGAATGTATATACAAAGCATACTTCTTTTTTTTTCTTGTTTTTTTTTCATTTTTTTCATTTGCCCCTCTTCATTGTATTTCACACCCCTTTTTGCACTTTGACCCCAATTTGTACATTTGATTTCACTCATCCCAACTTCACCCCATATCCCCATTCTTTCCCTAGTTCACTTTCCAAAAGGTAAGGCATCCTAGCACTAGGTGAAAAAGGGTAGGGAAAAAGGCATCAAATGAAGGCGAATGGCGGTCTAATTTCCCATTCTTTTCTATTAAGACTCAACAGGGGTTCTAGCGAAACATATTATTTACTGGGGTAGAAAGCTGAAGGTACACAAAAGGGATGAAAGAATAAGCCATATGTATCAAACTAGCCTAATGACGTGATATTGACAATCATGCAAACCATGTTCTAGGGACCCCGAGAATACACAAGTGATCCCATAAATGGCACTTAGAATGACAACAATGATCAATGATAAATGGAAGTGAGAGGTGGTGCAATCATGGTTTATTGTCTCAATGTAACCCTAATTCTCAAATCCAAGATAGCATAATGATTAACAAATAACACTCAATCATCACAGACGCAGGCCAACAGTTCCCAAAATAAAGAGAACAAAATTTTTAAATTTTTACTAAAACAAAGAACAACCTAAACTAATCATGGTGATAAGCAGAATAAAACACAGATACCCCCCACTCACAAACTAAAAGATTGCATTGTCCCCAATGCAATTAAATAAAACTTCGAGTAGGGATACCTTAACCGATCATGGTGGCGGATAACCCCATTGGGCCGGATGAGCCTCCAGGGGAATTCTTTGCTTCAACTGCTTTTGCCAGTGATCTTCTTGGCCCGGATGTGCCACTGGGAAATCGCTTCAGCTGGCGGAATGCGTGGCGGTGCGTGGCCATGTATAACCAGTAGGGGGCAACCGACTAAAGAGTTGGTTCCACCTACTATCCTGTTGGGCCCGCCATGCTTGGGCCGTCTCTATCTCCGCCCTTAATCTATCATCAACCGCGTGTACCCTATCATCAATCGGTCCGCCCGCTCCAGGGTAGTAAATCGCTGATCAAATCTCAGTTCCATCGCCTCCAACTGCTGCGATAGATAGTATATGCCCTCAGCTGGGTCCGCTCTCCAGTCTCCGACAACATCCTCCTGTTCTTGTTCTTCCTGCTCTTCTTCTTGTTCTTCCTGCGGCTCAATCACATTCACCCCCTTGGGGTGACTCTTATCCCTAATCTTTCTTTCTGTAATGGTGGGCTCCAACCCTATGTCCCTAGGAATATTAGTAAAATCAACTCCATTGAGCCCCATCAACCCCGTAATCATCAAAGGGTAGTTGTAACTGTTCTTTCCCATCTGCTGATACGTCCGATTAATCTCATGGGCAATGATTGAGCCGGTGTCAATGTTTTGCCCCGTCAAGATGACGTGCATCAAAGCGGCTCTACGCCACCCAACCTCGTGCGGCCTCGAAGAGGGGAGAACTCTCTCACATATAACCCTATAAAGATACTTCATTCGTGGGGGAAGAAGTTTAGAAGCAATTAATACTCCTTTTGGCAGTGTCGGGTCAATCGGCAAAGCCCCGAACGTGTCGGCAATCAGCTGGAGGTTACCTTTGGGATTGTACATCATTTGTTTCTCGAGGTGCAAGAATGAACAAGTGTTGGCGTGCACGTGCGTGGGGAGGTTGTAATAGGATATAATTCTCTCCCGGGAGTACCCCACCTCAATACCCCGCACAAAAGACATATCATGTTCCCCTTTCCTAGAAAACGCATTTGCGTAAAATTCCCGGACTAGAACACTACTCCCTCCAACTATCGGGGCAATCAATAAATTCTGCCACCCACACCTCTCTACAATTTCATTCAATCCCATATCAGTAATATCAATACCCTTTTCCACATTGAAACTTCGGGCGGCATAAGCATTAAAAAATTTCTCCGCCTCAACACTCACAAATTTGCTATCATCATACAAAGGTCGAGGTGCAACCGGTGGGTTTTTGTTTCCCCTTCTACGCTTGGGATTAGATGTAGACATATTATCACTACGAAGCAGAAAAAGATTCTAAGATTCAAGGTTCTTACCCCTACTCAATGCTTGCCAGAAAATTCGCCGGAGCTGCCGGAAAATCTCGCCGGAGTTTGGGAAGAAGGCCGGAAAAAACCCACAAACTTGACCTTGCAAAGCTAATACCCACAATACCACCTTCAACTCGAGCTTGACCCACTTGATTCAACAAGATTGCATTCACAAAACCCCTTCCTTCAATTTCGAAATTGCTAAAATTCGCCGGATTTAATGGCTTTTGGTTGAGGGAATCGGGGTTTGGCTTGGTAATATATGGTGGGTAGAGTGATTTAGGGGTTGGAAGGGAAGGTATTTGAGTTTGGGTGAAGGATTTTTAGAGAGAGGGAGAATGGAGCTCGTAAGTTTTTTAGAGAGAGAGGGGGCGGCGTTTGTTGTTATGAAGAGGGGCCAGCATCTGATTAGGGTTATTCAAATTTGCCCTGAATTTTCGCTAGAGCGCGGCCGCCCTCCCTTCAAGCGCGTCCGCGCTAGATGACAGAAACTGATTCCCCTTTTTCCATTAATCAAGCGCGGCCGCCCTATGTCTGAGCGCGCCCGCGCACCATGGCAGTGAGTTATGCCTATTTTTCCCATGACTAAGCGTGGCCGCCGTCCTTGGAGCGCGCCCGCGCACCTGGGCAGCGAATTTTCATCATTTTTCTTGCTCCTTTTCACTGCCTTAAGGTCCACCGCTTCAGTTTTGCTCAGTTGTGTGCTATCCTGCACATCACCACAAACACACATAAGCGTAATATCTATTGACATAAAATAAAAGAAAATTTTTTGGAGGGTGACAACTATTTACACTCCCCTATAAACCCACAAACTCGGAGAGACCCATAAAGGGTGACACAAAACTTTTGTTCGACAAAAATATGTCAAACATTTGACCGCACTTTCGCTGCCTACGTCCCCATTAATGTGAGCGGACTACCCACATTAATAGGCTCAGGTCACCGTAGTTCGACACGTTCTACACTAACGACTCGAAAACGGTAAATAACAATCTTTTTTTTATTTTTTTTCTTTATGAATACCCCCACCCACAAACTAAGAATTTGCGATGTCCTCATTGCATAAACAAATTCTAACGCGAATTCAAAGCTAACGAGTAGTGATAAACTGAAAATAAAAACAGAAAGCAGTAAAAGTTACCTAAGGTTGGGTTGCCTCCCAACAAGCGCCTTTGTTTTAAGTCTTTGGCTCGACATGATGCTAATGATTTATCAGTTGATTTTCGGTGCATCCACCAACACCACCACATCAATTTCTTCCAAGATAGACACCCCTTCGTAATAGGGCTTGACTCGATGCCCATTCACCTTGAAAGTACTTCCGGATTTCAAATCTTTGAGCTCGATCGCTCCATGTGCAAATACTTTCACCAACTCATAAGGGCCCGACCATTTGGAATACAGCTTGCCAGGAAAAAGTCTCAATCGAGAATTGAACAATAGAACCTTCTTACCCGGCATTAAGATTTTCGGCCTTAAGTACTGATCATGGTACCTCTTGGTTCTTTCCTTGTACAGCTTGGCACTCTTGTAGCTGTCTTGCCTCAACTCATCGATCTCATCCACGTCAAGCATTCGTTTCTCACCCGCCTTCTTCAAATCCATGTTGAGTTCCTTCACAGCCCAATATGCTTTGTGTTCCATCTCAACCGGAAGGTGACACTCTTTGCCATACACAATTCTGTACGGACTCATCCCAATGGGAGTTTTGTAAGCAGTCCGATATGCCCATAATGCATCATTGAGCTTCAAAGCCCAATCTTTTCTGTTTGGCCGAACTGTCTTCTCAATAACCCCCTTGATTTGGCGGTTGCTAACTTCCACTTGCCCCGACGTTTGGGGATGGTAAGCAGTAGCTAGCTTGTGAACAACCCCATATTTCTTTAGGACTTGGTTGAAGAGCCTGTTTGTGAAGTGAGTTCCTTGATCACTAATGATAGCCCGAGGCACCCCGTACCTGCAAAAAATATTCTCACACACAAACTTTGAAACAACATTAGCATCATTAGTTCGGGTGGCAATAGCTTCCACCCATTTAGAAACATAGTCCACAGCTACTAATATATACACAAAACCATGGGATGAGGGGAAGGGGCCCATAAAATCAATGCCCCACACATCAAATATGTCAACCACTAGATTATAATTTTGGGGCATCTCATCTTTCTTACCTATCCCTCCAGTTCTTTGGCATTTGTCACACTTTTTACAAAAATCTTGCGCATCTTTAAATATGGTGGGCCAATATAGGCCACATTGAAGGATTTTTCTAGCAGTCTTTTACCACTGAAATGCCCACCACATTGTAAGTCATGACAAAAGCGCAAGACACTCAATTGTTCATGTTCCGGAATACACCTTCTCACAATCTTATCCGGACAAATTTTCCACAAGTAAGGGTCATCCCAAATGTAGTTCCTCACATCAGATTTAAATTTCCTCTTTTGATCATAAGTAAAGTGAGGAGGAATCATGTCGCATGCAAGATAATTAACAAGATCCGCATACCAAGGCTCTTGAACATGTAAAGCAAGTAGTTGTTCATCCGGGAAATTTTCATTCACCGGAATCACCCCTTCTTTGCTATTCTGAAACGAGAAATCCTCAAGCCTTGATAAGTGATCCGCCACTACATTCTCGGACCCCTTTTTGTCCCTTATTTCCAAATCAAATTCTTGCAACAAAAGCATCCACCTAAGAAGTCTAGGTTTTGCATCCTTTTTATTCAACAAATATTTTAAAGCTGCATGATCAGAATAGATTATTACCTTCGACCCAAGCAAGTATGAACGGAACTTCTCAAGTGCAAACACAACAGCTAAAAATTCTTTCTCAGTGGTGGTATAATTAAGATGTGCATCATTAAGAGTTCTACTTGCATAATGGATTACATGCGGTAATTTATCTATCTTTTGGCCTAAAACAGCCCCAATAGCAAAATCAGATGCATCACACATGATCTCAAAAGGGTGAGACCAATCAGGGCTAGAAAGAATGGGCGTGCAAGTAAGTTTTTCTTTTAATAAAATGAAAGCATCTAGACAGTCTTGGTCAAAGATGAACTCGGTATCTTTAGCTAGCAAGTTACTTAACGGCTTACAAATTTGTGAAAAATCCTTAATAAATCGCCGATAAAAACCCGCATGGCCTAAGAAACTTCGAACACCCTTAACTGAGACCGGGGGAGGTAGCTTAGAAATCACATCTATCTTAGCTTTATCGACCTCAATCCCCCTACTAGACACTATGTGGCCCAAGACAATTCCCTGCCTAACAAGAAAGTGACACTTCTCCCAACTAAGTGTCAAATTGGTCTCGCAACATCTCCTTAAGACCATAGTCAAATTATCAAGACACCCCTCAAAGCTATCTCCAACCATCGAAAAATCATCCATAAACACCTCTACACACTTCTATATCATGTTCGAAAAGATGGAGGTCATGCACCTTTAAAAAGTAGCGGGTGCATTGCAAAGCCCAAAGGGCATCCTCCTATAAGCAAAAGTACCAAAGGGACATGTGAAAGTGGTCTTTGATTGGTCCTCGGGTGCAATTGTGATTTGATTATATCCCGAGAACCCATCAAGAAAGCAGTAATAAGCATGACCCGCCAACCTCTCTAGGATTTGGTTAATGAAAGGCAAAGGAAAGTGATCCTTTTTGGTGGCGGCATTAAGCTTTCTCAAATCTATACACATCCTATACCCGGTCACCTCTCTAGTGGGCACATCCTCATTTTTATCATTTTTCATAACAGTAATGCCCGACCTCTTGGGAACCACTTGGACCGGGCTTACCCACTCACTGTCTGCAATTGGGAATATAATTCTCGCATCTAACAATTTCAGTACCTCTTTCCTCACTGCTTCCTTCATGTGAGGATTCAATCTCCTTTATCTCTCCCTCGAAGGTTTAGCCCCCTCTACAAGATTAACTTTATGCATACACATTGAGGGGCTAATTCCTTTAATATCCGCCAAAGTCCACCCTATGGCCGATTTGTGCTCACAAAGTACAGCAATTAATTTGGCCTCTTGTTCTAGGGTTAAGTCTGAGGCAACTATCACAGGTAAAGTCTCGCCCTCCCCTAGAAAAGCATATTTTAAATTAGAGGGGAGGGGTTTTAGCTCAAGAACCGGTGGAACCACAACTGATGGCGCATACTTCTCATTGAAGTAGCCTAGGGAGTGAGACGGGCCATTAACAGAATAATGTTCCTCGACCTTATTTTCAATGGCCATTACTTCGGAACCCGCATTATCCCTAGTTTTCCCACTTCCATTCAACAACATCTCAAGTTCATCACATGCTCTATCATGCCACAAATATTCCTGCACACAATCATCTACTCTCTCCACAAAGTTACAAGAATTCCCATTGTCCATTGGATTTTGCATAATATCATGCACAGAAATTTCAATCATTTCGTTGGCCACAGTCATGGAAAGAGTTCCATTGCCAACATTAATAATAGTGTTTGTTGTCGCCATGAATAGACGCCCAAGTAAAATTGGGGAATCACGACGACTACACACACTATTAGGCATCTCAAGCACAACAAAATCCACATGTATGATTAATGAGTCCACCTGAACCAAAACATCTTCCACAATCCCCAACGGTCTTTTAATAGATCGATCCGCTAGTTGGAGAGCCATGGATGTAGGTTTCAATTCAGGCAAACCCATATCAAGATACATATAATGGGGCAACAAATTAATACTAGCGCCTAGGTCCAACATCGCCTTCACCTTACTCGAGTTCCCCATATTGATAAAAATTATAAAACTTCCGGGGTCCTTTTGTTTGGGTGGGAGGTTTTGTTGTACCACTGCACTAGCATTCTCTCCCATGAATACCTTCTCATCCTTGCCATACTTTGGTTTCTTGAAATTAATTTCTTTGAAAAACTTGGCATAAGCCGAAATATTTTTTATCACATTCAACAAAGGGAGATTGATGTTCACTTTAGAGAACATGTCCATCAACTCTGACATTTGTTGATCCATTTTATTCCTCATAAATCTTCCAGGAAATGGTACAGCCGGTACATATGGATTGGGGGTTGGAGAGTCAACTTTAAATTTCTCCCCCAATTCATTAGTACCTTCTTCCTCATTAACAATTTCAACAACAGGAGGTGGAACAGAAGATGAAGAAGAAGTTACCTCGCTACCTACCTGTTTACCATTTCGGAGTGTGGTAATGGCCTTTGCTTGGTGACCTTGACTCGGGAAGGTCCCTGACTTGTGCCCCTGCAAGGCTTGAACAGCTTCAGCCATTTTCCCTATTTGGGTCTCCAATTTTTTCATTGCAGCTTCATGATTCTTTGCTTTTGCTCTTCTTTGTTCGGCTCTCATACGCTCTCTTGCCTCCTCCCAAGGCTCCTTCTTTATTTCAAATGCCCCTTGTGGAGGTGGAGGATGGAGAGGTTTATTTTGTGGATTCTGATTACCTCCCCACGAGAAATTAGGATGATTCCTCCACCCTGGATTATAAGTGTTGCCATAGGGCATGTTCTGTGGATGCCTTGGGGGATGTCCATACATAGCATTTACCTGTTCAGGATCACAACCAAACTGCACACCACTTGGACACATATTAGTAGCATGAGAATTTAAACCACAGTAAGCACATAAATCATTTAACACATTGGCACTAGAAGAGGTGCCTTGAGCAGTTAACTTGTCAAACTTACTATTTAAGACAGCAATTTGCTTTGAAAGATTATCAGTAGCATTCAAATCCAATACCCCCCTTGTTTTCCCCCTAGAACTCTTTTGTTGAGAATTAGCACTCAACATCTCAAATAAGGCCTTAGTCTCCTCAGGGGTCTTGACTCCTATAGAGCCTCCTGCTGCATTGTCTACAACAGACTGAGTGGAATCATTCAAGCCATCATAGAAAGCTTGATTCAAAGAAGGTAAAGAAAAATTATGCTGAGGACATTGAATGAGCATCATATTAAATCTCTCCCAAGCTTCATGGAGAGGTTCCCTCACATATTGTGTGAAAGTCATCAATTTACGCCTAAAATTAGCCGCGAGATGATGTGGGTAGTACCTCCTGAGAAAAATATCTTGCATCTCGGTCCATGTGTGATGCTTTGGGATGGAAGCATCATTAACCAAGTTTTCGCTGCCCCTTTAAGAGTGTAAGGGAAGCACTTAAGCCTAATCTGAACTTCAGTCACTCCCTCTCTTAATAAAAACTGGGCTACCGTCATATGGTATTCTTTCAAGAAAGTCAAGGCATCCTCGCCTGGTAGCCCCTGAAAACTAGGTAACATAGCAAAATATTGACCTTTGACCTCTAAATTCTTTGCTGCTTCGGACATCACTATGCATGAGGTAGAAGTATCTACCCTAGGTCTAAGGTAATCATTCATTGTTTGAGCCGGTGGTTCTGCCATCTCGGCTTTTTCTTCCTCTACCTCGGTGGTGGAGGGTTCAGACTCGATGTCCGAATCTGAAAAGAGAGGATTAAAGAGGGGATCGCCCTCAAAAGCTTCCTCAAATCTATTTATGTTATCGTCCAATGAAACCAATGTAGGCTTCAAAGAACGACGACCTTGCATTCACTACTTAACCTACTTGTTTACTTGCAACAAGTCCCCGGCAACGGCACCAAAAACTTGATGGAGGATAACTCCCTCTTGTAATAAAAACCGAGCAAGTGTACTCACTACCGGTGTAGCAGTATGCAAATGCAGGGGTCAAATCCACAGAGACTCGTTGGTAAACAAGTAAAAGAGAAGCAATGAATATAGTAACCAGAGATTTTTGATTTAAAAAAGTAATTTAATTCTAAAACAGAAGCAACAGATTAAAACTAAGGAAAGCGATTTAAATGAAACAAATTAACTCAGATCAACAATGGAGATTCACGGATTGGATTCACAATTACTTTCACTTTATGCTATTTTTATTGCTAAAAACATTAATCTCAATCTAAGATTCATTCACAAAAGTAAGGATTGGGACGGTGTGGTGCCCGGATTGCAACCCTTTAAATTATTATCAAGCTGCGTTTTCTATTACGGCCACACAACAATCAAATAATTATTCAGCACTTTAGAATATCGAATCTAAATCCTTTTGATTTCTATAACGGCCTCAATTAGATCTAATCTTCAAAGCAGTGTTCAATTGTATCAATCCCCAAATTAATGGCGGAATCAATACCCAAATAATTAAAAGGCCAAAGTCATCTTAACATGAAATTGAAACCTTAAAACTGTTAAAGATAAATACTTTGAAGAACTAGAAAGAGATTAAATTGGAATAATGAAATCTATAGCATAAAGATCCGATGGTACTTTCTGCAACCCGATTCGCAAATCTAAATGATTTAGCTACTCAACGACATAACGAAAATAACAATACTCATAAAATAAAAGAACATCAAAACCTGAAGAATCCGGAATTGCTGAACGAAGAAATCTCTAGAAAACTCAAAAACTAAGAACTAAAAACAATATCCAAGATGTCTTTAAAATCTGCTGCTGAAGTATTAATACTAGGGCAAAATACACAGGTCAAAACGTGCTAAAAGTCAAGAATGCCCTTCATTAGTTGCTGAAATCTGATGCTGAATACGGGACAAGCGCGGCCGCTCTGTAGGTGAGCGCGCCCGCGCAACTTGGCAGTAATCTTTGGTCTTCAACGACGTCACTTGAGTGCGGCCGCTCTACTGGACAGGGATTTTGGCTTGTTTTTCTTCAATGGAGCGCGGTTGCTCTGGTGATGAGCGCGGCCGCTCTGGTGGCCAGTAACTGCAGCTCGAATCTGTTCCACAATTTTCTTGCTCTGCTTCGCTTCAACTTGATTTCTTTGCCTTTTCTTGACAAAACTCAACACATAATCATTCTTTTGCCCTGTACTCATCCAACACTCAACAACCACATTAAAACAACATAAAACCCGGGATTTTGAGCCTAAAATAAGTTCGTAAACATGTAAAATGGATGTGTAAAAACACATTCATCAGGTATGTTAGGGGGTGAGGGTGCGGCAATAGGAGAGGTTGACCAAAATGTTGGGCTTCATTCGTTGAGCCTGACCGTCATTTTTATTCCGTTCAAAAATATTTTCTACATAAAATTTGAACATTTATTTAGGTATAATTGGAGTAATAATGTTTTGTCAACAAATGAGATGAAAGAGTCCAAGAGATAACATTACCAAAACCCTGGGAACTAATGATATTAGTACCCTCGTATCAAAGTATTAAGTGTCCAAAAAATTTCAAATTTATTCTAAATAAAATAGTGTGTTGGATTTGGGTTATTTATTATGATGTTCATTTGCATAACAACAGTTGAATTGTATAACAGTCGAAATTATGTTACTTACAAAAATGAATAATTTTTGAAAAGCGAGAATTAAAATATATTTATATCCTAATAAATTATCAAACGGCTGAGATTATATAACTATAATTCAACTGATCTGCGACTCTGGTTACGGGGCTCTCCTAGTGCGGTATGCATAAGCAAACAGCTGCAGCCGGATTTTCAATTTAGGCCGTAACAGTCATAGTCGTATGTGAATGTGGTCCTCTTTTATCCTACGAATAGTGCACATTACGCGGCGTGAAATAGTTGTCCACTATTAATTAATTAATACTCCTCCGTTCCACTTAAAATCGATTATTTTTGCTATTTTCGTTTATCTAATATCGAACTTTTCAAAATTACAAATAATCTTTCTATTTCTGCTACTCATTTTTTAAATTATTTTATTTTTATATTCACAACACCAATTAATTTATTATTTTTTTACTAATTATTTTTTTTATTTTAATTTTCATATTTATAATATTTTTACTAATTATTTTTTTTTATTTTAATTTTCATATTTATAATATTTTATTATTATTTTAATTTTTCTTAATCACCGTATTAAAAAAAAAAAAAAAAAAAAAAAAAAAAAAAGGACTAAGTATGACCATTGACCAATTGACTAGTTCTCTCAATAACTCTACCTATGACTTTTGTCGTTACTAAAGAATACCCTCACACACACACAAATGTTTGTTGGTGGAGAGACTTGATAAAGTGGACCATTTTCTATATTATCATTGCGAGTTGTACCCTACTCTAATACCAATCACCCGTTTCCATCTACCACACCCGACTTTCGTTCCTCTTCGATTCGATTACCTCTTCTCCTTCCACAGTCCACCCAAGGATAGAAAACATTAGGGCAAGAAAGGAAAAAAGAACCAAAGTGGTCTTGGCCCAGTGGTATAGTGGTATGTTGGTGACTTCCCGAAAGGGAGGTCACCGGTTCGATTCTCCTCAAGGGGAATTTCTGTGGTTTAATTCCTACCTAGGGTTTCAGGGTCCTTTGGAGTTTCTAAGCGCATCCAGGTGCGGTTAAGGAAACGGCATTCTTTGAGCACATCCTCAGTGTGGGGAGTTCGAATCTTGGCAGGAGCAGCTGGAGCAACCAATTGGTGTTGTAAGAGTGATGTAATTGCCTTCGGCGGCAATGAGCACCGATTGGTGATGTAAGAGTGATGTAAATGTCTTGTAGGAGGGCTCCGCTTGGGGCTCTGGAGTATAAGGGAATGCTTGCCACCCCAGGTGCATAGGGCACATCCGCGATTTACCTCCGCCGATATCTTGAAGGGCCGGTGCACTGGTGGTCAGAGATTAGTCCTGGAAGCCGGAACACAGGTATCAAAAAAAAAAAAAAAAAAAAAAAAAAGGAAAAAGAAATCTTAGACCTCCTAGTCTTGTGGTATAAATGTCTTGTAGGAGGGCTTCCTTAGGGCTCTGGAGTATAAGGGTGCTGTCACCCTGGCTGCATAGGGCACATCCCGCGATTTAACTCCGCCAATATACTGAGGGGCCGGTACCTGGTGGTCCAGGATTAGTCCGGCAAAGCTGGAAACCTGGGTAAAAAAAAAAAAAAAGGAAAAAAGAAATCTAAGACCTCCTAGTCTTGTGGTATGCTAACTGGCCTCCCTTTCGGGAGGTTACAGGTTCGATTTTCCTTGGGGGATCTGTTGTGAAAATTTATACCATGAGTTTCAGGAGCCTTTGGAGTTTCCCGGAACACATTCGAGCGATAAAGGAAACAGCATTGCTGGGCTAAATGTCATGTAGATGGGCTCCCTTGGAGCCAGGAGTATAAGGGGTGCTGCCACTCTGACTATCTCGGGCATATCCCGCGATTTACCTCCGCCAGTCACTGAGGGACCGGTAGCTGTGTTGTGGATATGGCCCTCCACTACCCAAGCAAACACACAAGAATAATAATAGCACACAAAACAAAGCACAAGAAATCAAAGCACGAAAGAACACATAAATTATTTACCCAATTCACCAATGTTTGGCTACGTCTGGGGGCACTACCAAGCCAGGATCTTGCACTATAATATGTTTCTATGATGTTACAATGAGTTTAGGGGCGGAAATCTACTTAAATATGTGCTAGGGAAACAAACCAAAACCTAGATGGTCAAGAGAAAATCAAAAAATTGCCTAAAAACCGACCCAGGAATTTTCCCCCCGTCAAGTGCGCGACCGCCCTCAAGTGCCTGCGCGGTCGCCCTTGACGATTTCCTTCGATCCTCAATCTTCTGTCCAAGAGCGCGGTCGCCCTCAAACACCTGCGCGGTCGCCCTCGAAGATTTCCTCCGAGCCTTCATGTTCTGTCCAAGTGCGCGGTCGCACACCATCACCTGCGCGGCCGCGCAAGACCCCAGAAACACTGACGAATTTCTTCCCTTTTGCTCCGAAGTCTAGCCCGGTTGGTCCTCTATCCCAACAATCTCCCACCTAGAGATCAACCGCACATATAAGCCCCGTGTCCGTTCTCCAACTCACCCTTGGTGTCCTCTTAGTGCTCACCTCGATCATGGTAGTGCCATCCTCCTCTCTTCTATTCTCCAAGTCCAATTGAAGCTTTGCACAGCTTCAATTTCTCAAGGTTTACAACCTTTATCAACATGTCAGCCGGGTTCTCCGATCCCAATATCTTCTCCAGCCTTAAGATCTTCTCTTTCAAGAGATGCCTGAGGTAGTGAAACCTCAGTTCAATGTGCTTCGTCCTAGAATAAAACGCCGGATTCCTAGCCAAATGTATGGCGCTCTGACTGTCACTGTAGAGAGCATTGCCACTTCGAGTCTTCCCAAGTTCACCCAAGAAGTTCTGCAACCATACCATCTCTTTACTCGCCTCTGTCACTGCCACATATTCTCGCTTCCCGATCGAGCCACGATCTTCTGCAATTTAGAAGCCCAGGAGATTATCGTACCACCCAATATGAAGACATAACCCGTAGTACTTCTCCTCTTGTCTAGATCGCTTGATGCCAAATCCGCATCAACATAACCCGCTAACACGACCTCCTTGCTTGAGAAACATAGAGTCTTACCAGCAGTACCCTTTAAGTAACGCAGGATCCATTTAACCGCTTCCCAATGTTGCTTTCCTGGATTGCCCATGAACCGGCTGACTACTCCCATCTCATGTGCAATGTTCGGCCTTGTACACACCATTGCATACATTAGACTCCCCCACAGCCGAAGCATATGGAGTACTCTCCATCTTGTCACGCTCTTCCTTGCTCATAGGCGAGTCCTTCTCGGATAGCTTGAAGTGCATACCCAATGGTGTCCCTGTTGGCTTCACCTCTTCCATACAAAACCTTGCCAAGACTATCTCAACGTATTCTGCTTGTGAAAGAACCAACTTACCCGACTCCCTATCCCGGTCAATCCGCATGCCCAAGATTTTTCTGGCCTCCCCCAAATCCTTCATCTCAAACCGTTCTGACAACTGAGCCTTCAATCTGTTTACCTCTACTGCTAGAGCCCGCTATTAGCATGTCATCCACATATAACAGCAAGATTATGTACCCATTGTCCGTGTTCTTGAAGTAGCAACAATGATCCGCCTCACATCTGATAAAGTCAATATCGTGCATGAATCCATCGAACTTTCGTACCATCGCCTAGGAGCTTGTTTAAGGCCATACAAGCTCTTAGTCAATCTCGCAAACCAGGTTCCTCGCTACCCTTAGACAAGTAACCCTCTGGTTGTACCATGTAAATTTCTTCCTCCAAATCCCCATGAAGAAAGGCCGTCTTTACATCCATCTGTTTCCAAAGAACAAGTTATCTCGCCACTACTATCCCCGTAACCATTCTGATAGTGGTCATCTTCACAACAGGAGTGAATACCTCGGTGTAGTCAATACCATACTTTTTCTTTGAAACCCTTTTACAACCAACCTTGCCTTGTAACGCCATCGCCGTTTGCTTCCTCCTTAATCATGTAAACCCACTTGTTATGCAATGCCTTCTTCCCCTTAGGCAGTCTAGTCAACTCCCAAGTTTTGTTGGCCTTCAATGAGTCCATCTCATCATCCATCGCAGCTTTCCACTTATTACAAAGTGCACTACGAACAGCCTCCGCATAACATTCCGGTTCCCCATTATCTGTCAACAGCAAATAATAATTGGAAGGAGTATACCTGTCAGGCGATCCACGCAACCTGCTGGATCTACGCAGCGGAATATCCGGTTCTGGAGTACGTAGTTCATCTTCAGTGACCCCCTGACCATGGTCATCATGAACCGTTCTGCTCCCACCCGAGTCTGGAATATCCACCTCTACAACCTCCGGTTTCGAACTAGTGTCATCAGATGCCCCCTTTCTGTCCTTGTACAATACCTGCTTGCCACTCCATGCTTCCTCTGGAATTCCATTTTTCAATGGTACCGATGGTCCCCTATTGATCAAGAAAGTTGCCGTGTCAATTGCATATGCCCAGAACGTCTTCGGAAGTCCACACTCCAATCTCATACTTCTTGCCCGCTCGTTCAATGTCATGTTCATCCTCTCTGCAACCCCGTTGAGTTGTGGTGTACGCTTTGGAGTCTTCTCCATGCGAATACCATTCGCTGCACAATATTCCCTAAACTCACCGTGCTCATACTCCCCACCATTGTATGATCTTAAGCACTTAAGCTTATGTCTCGTCTGATTCTCCACCAAGGCCCTCCACTTCTTGAATACCTTGAAAGCTTCATCTTTTCCCTTCAATAAGTAGACCCAGACCTTCCCTGTTGAATCATCAATAAAGGTCATATAATATGACGCACCACCCAGAGACGTTACCGGAGATGGTCCCCACAAGTCCGTGTGGACCAGTTCTAACTTTGCTTCCCTCAAAGCCCTACCAGTTCTCGAGAAATTGTTTCTCCCCTGTTTGCCAAACACACAATCTTCGCAGATCCTCAAGTTGACTGTCTTCAAACCCGGTAGTAGTCCCTTTGAACAAAGTACTTTCATCCCCGTCTCACTCATGTGACCCAATCGACAGTGCCACAAATCAGTATCACCCTTGGCTGCCGCCACTGCAATACTATACTTGGTGTTATTTGCCAAATACAATGTCCCCTCCTTATTACCCCGAGCGATCTCACAATCCTCCTTGATAATAATTCAGTTCCTGCAGCCGAATGTTACCTTGTAACCTTCTTCGTCCAACTGCCCAACTGATAATAGGTTCTTTTTCAAACCCGGAATGTGCCTGACCCCGTTCAGATGTAAGACCTTCCCGTCCGATGCTCCTATTCTGACATCCCCCTTCCCCTTGATTTCCAAAGGCTCGCCATCCGCCAGATAGACCTTGCAGAAATCACTTAGGAAGTATAATTCTCCATCTCTTTTGCATGCCCGGAAGAGTGGAATGATGCCCCCGAATCCAGCACCCATGATTCTAGTGCACTACTAACACTCAGAACCAGTACATCATCACCTTCGATTGTCACATTCCCCGACTTGCCCCCACGATTGGGACAATCCCTCTTGTAGTGTCCCAATTCCTTACAATGATAGCACTGAACTGATCCCTTTGCAACCCTTGGTTTGTCTCTGATCTCCACGGTCTTGCCCTTACCACCCGCCACGTTCTCCCTAGATTCAGTTCTCCTTTGTTTGCTAGTACCCGGCCTTCCCCTGCTAGTAGTAGCTAAGACCGATCCCGAAGCAGTCGATGTCCCCAACTTCTTCATGCAATTTTCCTCGCCCAAGAGAAAGTATTTAACATCATCATACTTCAATTTGTTTTTACATGCTGAAGCATTGATCGATGTCACTGTCCCGCTCCAACTTCCTGGTAAAGACGCTAGCAACAAGCACGCGTGAACCTCATCATCGAACTTGATCTCCACCGCAGACAATGAGTCTATAACATCCATAAACTCATCGATGTGTTTAGCTAAGGATCCTCCCTCTTGCATCTTCAGACTAACCATCTTGCGTATCAAATCGACCTTGTTTGCAGCAGATGGTGTTTCAAATCTCTCAGTAAGATAATCCAATAGCTCCTTTGTGGTTTTTGCCTTCTTGGTAGTCTTCGCAATCCACTTTGACAAAGTAGATCTGACCACCCCTAGGGACTTCCGATCCATGAGATCCCAATCTTCCTGCTCTTCGTCTTTCGGTTTGACACCCTTTAGAGGCTTATAGAGTTCTTTGTTGTACAGAAGATCCTCTATCTGCATCCTCCAAAATCCGAAATCGGACCCATCGAATTTCTCAACCGCCTGTTTGTCCTTGCCCATTCTTGATTGCTTGACAACACCCAATCGCTCGATAAACCAATCTAACGATTAAACCCTGATCTCGAACCAAGGCTCTGATACCAGTTGTTGTGGATATGGCCCTCCACTACCCAAGCAAACACACAAGAATAATAATAGCACACAAAACAAAGCACAAGAAATCAAAGCACGAAAGAACACAGAAATTGTTTACCCAGTTCACCAATGTTTGGCTACGTCTGGGGGCACTACCAAGCCAGGATCTTGCACTATAAAATGTTTCTATGATGTTACAATGAGTTTAGGGGCGGAACTCTACTTAAATATGTGCTAGGGAAACAAACCAAAACCTAGATGGTCAAGAGAAAACCGAAAAATTGCCTAAAAACCGGCCCAGGAATTTTCTCCCCCGTCAAGTGCGCGGCCGCCCTCAAGTGCCTGCGCGGTCGCCCTTGAAGATTTCCTTCGATCCTCAATCTTCTGTCCAAGAGCGCGGTCGCCCTCAAACACCTGCGCGGTCGCCCTCGAAGATTTCCTCTGAGCCTTCATGTTCTGTCTAAGTGCGCGGCCGCGCAAGACCCCAGAAACACTAACGAATTTCTTCCCTTTTGCTCCGAAGTCTAGCCCGGTTGGTCCTCTATCCCAACAAGCTGGTGATTCAGGATTAGTCCGATGAAACTGAGAACTGGGTATCGAAACAAAAAGAAAAAAAAAAAAAAGGAAAAAAGAAAAAAACTTTTAAGTCCGAGAATGGAGGAGAGCTTTATCTTATCGCTTTTGTCTTCTTTTCTAACCGATACTAGAGTTATTGAAAACTCTATAACTAAGATTAAAAAATAATAATAATAATAATAAAATAACGACGACATAGATAAGAGTAGTTAAACCCGCAATCTCATATAAAAAAAAATATATATGAGTTTCGATTATACTCGTTAATTGTCCACTTGTTATCATTGGCATCAAATTATTAATGTACTTTGAAGGTTGTAAATACCGAATTTTGTAGCTAAAATTACTTAGCATGGCAACTATTTGATGCAAGTTGGCCATCACATAAATTGATACAAAATAGTAGGGGTGGAAATGGTTCGGTTTGGACAATTTTAGAAGTCAAATCGATAGCATCGGTTTGGATAAATTTCAAATCGAGCTAAATCATAAAAAAAATCAGACCGAGCTAAATCAAACCGCTATGGTTCGATCTAAACCACAGTTTGATTTTGCGGTTCAAACCACGGTCCAAACCACGATCTTGACCACGGTCTGAACCTCATTTCCAAGGCTCATGGTGATTTGGTTCAGTCTAAACGGGTTCTAGCAGGGAATATTTAGTGACAAGAAAGTCAAAAGGCTTGGTCTGTTTCATCGTCAATTAAATTGTATATGAATTTATCTATTCATGTAATTTGGAAATGATGGCGAATTGTAGTGAGAAGTTCAGAAAATTGCAAAAATTGCCAGTGAAGAAGTTGTTTGATTGTTTTGTTGATAAACCAATATGGAATCCAACAGGTGAACTTCAATTTAGGTTGCTGTTACTTTTCTAGTTACAATTTATTTTCTTTGAAATTCATGCAATTGAAGCTTGTCATAGAGTATTAGTAGACAGCATAAAATAATCATCCTTGCATTTAATTTGAAATGGAGCTTGTATAACATCTCCTACAAATTAGTGGACTGGTGCATGATTAATTGCATTTGAAGCACACCAGTAATGAGTCAAGTTTGTAAGATAATTAAGTGTTAGTTTATCGGTCTTAAACGGTTCGGATCGGTTTGGCTTGGTTCGATTTAGGAGTGTCAAACCCCAAGCTGAGCTGAACCACATGGTTTGTTAATTTCTCAAATCGAGCTAAACCACTTATGTCTAAAAACCGAATCAAACCACACGATTTGGCTCGGTTCGACTCCAAACCGTGGTTTGAGCCAAACCATTTCCACCCCTACAAAATAGCTACTTGTTCTCCTTAGACCATGTACAATGGTGGGTTTTTTGGGTGTTATAAATTTTTTGAGGGTGTTGAATTCAATGGAAGGGGTGTTGAAGGGAAGTTGTTAAATTGGGGTGTTGTAATTTTACAACATGTTGATAAAAAGAGAGGAGGCCGACTGATGATCCACGTGACATTCATTCATTGGGCCGACATGACGTGTGCAGTACACGCGACGACAGAGGCGCGTTGCTGCAGGCGAAAATCTTTTTTTTTTTATTATTGGACGCTTGACAAGCTAGATTGGTTGGTTGGATTTCATTTTTTTTATCCGATTTTTTTTACCTCAATTATTTTATAATAATTTTTTTTTTAATTTTTTTACATCAAAATTCATAATTTTTTTTCTCTATAAATAGAGACTTGTTTCATTTGATTTGGACACAGAAAAAAAAAAACCTTCTTTTTTAAATATAAATTTCTTAATTATCCTTTGTTAATTTTCCTTTTTAATTTTTCAATATCTTTTTAGTGAAATGAATTCCAATAATAACCATTTCAACACTCAAAATGTAGGTAATTTTAATTTTAACTACAACATTTCTAATAATTTTCAATTTGAAAATCAATCTTCCAACCAACCACGTTCTCAAAACATACCAAATTTCAACATGCCTTCGATTGTGCCAAATTTTCATCCATATTATGAGATACAATTTCAACGACCCTCTTATTATAATCCTAATCCTCATATGCCAATGGGAAATGATTTACAGGCGGATCTAATCAAGCACATATGGGCAAAGTTTGAAATGTTTCGCGATTAAAGATTATTTTTAAGTCTTGTAATGTATGATTTAATAGTTTTATTGTATTGTGAGTCGAGTCTATTGTGTCGTATGCTTATTTGTCTTTAATTATTTGTGTCGCGAGCTAAGCTTATTGTAACTATTATTTGTTTTAATAATAATTATCGTCATTTCCCGTATTTATTTAATGGCAATTACAGAAAATTAATTAAGTGTGAAGTATTTTTTTAATTATAAATGATAATAATAATAATAATTTTACTAATCATAAAAATAAAGAATATAAAATAAAATAAAAGTTGTGGGGTATATGATGATGAGTTGAAACGGTGTTGAATTTTTATAAACAAAATCATTGTAGGGTGTAAAAGTTAAAAGGTAGTTGATAAATTAGGTGGCGGAGAGAAAAGCTCAGTGGCGGATCTAGGATGTTCTGTCAGCGGGTGCATAATTTACACTATAAAAGTACAAACTATTTTTTTCAAACGCGAGTAAATTTTAATACATAACTTAAATACATAAGTTAATTATTAACATATGCTAATTTTTAACCCACCGTCTTCTTCTCATTGTTTACTTGGAAATAATAAGTTTATGTCATTAAGAAGTAACAAAAAATGATATTTACATTATTGTTGTTTTAATGGTGAAATCATTTTTTGAAGCATTTCTTGAAGTTAATATTGTAATTTTTTTTCTTATATGTTCGAACTTACTTATTTTTACGAACAATAAAAGATGAAAAAATTAATAGATAATAAATAAAATTAATTTATATTAGTTAAAATTATGAGCAAAAGAATTCAAAATAAGAATATTTAAAAGAAAAAGCATTTGTTATAATAGAGGTAAAAAGTTTAACTAGAATAATAAATAAAAATTAATTATGATGATAAAAGAATATAAGTAAGATTTGTAGCTAGTAGGATTTAAAACCTGATCTTTGGTGATAAACTATAACAGCTTACCAACTAAACTAATCATATGATTTGTCAATAAAAAATGAAAAAATTAACTAATCTTATCTGCAAGTGCACTTAATAATTAGTGTACACTTTTTATAATTTTTTTAAATTAGAAATAAAACTTGACCGAATGCATATTCACCCCCATCTAATACACTAAATCCGTCCCGAAAAAGCTGATATGGTAAAGTGGACGTTGAAAGTTGAAAGTGGAAGAGGGGTTAAAACCATTGTACATGTCGGTAAAGAAATCTCAGTTTTAACAGCCCACTTCAATCATCCTCATAAAGAGGGCACACACCAACTCCACCTTCAAAAGTAAGACCAAACAAAGTATATATATATATATATATATATATATATATATATATATATATATATATATATATATATATATATATATATATATATATATATATATATATATATATATATATATATACACCAATATTGTTTACTAAATGGTGTAAATCATTTTCTTCCTTTGTTTTATCAAGAAAAAGTTGGCCAAAATCCCAAAAGAGAAAGGGAGCACCTCTTCTTCATCATCATAAGCACTTCTTTTCATACCATTGAGAGCTAAAAGGCCTCCATACAAAAAACAAAAAAAAAAAAAAAGAGAGAGAGAGAGAGAGATTCCACTCTCTTTCCAAACCTCTTAAACATTCATGTAACTACATATTTCCAAAAGGGTTTCCATCATTTATTCACAAAAAAAAATATGCTCCTTAGAAACTCCTTCTCCCAAACCAAAAAATTCTTCCAAAGAAGCATAGAAAGCTTCAAATCTTTTCTTTCTAATGGCTACACTAAACTTCCCATTTCCCCACCTTCCCACTGCACTTTTAACCCCTTTTCTTGCGCCCGTGGCGGCTCTGACATGAAATTCAACCATAGTTACAGAGAATTGGACAGCTTTTACGCCGAATACACCAAAAACCAATCCCAAGAAGCCACCACCAACAGCACAGTTACACATTCACCCCCTGCAACAAAGTCAACAAGGCTCAAAAATCAAGATTCCATCAAGTCAACAAATGTGACCGTTTTTCGACAGGATCATCATCAGAAGATCAGAAAAGGAAAGGGGAAAGAAAAAATGAGCTTTGTGAGTGATGAAAAGTTAAGGGAATTGGAAATGATGGATAGAGGCAATGTGGATCATATGCTTGATATTGAAGAAGTTTTTCATTACTATTCTCAGTTAACATGTCCAACTTATCGTGACATTGTCAATAACTTCTTCGAGGAAATGTACTCTGAATTCTTGGTTACGCAGGCGGCAGATTTGGGAGGCGTTAATCTGTCAAGGCGGCAGGTGAGGCAGCAAAGATCAATCAAAGTGTAGATTTGACGGTATGAATAAGCTATCGCTGATACTGACACAGCTCAAGTATGGAATTCTCTTCTTTTATTTTTACAACTTTTATCAATTGGTCATTCATACTGTCACATTTGCCATTTTATTTTATTTTTTGTTGATTTTTTGGGTTTTATTCTTTTACTGAGGCTTGGATTTTACTTTGTTGTATAAACATATTGCCTTCGCGCAGAATGGATCTTGTTTAGTATCGCTACTTTGATTTGGTTTATGCTACTTGCACACTGACATATTTGAGCTTTTCAAATTTTAAGTTGGTTTTTTTTATTAATTAATAAGTTAATTCATTACAATAGTGACTTAGAACGAAATTTAGGGCATTGAAAACCTGTCGTTTGTATAGAAAGATATATATACCCGATTTCTTTTCCTCCCATATGCCCTGCAATATGGACTCGAATTCCTTTTGTATTTACTTTTTTTAAATTCAATCGCCTTTTTCATTACCCAATTCCCCTGTTCAACAAAAGTCCCGGTTGTTTTTATTTGAATTCCAAGTTCGTAGTTACTTAGAATTGATATTGAAACCTGCCTTTTGTATAGAAAGATATACTCCCTCCGTCCCACCAACATTGATACCAAATTTCTGGGCACGGGGATTAAGGAAAAGTAAGTGAGAGAAAAGTGAAAAAAAAATGTTGTGAGTATGAAGAATTAAATAGGAGAGAGAATGAGTGGGAGGAATAGTTAGGAGAGAGAATGTTGTGAGTGTAAAAGTGAAATAGGAGAGAGAATGAGTGGGGTAAATAGTGAAGATTCCTTTGCCATTTTAGGCAGTATCAATTTTGGTGGGACGGACCAAAAAGGAAATAAGTATCAGTTTTGGTGGGACGGAGGGAGTATAAAATATCGCTTGAGTTACAGTTATTTGGCAACAATTTTGCTGGCAAATACCCTATATGTGAACACTTGATACCAATTTCTATTTTGATCCAGAGTTTGTATCAAGTGAAGTGAAACATAGGCAGGGAGTATGTAGTTCTGAACCTATATTACTGTGATTCTTGGAATCAATGAAGACTAATGTCTTGATCCATAATTTAGGCAAGCAATTGAAACTTTGAAGCAAAGGGAAGAATTTAATAGGTAAAAGATGTGCATCAATTGAAATCCATATTCTTTTGTTTTAGTCCACTGATATTACATCTCAACTGTAGACATGCTTAAAGCAATAGTGTTTGTATTGTTAGTTTATATATAGGCAAGACAGTGAGATATTGATCAAGAAATAAGTCACATTTCTCATTAAGAAAATAACGTTAGTGTTATTTTATCGATGATATAAGCAATGTACCAAAAATTAAACACGCTTCTTAAAAAAAATTGACAAATGAACTGAGAAAAAGTTTGACAAGTCAACTCTGAACTATTACGCGAGCAAAGCTCAAAAGCAAGTTGGTTCTGACATCCAGTGCTAAACATGGGTACATTACCTGAGATTTTACAATGGAATGCCAATTTACAAACAAATCTTTCATAATAACCCCAACTCACAACAAGTCTCTGGTTGCTAAACTTACCAAAATGCTCAGAAAAACAAAAAAAAAAACTCTTCATCCCCGACTCCCCTTCCTAGGGACCTCGAGATATCAAACAAGAAAAAAACAAAGCGGGCCCATTCTTTCGTGCCTCAATCCAACGAACCACGTCAGACAATAAAGAAAACTACGTCGTTTTCTTTGAAGAAAAAAACTCACAAAGCATACAAGTTAACTAATCATCACTGACCGGAAGAAGATGCTAAAACATTGTATTCTTTCAAACTCTCTTGAAAATTATCCAAACGGGTCTGCAGTTGCAGAATTGCAACAGCTTTCTTTGAGAGAAGGGCATTCAGTTTTGAAATATACTCGTCTAGCTGATTTCCTGGTTCGTCGACTTCTACCAATAATTTCATTTCCTGTATAAAGATGGAGGAGATTACATAGTCAATTATGTATTTGCATTTTGCATAAAGCTAGTGCAGAAAATTACTAACCTCCTTAACAATCTCCATTGTCTCCTCCACTTGTTTCCTGTGAGCAATTAGAAGATCTTCCTCTTCCTACAATACAAAAACCAGTTCCTCAGTTACTCCTTTTGTCCCAGAAAGCCTGTCGTGTTTGACTTTTCACAGGCATAACGAAGGATTATTAATACTATATTTTATACTCCCACTATCTCAATATGAACGTCCAGAAAACTTTTTTCAATTTTGCTCTTAATCAAGAATAAATTTGGACATTTTTGGGCATTCATTTTGGGACGGAGAGAGAATATGTTTTCCTGAATTACCCATATTAGCTAAAGCATTACTTTTGTTGTTACTTTCAGCAACAAATCACGAAAAAACAAGTATTGAACGGGGCAAAGTGGGAAATGATGTTAATTAAGTGATTCACATTTTAAGAAACGAATAAGCATATTTTGAAGAAAGCATAAATAGTAACCAAGACAAGTACTTTTGGATAGAGGAATTAGCTAAAACAAATATGGAAAGAAAAGAAAAAGGTATTGCATTTAAGATATTACCTTCAAAAGGGCATTAAGGTCATCATCCGAATGTGAATTTATACCCTCAAATTTTGTCATATCATTTGGTTTTATCTGGGCGCCATGTTTCTGCATGTTATCCTCTAATGCCTTGGGTTTAAAGGTCTCCTCGGGGTACTCAAAATCATCTTCCATCATTTCTTCTCGAACATTTGTATGGCCCTTGTAATCATCCGTAAATACAGTTGACAATGAACTGCTCTGAATCCTTCCACTTGGAACCCGCTCAAGGTTAAACGATTGGGAGGGATCCCTATCAATTTGTTTCGACCATCCAAATCTGTTACTTTCAGGCCGTGTATCTATTTTATTACTTTCTGAGATTGGTAAAGTTGGAGACACGGAAGATAAAGGCAATGCAATTGAGCTTCGAAGGTTTAAGGATGATGGATCCTTCCTAGAGCTGCTCCCCTTAGATAAACTCTTAACCCTAAAAGTAGAACTTATTAAGAATTTCTGATCAAAGAGACAGATAAAAATGAAAAATAAAAAAAGAAAATTTAATATAAGTGGACATACCTGTCAGCATATCTTAATGTGTTTAAAGTATGTTCACAAGAGCCCGAGTTTGGTGAAATGCATGATATCATAACAGTGCGCGAGTCACCAACAAACGAGTCTCGAAGAACTTCAGTCAGTTTACTCCCTCTAAATGGAATATGACCCTGGTCATTATCAAGTGCTCGAATGCATTCTTTTAAAGCAAGTAAGCTTTTATTAATTTCAGCACCTTCCATTCTGTAAAAACAATATGAGGTTAGTATTGTGTTCGTGTTCTAGATGTCTAAAATTTTCTCAATGCCAAATAAGATTTTACTACCTCCGTCCCAAAAAGATAGTCTCATTTGATTTTTTATGGTCAACACAAATGAACTTTGACCAAACACTGATGTCAATCTAATCATCCTAGTGAAATTCTAAAAATTATAATTGATAGATCATTAAGTGATTTATCAATTATGATTTTTTGGAATTTATTTGAGATGATTAGATTGACATTAACATTTGGTCAAGGTTCACTTGTGTTGACAAAAACCAAATGGGTCTATCTTTCTAGGACGGATGGGGTATTTCACAAAGCTCCACCTTGTCTGCTTATCATTGTCAGTGGTATCTGCACCACGTTCACTTCCAGCAAGATCAATAAAAGAAAGCTTGCCAACAACTCGAGCAGGCTTTGATTCATTGCCATCTATAAACCTCTTGATAGCAAGTTGAAGAATAGCATGCGATCGAGAGGATTCCTCATTTGCACCAGTTGTACCAGTACTTCTTGTGGCATTGCCTTTCTCAATCAATTCCTTGACTGTCTCCACATCTGAAACCCAGTATTCTTGTAGGCCCACGATGCAGACCTGCTGTTTTCCATCCTCCCTCATGCAAAGCTTACTGCAGAAGAGGATTTCCAAGTTTGGAGTAGAAAGCTTCTGAAATACGAAGAAAAAAAATTCTAGTACAAGATAGTTTACTCACTTTCGATCGTTAAGGAGATCAAAAAGTTTCCCTCCATATATCTCGAAAAAACTAACATGCAGTTGAAATCCCTGGTTCCAATAGTTGTGGTGCATCAGCTTGAAAATATCTTGGGATGCTTTGAGGGGCAGTGGTTGCATTGTATAGGTCTTTCCACTACCTGAAACAAACACTCGTGATTGATTGAGTCGAGTAAATATTAGGCTCTCAATAGAAAATTAGAAGAGAAATCAAACTAGTATTAGACAACTATGTGAGCAAATACAAGAATATGTTGATCTTCATAGCATATCTACATATTCAACTTTGATAAGAAGATTAAAGTGTACTTAACTACTACTCTTATAACACATGTGCATGAATGGGAAACACACACAAGAGAGGGGGGGGTGGATTCCGGCCTATTGCATAATAAGTTTTCCTTTACTGAAGTCTGAAAAATAAGTCACTATACACTACAAAGAAAACACTGCATGATTAACTCATGCTAGGAATATTTACATTTAAAAATAAGATCTCACCATGCATAAATATTACCAAAGAAGCAAGAAGTTCTCTGAGTAAACATAATAAGGAAATAACATACAGATAAAATACAGTGAGGCGTCTGTCATCGCCATGTCAAAAAGAAGAGTAGGGCTTATAGTTATGGTAAGGAGACAGCATGGTTGATTAAAACCAATTCAACTAGTATTAGTCCGTAAAGGGTTACAACGATGTGCCAAATTAGTGCTCCGAATTACAAAAATAATGGACCAATGTACTTGCCTGTTTGCCCATATGCAAAGCAGGTTGCTTTAGTTCGCTGAAAGATTATAGGGACTATAGGCTCCACAGTTTGTGAGTATATCTACAGCAAAAAAAAAAAAAAGAGAGAGATTTATCATAGTCACCAAGAGATACTGAGGAGTAGAATAAAATACTTCAAAAACTCACTTCATTGTTGGAAATATCCTCATTCATCACAGCATCAAACATAAATTCATGTTTCTCAACATATTCAGTTAGGTCAACCTGCAACACGAGTTCCTGAATTAGACCAATCAAAAGATAATACATTGTAGACCATCTGTAGTATGTACCTAATTAGATGCAAGTTGATAGTATTGATAGGAAATGATTAGGAGGTAGGAGGGTTGGAAACAGACAGGCAACTAAGTTATCATTGTGTCAAGATCAGAAATCATTCAGAAAGACAAATTGCCACATTAATGAAAGGAAACATATTAACCACACTGGAAACTTACCATTCTCTCCATTTTCTAATTATAGCTTGAACATAAGTTTATTCATTCTCAGGATTGAGCGTCTATGTTTCTATAAAAAACAGTTTAGCAATTTATGACAATTGCTATGTTAAGTATCTAGAAATGAGAATTATAAGAAGAAAATTTGAAGATTTGGTTTAAGTTTTCACAATGGAACTATTGTAGGGCTAATGACATATCTAACTGTTTTGTTAAAATTACTAATTTTCCACGAACTTACCTTGAGTTTTGTTTCATGAACAACCAGAGAATTAGTATGTGCGCTTATACTTATAACATCTTCTTCCTTTCTTGCAATCTCTTTTCTATTAAGTGGTCTCTTGCGTACCTGAAATCAGAATGTATATGTAAATAAGACAAAGAAACTAGACTTGTAATGTCTGGCTTTCGTAATGGTAGCAACTGTCACTTCCAGTTTACAACTTCAATATTTAAGTTGAAGTAAGCTATTGCTTAATCAAGTGGCATTTGGACTTTTTTTATAGGTTAAAAAGAAAATAATCTGAGTGGAAAGGCAAAAAGTAACATAGCTGCAAATTACAACGATAAGAACCATACCACGACTTTGATCTTCGCAACATTACTTGCCCTCTCTTTATCCGATGAAAAGTTCTTGAGAAGGTTCTTCTCTGGCAAACCACGAGCGCTATTACCAAGTTTTTCTGTCACATTATATGGGTCACGATTATCAAAACCTTGACAACCAAAAGGTTGATTTAGTATATATCCAATGTTTTGGCTATGAACCTGCACGTACCAAGCAATGATATCAATTCCATGATGTCTCAAAGCAGTTCTCCTTGCCAAAGTTTAAACTATATACCACTGATTATCGATAGCAACAACTTCATATAAACAGAAATGATAACCGTTTTGTTCATCTGCAAGGTCTAAGTTTAAGAACCTCTTTCACTTCTAGAGATGTCAGGTTTAAGATCCATTGGTCTTGATCTTTCGGCAGGTTATAAAATTGCTTAATCAACTGAAATAGAGAACAACGGGAAAGGATTTCTCCCCTCTCAAATGAAACAACTGATAGGTAACCTAATGAAACAAGAAGACAGGAAACAGATCTGTGTAATTAAATAAGGGCCGTTTCCCTTCTGGGAATATCGGGTACGTCTAATTAACTCGAATCAACACACTCTGCTCCTGAAATCATAATCATTAGGAGTGTCATTCAATACGACGTACTCCCTCGGTCCCAAAATGAATGTCCAAAATATTTTCATATTTGCTCGAGCAAGAGCAAATTTGATTATTTTTTTAGACATTTTGGGATGGAGGGAGTAATATTTAGCACCATGGTAGAGCATACACTAACCTTCACACTGCCACCATATCAAAAGTAAAAGTCGAAGTTTGCAATTTTTGAGTTATTCCACAAGCTCTTTTGATGACAAAGTACTAACTATATCAGGTGTTGTTTTAAAGGCCTCAAAGGTATTTCAAGATAAGATCCAGGAGAAAAAACTTGCAAACCAAAATAGAGTTCAATAGACCATAATATTCTTTATAACGTTAGATAATTCCTGAACATTTCCCTTATATATTAGTTAAGATCTCACCATCCATTTGGTCAAGTGTGAATCTTTTCTCAGGGAACACTTTACCTTTTCTATTCATATTTAGTGGTTTATTATGCAAGTAGTTGTACTTTTCTATCCCAAGCCTAGTCAACTAAAAAGGCCATCCCAGAAAAATGATTGCATCTATCAAGACACAAGCCATGAATTCAAATCAAAGTAGTTACAGCAGGATGGAGTCCTAAACTTTTAGACAAACCTCTGGTAAAAGCTCAGTATCAAAGGAATGAAGATCGAGCAACCCAGGGCTGAGCTCATTGGGTGACAGTTGCTCCCCACTCCCATACTTTCTCAAGCTTGAAGATCGCGAGAGAGCCGGAGGAGTAGAAGAAACCTCACTGCCTCCACCATTACCTACCCTCTGCACATTCCTGCTCAAGCTAGAACTATCAACCCTACTATTGCCATACAGCCCAAAGCCCTGTAAACATTAAACACAAGCACTCATTGAAGAAATTTATGCCTCTAAAAGTCAAACCACTGTAAATCATTAAAGTATCATTCCCTCCATCACCAAATGAATGTCCATTTTCTATACAGATTCGTCCCAAAACGAATGTCCATTTTCAAAAAAAAAGTCTATGGATGAATTTTCACCTGTAATAATATCACATTCCAATGTATACTCGCAAAACTAGAAATTTATAAAATGGATAATGAGGGTGTTCATGCATTTTTGCTTCTAAAATTTATTTAAAAGCCAACTTTTCCAGAATGCCCCTCGAAGTAAAGAAATGGACATTCATTCAAGGACGGAGGAAGTAAAATATTCAAGCCTAGCCACAAGAACTACAATTACTTCCTATGTGCAACAGAAAATGCTCAAATTTCCTTCTCAGGATATTCCATGCAAACAGTCTAACTTCAACCTGTAAATTCTAAAGTACATCGGTAATAAGTCTTATGTTAGAATAATTGATTACAAAACTTGTAAATTACAGAAAACAGAATAAAGAAAGGGAAAAATTCCTCTAACACCCCTCTGTCCAGATTTTTTTCCCCTTAAAGAAAACTTTTTTGTAAATTCCAAATAAAGAGTTATTTCCATATTCAAATTCCCCGGACACCCCTAGGCTCCTCCTCTCCTCCCTCCCCTCACGTCATTTCCTCTCCCCTCCCATTTTGATCTCTTCCTGCTCTCTCTCTCTCTCTCTAAACACACACACACCGTTTCTCTCTTTCTCCAAACTCTCTCCGGCTCCTTCTTCATCTCCGACGACCGGCGATCTCCTCTCTTCGCTACTTCTCCGGCAATGCAACACTACCGCCTCCGTCTCTATTTATCTTTCTCTCTCCATGTCTTCTCCGGCGAACTCACAGGTCATGGCCTACTCCGGTGACTTTTTATTCTCCGATCCGTTTAGATCTGGCCAAAATCCTTTAGATCTGTCCAGATCTGAATATGTCTTCCCACTGTGCTATATTGCAAACACTTTGAGGTCGCATAATGGTTTTTTTTAATGGCCTACTGTGTTCGGAAATTGGAATAGAGCTGTTTAGTAATCAACAGAATATGCATAGTGGTAATGGTTTTTGTTGGCCTCTAGTTCGTTTGAACAGGCAGCTAATAAAGGAGCACAGCATTGCATGTCTTCAGCAGCGTGACTTGTGCTTTAACATTTTATTAAGCTTACGCAACCTTTGACTGCTGCGTTTCAGTCTGTTCTGCATTTTCTTTCTTTGTTTTTCATCAAGTGTGAACTGACAATTGGACTTAAAATATGTTTACTTGCTATGTGTTCTATCTCTCAACGAGTTTTTTTTTTTTTTAAAAAAAGTCAGCTGCATTCTTGTCATCATCCAATGGCCGAGTAATAATCTTCATATCTTAGGAATTGCTCTCATAATTTTTGATTGTTTTGTTGAAAAATTTGTCTTATAATATAAGAGACAAAGTAGTCTTATAATTAACTTATAAGAGTTGTAAATGTGTAAATTATGAGAGCAATTCGTTGTTATTATTGAAAATTTTGATTTTTTTGGTTGAAAAATTTGTCTTATAAGTTAATTATAAGAGACAAAGTAGTCTTATAATTAACTTATAAGAGTTGTAAATGTGTAAATTATTAGCACCAATTCGTTGTTATTATTGAAATTTTTGATTTTTTTGGATGAAAAATTTGTCTTATAAGTTAATTATAAGAGACAAAGTAGTCTTATAATTAACTTATAAGAGTTGTAAATGTGTAAATTATGAGAGCAATTCGTTGTTATTATTGAAATTTTTAATTTTTTTTGGTTGAAAAATTTGTCTTAAAATAGTCTTATAATTAACTTATACTACCTCCGTCCCACCTCAATTGATCCACTTTCCTTTTTGGGACGTCCCACCTCAATTGATCCATTCCTTAAATGGAAAGTTTTTCATATATTTATACCCTTATCATCTCCATATATTTACAAAAAAACCATTCATTATACCCACTTTAACTTACTATTCCTCCCACTCATTCTCTCTCCTATTAAATATTTTTAACTTTTACATTCTCTCTCCTATTCCCTATCACACATTTAACTTTTACATTCTCTCTCCTCTAATTTCTACCCACTTTAATAATTTTTCTTAAAAACCGTGTCCCACCTCAATGGACCAATTGAGGTGGGACGGAGGGAGTAAGACTTATTAAAAAGTCTTATAAGTTACTTATAAGACTTATTAAGTTACTAATAATACTTATATAAGACTTTTTTACTTTTTAAAAAAGTATTATAAATAACTTATAAGACTTATTAAAAAGTTACTTATAAGTTACTACTTATAAGACTTTTTTACAACACAATTTTCAATGTTCAAATAAGTCTTATAACTAACTTATAAGACTTTTTAAAAAGTCTTATATGTTACTTATAAGACTTATTAAAAAGTCTTATATGTTACTTATAAGACTTTTTTAAAAAGTCTTATATGTTACTTATAAGACTTTTTAAAAAAGTCTTATAAGTTTATAAGTCAATTATAAGAGTAATTCGTTATTATTATGAGAGTAATTCGTTGTTATTGTGAGAGTATTTCGTTGTTATTATTCAAAATTTTGAATTTTTTTTGTTGAAAAAATTGTCTTATAAGTCAATTATAAAAGTCAAAGTAGTCTTGATGCCGCAAGAAAAGTGCTTATCAATCTTCCTCCACGTGGCAGGACTGATCACCTGGCTCCTTGACCTGAAAACAGAACCCACGACTAGCCGAATGTGTCTCCGGCTTAGACCCTCGGGCGTGAGAGTAAGTGTTTGAAGATTGGAGAACAAAATAGGTATTGAATAATGGAATTCAGATAACAAAATTGCAGTTACCTTCGCACCGTTGGTAGTGATGATGTATTTATAGGTGATGATTGCGATATATTTGGAGGAGCGACGTGTGCTCCGAGATTTTAGCGGCAGTTACTTGTAATGTAATCGTGCCTTTAACGGTCCCTGATTTGTAGGGATGCAGTTATGGAAAGAGTAATTGTTTGTACGCCAGTGACCGTTAGGTCGACGCTTGCTCCGGCAGGTCGAGGTCGATACTTGTGTTTGGGTCGACATGACTGTCGAGTAGAGTTGGATCGTACCCGAAATATGACTGGGTCATAAGGTCGGACTAAGTTGGGTCGGGACCTAGTAGGTCGGACAATGAACTTAGTCGACTGATGCACGAGATGGGCCTTGAGCCATGTTCTGATTGGGCCTATCCCATTGAGAATGGAGTGGTTATAATTGCTTGAGGACTGGGCTTTACTCGCTTGGCCCAGTTAGATACTTTTGATATGTTCAGTGGCCCCTAACTTTCGAGTTGACTTGGTCGACTAGGAAGTTAAAGAAATTTTTGATGAGGATTGCTTCACTCGAAGGTCGCAACTTGCTCTGAAGTTTAGTCGGCCATAGATGACGTGTCACAATCTGGATCGTCGAATGTTTGAACGGCCAGATCTGGAAGAGCGCCGTTTTCCGCAATGATTACTGTTTTGACGTTTGAGAGTCCTCCGTCTTGGAAACTGTTTCCACCATTAATTAGGAAAATAAATTTTGAATTTTCCTTTTTCCTTTCCAATTCCGGAGAATATAAATTCAAGAGTCCTTCTCCATTTACAACTTTTGCTGTCTCTGAGCTCTTGCATAACTCCGGCGACGGCAACGGAAATAGTTTTTGCTATAAATTGAACCTTCGTCTTCCACCATACCTCTCCTCGTTCGACTGTTAAGGTATTCCTCTTTGCCCTTAGTATTAGGGTTTTAATTTCTGCAATTTCTCTAATTCCGCCATGGCTAGGACCTTTAACACTGAGCCTGGAGCTTGGTATGGTTATTGTAGTGTCAACCGTAGGGTTTATAAACACTTAAATGGAGAGTGGAGAGAGATGACTATGGAGGAATGCACTTCAATTTTGACTCGTTGGGGTTTGCGTTTTACTGAACTGACCTTGCCTGTGGGAGAGAACTTAGGTATCCTAAGAACGAACGACCCAAGAGTCCTTTCACCTCTTCCATGAGCTTCTTGACCATCTATCTGTGTTTTATGTTCGGGATTCCAATAAGCCCTCTTTTCTTAGGAACATGATTGGATTTCCGGGGGAATCTAGGTCGCCCCTTAGTGTGTCTATTAGGACCCCTGAGACTTCATGTAGAACTGATTCCCCTGTTTCCCCCTCTTCTTGTACAGATATGGCGACTCAAGGAGAAGCTGATGTTTCTACTTCCTCAAGCCCGTGCATAGTGGATGCCTTTGAGACCTCTGTGGTGCCGGGCAGAAATGAAAGGGAATATGTGCCCCAAGGGCCACTTAGAGGAAAGCAAAATTTTCCCTCCCGAATATCTATGATCCACGACTTCTGTGAGGTAGACAGGGAAGAATTTGATGTTACTCTCTACAGCAAGAAGGATTTCTTTAATCAGTTTGGTCGCACCTACAAGACAGATCCCACTAGGGTTGCCTTCTACTATGGTCAATTCGTGGCTGGCTTGAGGTTGCCCTTGGACCCCTTCATCAATGAATTCTTAGAATGTGCCAATGCCCTACCTCTCCAGTTGGGTGCCAACACATGTAGAGTCTTGGTCTGCTTTGCAATGGTGTGCCGCTTCTTAGGTTATGAGCCTTGCATGAGGGTGTTTAGAGAATTTTTTGCTGTGAAATTCGATAAGTCTCGAGGCATAAGTACTCCTTCGAAACCACATTCCCCCAAATTATTCATTAACTTGCCTAGTAAAGCCAGTGGTTGGAACTCTCATGTGGTAGTAGTGGAGAGTAGGTTAGGTTGGGAGTTCCCTTTACCAAGTGTGGATACCCATGTGGTGAAGGATGAAGATCAGTGGGAACCTTATTGGCATGACGACCTGCGTAAGAAGCTGGTAGAGCTGGTCGCCCATAGACCCATCAGTTGGGAGGTTTTAGGAACCACCAAGAATAATTACATTCAGGCTGGTATGATGCTGGGGGATGATGATGTAGTGCCACTGGTTCCTATAGTGAGATGCTTAAGGTATCCGGATTGGGTGACCCATGCTCTGGCTAGGTTTGAGAAAGATTGCTCACTTTGCCGGAAGACCCTCAAGTACTGTAAGGACCATGGGGAGCATGTTGGTGGTAAGGGTTTTTTCACCTTCTCATTATCTGCATGTAGAATTTTACTCGCCCCTTCATTTCCCCTATGTGAAACTTTTATGGTCGCGTTCCAACTTGCTTGCCTTTTGTGTTTAACTCTCTGCTTGCTTCTTGTTGATTTTAGTGTTGATTTCGTAGCATGTACATATTCAGCCTCTGTATAGAATCTTTTAAATCATAGTCATGTTGCTCGTATGTAGAACTAGTGGCTCGTACATAGAACTATCTTTATATGTCGAGCTAATACTTTATCCTCCTTGTTTTATGCAGTCTTAACTCCTGCCCAGGAAGCCAACATGGGAAGAGCTATTGATGTGAGGAAGAGTAAGAGAAGCCACGGTCTTTGCCAATCTTGGGAGAGTAGAGAGACTGAAGGTGCCAAGAGGAACGAGTTGTTGAAACTAGTGGATCAAGATGCTTCCAAGTATATTCCGGCTGAGGAGAATTTGGAAGAGTTGGATGAGGCCCAAGTGGAAGGTGACATTCAGGGCTCTGAAGAGGTTGGCGCTGCTGGAGTGGACGGGACTGAGCTGAATGTGGAGCCAGTCGAGGAGGTTGTTAGGGTCAAAATCCGTGGCCAAGCTAAAGCGAAAACCAAAGTTGCCTCCAAGAAAAAGTTTCATGTCATTGATGTGGATGAAGAAGAGGAAGACGATGATACTGCTCCTCTCAGTAAAAAGATTAAGATTGGCCCATCCAAGGTGAGCTCGACATCTAACCAAGTCGACGCTAGTGAGCCAGTAGAGGCTGAAGTCAGGAGTCCACATGCCTCTCCCATTCATGTTTCATACGACGAGCTGATTCAGGCTCGGGTTGCTGAGTTGAGTGAGGTGACTCCTTTGACCAGGAACAACAGTTTGGCTAGGGAGTACCCAGAATTGGAGTATGGCCAGGTGATTGTCAGGAGGAGGCGACTGGGACTCGATCGGGGAGTTCACCAACAAACCCCGGACTCCCAGCTGTCGAGCCGAGGTTGGGCTTGCTTCCTCCGAGGTAACTCTTGCAATTTTTTGAATTGTTGCTTTGATTCATCTTGCCTTTCTCTTTTCTTTACCTTACTTATGCTCGTTCTAACCTCATGTCCTTACTCGTCATTTCAGTCTCTTGCCATGATTGACTTGGCTACCACTTACTGGAAAGCTGCAGAGGAGCAGGAGAAGCTGGCAAAGACTATGTTGGCCAAGAAGAACGAGGAGTTGAAAAAACTTGATGAAGAGCGAGCCAAGATGAAGGAGGAGCTTGAGAAATTGAAGGAGGATCACTCAGACCTGGACAACTCCTATGATGCCTTGAAGCTAGTCAAGGATAATGAGGTGAAGCTCAAGGAGGAAGCTTGGAAGAGTTTGGGGGAGGCTAACACTGAGCTCGCTACTCTGAAGGAAGAGAAGAAGAAGATGGCAGCTGACCTTGAACTGGCAAAGCAACAGTTGGAGGAGGTACCAGTCACCTTGGCAAAGAAACAAGAGGAACTGGATGCTGCTCGACATCAATGGGAGGTGGATTTGGCTGCTGCTGTGAAGGCCGCTAAAGAGGAGGCTGTTAAAGCCTACAAAGACAGTGACGAGCTCCACAAATATATTACCAAGCAAGCAAGTTCATTCTGGGACGTTGGTCGAGCTCACATGGCACGACGTATTGTAGTGGATCCTGCATTTGACATCTCCATTGAACAGCTTGCCCAATGGGCCGCGGAAGATCCCTATAATACGGCAGCTCGCCCGGGCCACAGTTTGGTGCCTTATAATGCCAATGATTTAGAGAATATTGCCAATGATGACACGGCTGCAGAGGCTGAAATTTGGAATCCTCCTCCAGTTGAACCCGTTAACTTTGTTACAATTTTGGCTGAGCTCGAGGAGCCAGATGAGCCGGTTTTCGAGGGTGAGACTCCCCAGTATACTATATCAGATTCAAGGAAGGTTGTATATCCTGATCAACATGGGGATGTCTTGGGCGAGCCAGCTGTTGCGAGCGATCAGGTCGGTGTCGACCCGGCTTCTACCAGTGGTCAAGTAGAAGGAAGTCCTTTAGTTTGAACTTTTGACTCATTGGTTGTGTAAGCAGACAAGCTCCAAACACTTTTTATTTTTATTTTTATTTTTTTTTTATTTTTTTTTCTTGAATGCTTGAATGCCTTGGCCCAGCTTTTGGGAGGCATAACATTTCGTAACTTTTTTGGTTTACTTTAAGTCTTGGCCCGTTTTGGGAGACTTAATTTTATTTAATCGTAGCTGACTTTCCTTTAGTGTATGTTATATGCTTTTGAACTTTACACATAGGTGTCGAGCTAGATGTGATAGGGCAAATGAGTTACCCTAAGTCTAGAATTGACCTGATATTTGATGACTCAGCCGTCCTCAGACTTGTATAACTTTTTGCAAACGAGATTGACTAAGAGTCGAACCTGTTCAGACTATCAAAGCTGACCAAGGGTCGAGCTCATTAGAACGAAGTCGACCTTAGGTCGGACTTGTTTTAGGGAGTAAAGCTGATTGAGAATCGAGCTAATTAGAACAGACTAACTAAGAGTCGAGTTGGTTAGAACGAAGTCGACTAAGAGTCGGGCTTGTTTAAATGAGCGAAGCTGATTAGGAATCGAGCTTGTTAAAACAAAGCTGACTAAGAGTCGAGCTTGTTAAAGGAACGAAGCTGACTAAGAGTCGAGCTTGTTAAAGGAACGAAGCTGACTAAGAGTCGAGCTTGTTGAAGGAACGAAGCTGACTAAGAGTCGAGCTTGTTAAAGGAACGAAGCTGACTAAGAGTCGAGCTTGTTGAAGTTAGCGTAACACAATGTTTGTTTGAGCAAAACTGCAATTTTTATTGAAGTAGGGAAACGTTTACATCAATGGAAAGCTAGAGCTATAACAAATTTCAATCTTGGGAACTGCATTAACCTTGATCTGAGCTATAGACCTGAACTTTAGAAGTAGTATTTGATGAGGTGAGTAGTGTGCCATGGGTGTTTCAGCTCTTCACCATCAGGATGAGCAATCATGTAAGTCCCTTCCTTGACGATTCGAGTAACTATGTAAGGACCTTCCCAGTTAGGAGATAGCTTGTTCTGCTGGGTCCTTCTCCCTGTTGCCTCGGTCTTCCTCAACACATGATTTCCTACTTGGAATGACCTGGCTTTCACTTTCTTATCGTGGTAACTTTTAGTCCGCTGCTTGTAGTTAACCATTCGAAGGTAAACTGTGTCTCGTTTCTCATCGATCAAATCCAGGTCGATCAATCTGTTGATATCATTCTGCTCTTGATTAAAGAAAGTTACTCTAGCAGTTGGAAACCTCAACTCAGCTGGGAGCTACGGCCTCTGACCCATATGCTAGAGCGAATGGGGTTTCCCCCGTAGGCCCCCGAGTGGTTGTGCGAACTGCCCAAAGAGCAAGGGGAAGTTCGTCCAACCAGTTGTTACGTCGACCTACTAGGCCCGTCTTGAGTGAGGATAGTACTAGCTTGTTCGCTGCTTCAGCTTGCCCGTTTCCTTGAGGATAAGCAACAGAAGATTGCCAATGTTTGATCCCTACTCGATTCATTTCTGCTTCAAAGGCTCGTGAGAACTGAAGCCCGTTGTCTGATACTATAGCTCTAGGAAATCCAAATCGACACCAGATGAAATCGAGGATGAAATTTATGGCATTTTCCTCTGTGATGCGAGCTAGCAGCTTTGCTTCAACCCACTTGGTAAAATAGTCAATTGCGACGATCACATACTTGCAATTTCCCCGGGCGGGAGGGAAGGGTCCAATCAAGTCGACACCCCACATATCGAATGGCCAAGCAGCGATCACAGGAGTCTGCTCCGTTGTAGGCATATGAGGTAGGTTGGCAAACCTTTGGCATTGGTCACATTGTTGAACAAAGTCATGAGTGTCAGCTCGCATGTGTGGCCAGTAATACCCCAAGGTGATCAACTTGTCGGCTAGAGTCCTGGCCCCCGGGTGTCCACCACAGATTTCACTGTGCACCTCATGCATTAACTGAGTGATCTCCTGAGGGTGGATGCATTTCAACAAAGGCCTAGTGTATGATCTTCTGAACAGCATGCCTCCTTGGATAACATACCTCGGGGCTTTCTTTTTAAGAGCTCGAGCTTTCTTCTCGTCCTCAGGGAGCTCGCCACTTTCTAGGTACGCCTTCATTTCTTCAATCCAGCACTTCTCATGAACCCAATTTCTCGAGGGATCTTCTATGCATTGAATTTTGACCCTTTCATAAGCTGGACTTTCAAGGTAAGAGATGGGTTCTTCATGCGGCTCGTCTGATGTAGCTAGCTTTGAGAGCAAGTCGGCCAATTCATTGTCTTCTCGATCGATCCTTTGGATTTCCCAAAACTCTAAGTCTTTTGTCAGCTCCTTCACCAGATCGTGGTACTTGGCTAAAGTGGAGTTTAACACCTCATACTCGCCTCTGACCTGGTTGACTACTAGCTGGGAATCACAGTACCCCATGATTTTAGTCGCTCCAAAGCACTTAGCGTATTCAATGGCCGCAACTAAGGCTTCATACTCTGCCTGGTTATTGGAGGCGTCAAATTTGAACCTTAATGATTCTTCATATATTGTCCCAGACTCTGGTTCGATCAAAACTATCCCAGCTCCACTGACACTCTTTGTAGCTGACCCATCCGAGTAGACTTTCCAGCAATCGTCGAGTAGAAACGTGATGGGCTGGGACTCTTGTTCTTTTCCCTTAGCTTTTTCCTTTTGAGCTCGCCGCCGCCGTCTTCCTTCGCGAACGTAAGCTCGACTCAAGAAATCTCGCTAGAGCTTGAGCCTTCAACGCTTTTCGAGGTCGATACTCGATGTCAAATTCCGTAAGGGCAATTGACCACCGAGCAAGCGACACGAACTCTCCGGCTTGTGCAATATTTTTCTCAAGGGTGCATTCGTGAGCACCACAATGGGATGAGCCAGAAATAAGCTCGCAGCCTTCCTTGAGGCTACGACTAAGGCATAGGCTACCTTCTCAAGATTGTAGTATCTCGCTCCACTTCGATAGGGCCTTGCTAACATAGTAAATCCGGCTTTTGAAGCCCTTCCTCCTCTCGAATCGCATCGCTGCAATCGCTTTATCTCCCATGTATAAGTACACGAACAAAGTTTCTCCAATGATCGGGCTACTCAAGAGAGGAGGAGTAGCGAGATAATCCTTAAGCCGGCTGAACGACGAATGACATTCGGTCGTTCATTCAAAATTCTTCGTCCCCTCAAAGCCTTGAAAAAGGGAGAGATCTTTCCGCCGATTTGGATATGAAGCGACCTGTAGCCGCTACTCTTCCATTAAGTCGCTGCATCTCCTTGACACTGGTAGGCTCCTTCATGTCGACTAGAGCCTTGATCTTCTCCGGGTTAGCTTCTATACCTCGCTGAGACACCATAAATCCAAGGAACTTGCCAACTGCTACACCAAAAACACATTTGCTGGGGTTAAGCTTCATGTCGTTTGCTCTCAAATTGACGAACGTTTCTTTTAGGTCGACCACGTGACGTCCGGTCTTTGTTTTAATGACCATATCGTCGACGTATGCCTCCATGTTTAGGCCAATCTGTGAAGCAAAGACCTTGTTGACCATACGTTGATAGGTCGCCCCTGCATTCTTCAGTCCAAATGGCATCATTGTGTAGCAATAGATGCCTCCAGCTGCTTGGAAAGCCGTCTTCACTATGTCGTCCTCATGCATCTTTATCTCGATGATAGCCGAATAGGCATCTAGAAGCTAAGGGTTGAGTGGCTAGCAATAGAATCAACTAGCTTGTCAATTCTAGCAGTGGTAGCCGTCTTTTGGGCGTGCAAGGTTGAGATTAGTGAAGTCGACGCACATTCTCCATTTGCCATTTGACTTCTTCACCATGACCACATTAGCTAGCCAGGTTGTATGTGTGGCCTCCTTGATTATTCCTGCACTCAAAAGTTTTTGTACCTCGATTTTTATGGCTTCCTCCTTGTCTCGAGCAAAGCTTCTCAACCTTTGGGGTTTGGGCTTTATGGTTGGGTTGACCTCAAGCCTATGAACGGCGACTTCCTCTTTGATTCCCCTCATGTCCTCTACTCGCCACGCAAAGACATCATTGCTTTGTTTTAGTAGCTCGATGATCTCCTCTCTTTCTTCGGCTGATAGCTGCTTTCCTATTTGAATTTTCTGCTCCGGATAAGAGGGATTTGTGATCACTGATTCTAACTCGTCAACGGCCTCTAACTCTGGACCATCTCTGAATTGTAAGGTCTCAATGATGATCTCCTTCACTTTTTGCCTCTCTTCGGCCCCCAAATGTGGAGCTTCCTCAGCTATCATGTCATCTAGCTTATCAGCGATCTCATCGGTGGTGGCCCCCGAGTTATTGTCGACCTTGAGGCATAGGTCACCTATGAGAACTTGGTCGACCATAACTACGTCTGGATCGACCGTTGTGACTTCGGAGTGACGTGTCGACTCAATCATGACCTCGTCAGTTGAGCGATAGGTCGACTCCTCCACATTGGTGATCGTAGATAGTCGGGTAGTTTTGGTGACTGACTGGGACAGCTTTAAGTAACCTTCCGCTGTTTCAATTTCCAGCTCCCTCTTCTTTCTTTCTCGAAGGACATGATCCAGATATGCTCGAGCTGTGCCTTGTACACAGCCGACTCCAGCTGGTGTGGGGAATTTAACTCGCTGGTGGGGGATTGAGGCCACCATTCCAAGTGCGACCTGACCAGGAATACCAAGGATAGCAGCATAGTCACTGTTCACATCTATTACAATAAATTTTACCTTTGATATGACCCTGTACGGGTGCTGGCCTAGGTCGACGTCTAGCTCGATTTGTCCCTTAGCGTCGACTCGATGATTGGTGAAGCCCTCTAACCTGCCATCGTATCTTTCAAGCTGCTCATTGGAGAGACCCATTTCCTGGAATGTCTTATAAAATAGAATATCCTTGCAGGCCCCCATGTCGACTAGGAGTCTGCTCGTCGTACATCCATCAATGAGTCCTGGGATGACAAGAACTTGCTCCCTAGCCGCCATATTAGTTGCCAGCTCGTGGAGGTAAAAGTTAATCACCTCATCCCTGACATCTCTCCTTGGAGGCACATGTGGGGCTTTGTTGAGCTGAAAGATTTTATGCTTGATGGCTGTGTTACTGGCTTGCTCTGTGATGACCCCCAAGTTCAATCTGGGTTGCCTTGGTCCCTGATGTCCACCTGTCGGCTGCTCGCCTCCTCCAGCTTGAGGCCTTTTCACATATGCATCGAGCCTTCCCTGGTCGACCATTCTCTGGATAATACGCTTCAAGCCTAAGCAATCCTCTGTGAGATGACCCGTATCCTTGTGATATTCACAAAACTTGGTATTGTCCCTCCTGAACTTATTGGCCGGGTTTATCGGCATGCGGGGCCGGCCTCGACCGCATTCATAATCTCCGTTCGACTCACCGTTGTGGAGTGAAAGCCTCGTGCACCTTTTCCGTCGCTCCGGTCCTGTTCTTACCATTCTTGTTGCTTTCCCCATTCTCGGGCCGAGTCCTTCTTGTCATCGCCGACCTCGGCCTGGGGCCTTTTTCATTCTTCTTTTCTTTTCTCTCCTCGGCTAGTGCCACATCAGAAGCCTTCTCGAACAACTCGTCGAGTAGCCGATCGTACGGGACCGTCGGCTCGTAATCCATGCCTGCGAGGAAATGCCATTTCGGAAGCAATTGATCACCTCCCGTCGGTGAGATCCTCCTCAATCTTGTCAACCATTTCTTTAAACTTGGTGTAGTAGCTCGTGGAGCTTTCATTTTTCCCTCGCACCAAGTTGTTTAGGTCGGCGATGGGCCACTTTCCGAGCTCCAAATAGCCGAGAAGCGATCTAGGAATATTGTCCTCAAACACATCCAGCGGAGATGCTACCACCGCCAAATATTTGAACCACGTTAGTGGCCCCCGCGAGTGTGCTTATGAGGGCTTTGCACATATTGTCGTCCTCATCGGCGACAAAGCACATTGTGGCTTCCGTGTGCCGCATACGGCTTTTTGCATTGGTTGCCCCGAGTACTTCTCAGGAGGGGCAGCCGAAACCAGCATGAGTTCGATCGTCGATTAAATCCTTGGATAAGGGTCGAAGAGCAAAGTCAATTCGTTCGACCTTCCCAAGATCATTTTTCTTTTCACCTCCCATCGCTCAAACTTCCTTTTCCATGCAGCCCACTCCCTAAGATCGTGTCCGTCTTCTCCGGCAGGGGGACAAAGATTCGACCTTTCGACCCTCACTCGGGGGAGTTACTTGCCTCGCTTCTCCTATCTCTCGCGAGAAGGTGACTTCACCGAGCGAACCGCGACCCGCGCCCGTCATCTCTAGTGGCGACTGCGCCTTTCATCCCCGGGCGGCGACTGCGCCTATCATCTCTGGGTGGCGACCGCGCCTTCCTCCCTTATAGGCGACTGCGCGCCATTCCTCGTCCACTATGAGATCGCGACTTTTGCCCCGGGCAGCGATCCACGTCGGCTTCGGCTGCCTCTAACCGCGTCCTCAAGTCTCGACCGTGCCTCTTGCTCCTCGTTCCTAGCGAGACTAGCCTTAGGTCGTCACCGGGAACGTGAATAGGTGATCGAGGCCGCACCACCATCCTTTCGATCAACATTCCGACCTACGCTTTCGTTTGGTCTAGTACTTCTGGCACGCTCCCTATTAGAAACTTGAGATGGGGCCACTCTCTCAGACCTTCTATCCACTTGTTCCGCCTCCTCCATTGCCAATAACTCAGCCAGAATCTGAGCTCGCTCCATCCGCATTTCCTTTCTACCCAGTGGGTTGGATGAGGGACCTGCCCTATTTCCAATATTCATCTGTCTAGTTGGACGTTTTGGAGGAGGTGGAGCTCCTTGTCCCTCCATAGGTCGCTTCTCTCTTCTTGCGTCTGGCAATCCCCTACCATCAGCCACACTGTTAGATAGCGTGGCTCTAGCGTGCTGACGCGTCGGACGGGGTGGAGGCAAATTTGCGTTTCCAGCATTGGTGTTGAGATTCCCAGCGTTTGCATTGGTGTTATTGTTTCCTTCTTCATGCCCGAGTGAGGCCTCAGATACATGTCCATCCGAAGTCACCATTGTTGCAGGTTGAGAAAACTTTCGAGGTCAAGCTTATGCACGTTTCCCGGCAATGGAACCAAACTGATGTCGCAAGAAAAGTGCTTATCAATCTTCCTCCACGTGGCAGGACTGATCACCTGGCTCGACTCGAAACAGAACCCACGACTAGCCGGATGTGTCTCCGGCTTAGACCCTCGGGCGTGAGAGTAAGTGTTTGAAGATTGGAGAACAAAATATGTATTGAATAATGGAATTCAGATAACAAAATTGCAGTTACCTTCGCACCGTTGGTAGTGATGATGTATTTATAGGTGATGATTGCGATATACTCCCTCCGTCCCGCTAATATTAGCACACTTTCCTTTTTGGGCGTCCCGCTAATATCCGCACACTCTCAAAAAGGAAACTTTATATTAATAAAATATTCATCCAACCCCACTCATTCTCTCTCCTACATTATTTTAATACTCACAACACCATTATAATTTATTACACCCTCCACTCATTCTCTCTCCACTCATTCTTTTACACTCACAACATTTTATTAAAATATCATATTCCTTAATTCCCGCGCAAACAGTGTTTGTGCTAATATTAGCGGGACGGAGGGAGTATTTGGAGGAGCGACGTGTGCTCCGAGATTTTAGCGGCAGTTACTTGTAATGTAATCGTGCCTTTAACGGTCCCTGATTTGTAGGGATGCAGTTATAGAAAGAGTAATTGTTTGTACACCAGTGACCGTTAGGTCGACGCTTGCTCATGCAGGTCGAGGTCGATACTTGTGTTTGGGTCGACATGACTGTCGAGTAGAGTTGGATCGTACCCGAAATATGACTGGGTCATAAGGTCGGACTAAGTTGGGTCGGGACCTAGTAGGTCGGACAATGAACTTAGTCGATCGACGCCTAGACGGGCCTTGAGCCATGTTCTGATTGGGCCTATCCCATTGAGAATGGAGTGGTTATAATTGCTTGAGGACTGGACTTTACTCGCTTGGCCCAGTTAGATACTTTTGATATGTTCAAGTCTTATAATTATAAGAGTTGTAAATGTATAAATTATGAGAGTAATTCGTTGTTATTATTGAAATTTTTGATTTTTTTTTTTTTGTTGAAAATTTTGATTTATAAGTCAATTATAAGAGAACTTATAAGTGTTGTAAATGTGTAAATTATGAGATTAATTCGTTGTTAATATTGATTTTTTTTTTTTGTTGAAAAAACTAAACTGAAACTATTTTGAATCTAATGACTGATTTAAAATACTTGAATGTCTAGTGACCAATATTTAATTCTCAAAGTTTCAGTGACTAAAGTATAATTTTTAGTTTTCGAATTGGGTAACCACCCGTCACACACGTGCAAGAAAGTAAGGGTAATTATGTCTTTGTATTACCGGGGGTGTCTGGAGAATTAACTAAATGTTGTTTCCTAAATTGGGTTTAAATCTCGCCCAAGGGGCCCTAGAGGAAATCGGCCTAAAGAAAGAGTATAGAAACAAAAACTGTAAATTTGATTCTCGAAGTTGTTGCCCGAGTCGTGTGTGACACACTCTCCTTAAAACAAATTCGCCCCCTCACCGAGTAGTGCTTGAGGTTCCACCGGACGTTTGCCTCTCAGGATAAAACGGACTGACCGGAAGGTTGATGCACACTAGTACCTCCGGCGAATTGAAGCTATGCCTGAACGGTATCACCACTGAATGCAAATGCAAGAGGCCAAAGGAAAGATAGTTCAATATGCTGGGAATTTGGAGAGAGGAGAGATTTCGGAAAAAAATGTGTGTCAATCAGTTTGTGTTCTCTCCTTTCTATAGCTGCCAAGGAAGGATCAAAACTGATGATCAAATTAATTCCCGAAATCAAACATGTTTTAATTCCGTAATAATTTGATAATGGCAGTTACAACCTTTAAAATCATGTGGCAGTTACATATTGTGGGATTTTTTGAATCACGTTTGAAAAAAAATTGCAAAAGGCGGGCAAGCGCGAGTAGGCCAATTCGGAGCTACATTTGTGTCCGCACGACGCGCACGCACATGAGTTCGGTAGCCCCAAGCACATTTTGGACCTTGATTTGCACCCCTGCGCACCCGTGCCTGAGAGAGAGCCTCTATGCTACACAATCTTACTCCCTACTAAAGTGTAGGAGTATATAAACTAGTCTCCTTTTACATTTCCTTTCAATGTGGGATAATCACATTTCCCACTTGCAACCCACTTACTTTGAGCCTTAGTATCTCATTCATCAATCATCCCTCGACCATTTTGGACAAATGAATACTCCCTCCGTCTCATTAATAACTTTCCCTCCGTCTCATTAATAACTTCACCTTTTGTCATTTTGGGTGTCCCATTTAAAGCTTCACCTTTCCTTTTTTGGCAAAGAATCTTTACTATTTTCTTCACTCATTCTCTCACCTATTTCACTATTACACTCACAACATTTTTCAAATTTACTATTTCCTCCACTCATTCTCTCTCCTATTTTACTATTACACTCACAACATTTTCTCCACCCTTAATTTGCGTGCCGGGGCCAAAATGGTGAATTAAATATTGGGACGGAGGGAGTATATGATTTCAATGTTCTCATGTAGTAGAACACGAACCTACAATCAATTTGGTCATTTGACAAACAACCAATTTAGAAAATAACTCATTATTTCCTTCAAACACACCCTATTTTTCCAACATCTTATACTCTAAATCATACGAATTTCTAAGCAAAGCCTCTTTGTTATGCAATGCAATGGGATGAAAACTTGTGACATGATACAGACTCCCCAAACTTGTCCATCATAAAAAATGTGGCAGTATGTAAACTTATTTTTCTTTCCCTTTCTGCTTAAAAAATTGCTTATAAGCAAATGTTGTATTACTGGTTTGTATGCTTATCACCATCTACTCCCTCCGAATGACCATCAATTTGCTCTCGATTAGAAGATTTTTTTTTTTTAAAAGGGTCATTCATTTTGGGGCGGAGTGAGTACATTTCAAGAAAGATAAAGCTATTGTTTGAACTAAAATTAGGAAATAAATCCAATACATATACGCATGGTTACGTAGATATGCACTCAAAGACCAATTTACAAATTGACAGAGGAAATTATCAGAATCATGCATTATAAGATAAAATGAAGTTTACAGTGGAATTAGCCGAGTGGAGGGCGGCAGACTGAAGCCATTTGTTGTTGAAACTCGTATCCAAGAAGTTCTCCGAGTACTGCCGCTGGTGGTATCCTCCATGGCCAGTGGACCCCGATCGCTGCATTTGTCTCCCAACCCCGTTCATCTCTCTCTAAACCACCACCGCTGCCGTCTAATTAGGGCTCTAAATCATATTCTCTCGCTGGCTAAACTAGAACACACACACACACATTTCTGCCGTCCGGCCGGTCGTTCTAGAGGTAGTTTGTTTGTGTGTGTGTGTGTGTGTGTGAAGAGGAGGGATTTTGTTTTTGAAAAATAAAATGACTAATCGTTTTTTCCTTTTGAAGATTTTGAAAATAAAGACCGGGTAAAGAAAAGTAGCAGGGGCGTGGTGGTAGGGAAGGGAACCAACAATCGAGATGGTCGTCCTGCTTTTGTTTTCAAGATTATAGATTTACTAGCCTAAGCCACGTTTTTTGTTTTTTTATTTTTAATTTAAAAAAAATAAAAATTTTAAGGGCAAATGGAAAAGGGACAAAAAAAGTGAGGGCAAATGGGGAATTTCCCCCTTGAAACTGTTCAAAGAACTATTCATAGGGGGGGTTGCATTTATACTATAGATAAGAATCTCACACCTATAGGTGAGTTTGGGAGTGCTTTTTTGTGGCTTATAATCACTTTTGAAGCTCAAAATAACTTTTAATAACGTTTGGATAACATTACTGATTATGATTTTAAGTTGTTAAAACGCAAAAAACTGTGTTTTCGTTGAAACAGCTATGACCCAGCTTTTGCTAAAAGTGATTCTTAGAAGCTGTTATTTGTGTTGTTTTTACAATATTAACCTCTATCTCTTTTATACATTTATTATATTGAGATACATATTATAAAAGTCATTTTTATTATTTATCTTTAATAATCAGTTTTGAACATATACTATCCAAACATACTTATAAATTTTAGTATTTATTACAAATAATCAATTTTTCTAAAATCACTTTTAAAAAATCATTTTCAGAAAATCAGAAGCAATGCCAAACTCACTCTAATTAATTAAATTACTCACTTCGTCCCGGACTAGTGTTTGCACGCTTATCTATATCTATATATATATATACTCCCTCCGTCCCACCGATCTTAAGAAAACTTTTCATTTTGAGCGTCCCACTAATCTTAAGAATTAATTCCCAAAATGGAAAGTTTTTATCACTATTTTCTCCACTCATTCTCTCTCCTACATTATTTTAATACTCACAACACCATTATAATTTACTATTCCCTCCACTCATTCTCTCTCTTATTTTACTTTTACACTCACAACATTTACTTTTTCCTTAATCCCCGTGTCATTTGAAAAATTCCTAAGATCGGCGGGACGGAGGGAGTATATAATAACAAAATACTCCCTCCGGCCATGTGAATGGTCACCAACTTTTTGGGTGTGGAAATTAAGGAAAAGTAGGAGAGAAAAATAGGTGGAGGAGGTGTTTGTGAGTATGAAGAATTAAATAGAAGAGAGAATGAGTGGGAGGAATAGTTAGGAGTGAGAACGTTGTGAGTGTAAAAGTGAAGTAGGAGAGAGAATGAGTAGAGGGAATAGTGAATATATTCTTTTCCATTTTGGGAAGTATCCATTCACGTGGGACGTCCCAAAAAGAAAATAAGTGTCCATTCACGTGGGACGGAGGGAGTAGTTTCTAAATGAAGAAAGACACAATTTTCCCGCCAAAATGTTGCTAAAAATAGAATATTATACTCCCTCTGTGTCGGGTGAATGGAGAATTATTTCCTTTTTGGGCCATCTCACGTGATTGGAGAGTGCCCAAAATGGAAAGAATGTTGTGAGTGTAATAGTAAAATAGGAGTGAGAATGAGCGAAGGGAATAGTAAATTATAATGGTGTTGTGAGTATTAAAATAATGTAGGAGAGAGAATGAGTGGAGGGAATAGTGAAGATTCTTTCCTTTTTCTTAGTTATTGTGCCCAATTTTTTGATGTCCATTGACCAGACACGGAGGGAGTATATAAGAATTTCATTTTGGTACATTGAATAAAAAATTAATAGTAATAATGATAAGGGAATGAGAATAACGTGATGGTGAGGTGATTGCTGGGAATAAATTGTAATTGTAATAAATTATGTTGTGGTTATGAAATAGGATGACTTCATCTTCCGATATGTAACCTCCGATCATCAATTATTTTGTGTAACTCATCAAAATTGATTAAATTTTAGTTTGAATGTTTTTTTATTTATTATTTTACATGTTTCTAATAAAATAATTTTTAAAAAAATTATATAAAAAAGATATTGGAATGCTCTATCAACCTCAAAATTATTTACTTAATTATTATAAATAGAATGCAAAATGTTTTAATTAAATTAATTGATATTTTAAGGGAAAGGGGATGAATCGGCTAGCAAGGTTTTGACATTCCTTAAAAAGTCGTTATTACATTAAATTTCAGTTTATCTTAAAATAGGAATCTCAAAAATTTTCCTTAAAATGTCATTATTACATCAAATTTCAGTTATATTTTTTTATTAAAATATCAATTAATTTAATTAAAACATTTTGCATTCTATTTATAATAATTAAGTAAATAATTTTGAGATTGATAGAGCATTCCAATATCTTTTTTATATAATTTTTTAAAAATTATTTTATTATAAACATGTAAAATAATAAATAAAAAAACATTCAAACTAAAATTTAATCAATTTTGATGAGTTACACAAAATAATTGATGAACGGAGGTTACATAATAATTGGAAGATGAAGTTATCCTCTTTCATAACCACAACATAATTTATTATTACATTTTGGTGAAAAAATAAAAAGAAAGAAAATATTTTAAAATAACAATTCCTATTGAAATAATCACTGAAGTTCCTTACATCATGAAATATGTGTTTACAAAAAGCTTTCAAAATTTATAATATTCATTGTGTTGGTTAAATAATTATAACATATATATACTTTCATTAGTTTTAACTTTTTATTATAAATTATTTTGGACTCATAATTAATATATTATAATTATATAACATCGTTTAAATAAAATATGTTAATATAATAAAATTTTGCTTATACTATGCAACGCATGAGTGCCGCCAAAATGTTGCTAAAAATAGAATGTTATATATAAGAATTTCATTTTGGTACATTGAATAAAAAATTAATAGTAATAATGATAAGGGAATGAGAATAACGTGATGGTGAGGTGATTGCTGGGAATAAATTGTAATTGTAATAAATTATGTTGTGGTTATGAAATAGGATGACTTCATCTTCCAATATGTAACCTCCGTTCATCAATTATTTTGTGTAACTCATCAAAATTGATTAAATTTTAGTTTGAATGTTTTTTTATTTATTATTTTACATGTTTCTAATAAAATAATTTTTAAAAAATTATATAAAAAAGATATTGGAATGCTCTATCAACCTCAAAATTATTTACTTAATCATTATAAATAGAATGCAAAATATTTTAATTAAATTAATTGATATTTTAAGGGAAAGGAGATGAATCGGCTAGCAAGGTTTTGACATTCCTTAAAAAGTCATTATTACATTAAATTTCAGTTATCTTAAAATAGGAATCTCAAAAATTTTCCTTAAAATGTCATTATTACATCAAATTTCAGTTATATTTTTTTATTAAAATATCAATTAATTTAATTAAAACATTTTGCATTCTATTTATAATAATTAAGTAAATAATTTTGAGGTTGATAGAGCATTCCAATATCTTTTTTATATAATTTTTTAAAAAATATTTTATTATAAACATGTAAAATAATAAATAAAAAAACATTCAAACTAAAATTTAATCAATTTTGATGAGTTACACAAAATAATTGATGAACGGAGCTTACATAATAATTGGAAGATGAAGTTATCCTCTTTCATAACCACAACATAATTTATTATTACATTTCGGTGAAAATATAAAAAGAAAGAAAATATTTTAAAATAACAATTCCTATTGGAATAATCACTGAAGTTCCTTACATCATGAAATATGTGTTTACAAAAAGCTTCCAAAATTTATAATATTCATTGTGTTGGTTAAATAATTATAACCTATATATACTTTCATTAGTTTTAACTTTTTATTATAAATTATTTTGGACTCATAATTAATATATTATAATTATATAACATCGTTTAAATAAAATATGTTAATATAACAAAAGCTTTGGCTTTCAATTATTGATTCTTGTTCTTTTCGTTCGGTCATAAATCTCTATCCTTCCGTTTGCATCATTTGGTATCAAAACGCCTGGCGCGAATATCAATGACTGAACGATTTGACTTTTAAATTTGCCCAAACTGACCTAAACCAAACCATTTCCAAACCGAGCTAGCGGTTTGACTTCTAAATTTGCCCAAACTGACCTAAATCGAACCATTTCCACCTATTAAGAACTAATACCATTTCAAACTGATTCATTTTGTCAGTCACGTGCAAGTAACATATGCATCAACTGATTTTCTAGCGAAATCCATCAAAAAGCCCTATTTTGCAAACAAAGTTACAAGTCAGACCCCATTTCGCTAAATTTTGGACGTCAAGCTTTAAACTGCTATCACTTTGTTGTTGTTATGCCATATTTTGTAATTTACCCTGTTAAATTTAAAGGAAAGAAAATCAGATTAAAAATTGCACAAACTATATTTTAATTGTTAGAGGAGATCATTACAACCTCCGTCTCAAGATGAAATTTTTGTTCTTAATCGATCATTAATCGATCAAGAGCAAAAAATATATTTATTTCGCGACAGAGATAATTTTATAAACCCCTTTAGTTTTTACACATTCAGGTATCCCAATCAAGTTCCAAACTTGATTATCAAACATGGATTGTAATTCGGACTTCATGATTCCTAACCATTTATCCAAATTAGGAGCGGACATCGCCTCAAGATAGGAAGTAGGATCGTCATTCTCAATGACTTCCACTTCATTACTTTTCGATACGAGAAAATCCATATTTCACGAGATCGAATCGTAACCTGTTAATGCAGACTGTGGGTGTTACCACAGGTGCTATCACTGGCAGTTGGGTGTTACCCGAACTGTAATGAGTTGTAATTTAATAATTCTTTCCATATTATTTTATATCCTAATGTCTAATATTATTTGCAAGATATATGTGTTTTTTGGTCCATATTTCAGGTTAAATATATGGCTGGATTAAATGCTAAAATCAAGGAAGAAGTTGTTGGAGGAATTATTCGTAAACGAAGATTTACGAATAATGTTTACTTGGTCCATATTATTTGATGAAGGAATAAAAACGTGGGAAGACCAAGTCATGGAGTTGTTGCTGATTAATTGAAGAGTACAATACCAAGAAAGCAAGAGAGTACAAGGGATAAAGCATGGACTTGGGCTTCAAGAAATCGGTTGCTACATTCTAGGGAAGTTGGCGTATGAAGAGGAATTCAAGCCAAGAAATCTCTCCACTCCTCTCACACGATCTGAAGGTCCAAGGCTGTTATTTTGGAGTAGCCTCCAAGGCATTGGAAGGCTATAAATAGGCTAGGTGTGTTTCATTTGAAGTAGGCCAAATATCAAACACACACACCATAGCACAAGAGAGACAAAGTTCTTTGGTTCGCATATCCTTCCTCCCTTGTGATTCTAGCTTAAACACTGAGTGTTTAAGAGAGTGTTGGCTAAGGATAGGATTCGTTCTTTGTCTCATTTAGTTCCATAGAGCATTATCATTGTATTAGCAATAGGGAACTTTCGGCTTTGTAATTTTGCTATATTGATTATAAAGTCTTCGCCATCTAGGCACACTCAAGTTATATATTTATATAACTTGAGAAAATTATATCTTGTGTTATTTATTTCCGCTGCACAAAGTTTTTATAAACTATTTATTTTGGTGTGTGTGTGTGCTGTCCGTCAGTGTGTTAACCAAGGTGTTGGGTAACATCTACGGTAACATCTCTTTCCAGTGAAGCCATTGACAATTTCAATTGGTATCAAAGCTGGTTACTTGACGATACTAAGTGCTTGGTCTAGGTGTCATGGCTTATGATCCGGCTAATCCTAATAATAAGCGTCTTCCTGTGTTAGATGGCTCGAATTATTGTTATTGGAAGATCCGTCTACGCTCGCATATCAAATCAATTGATCTTCGAGCATGGCGATCTATAACAAATGGTTACTCCTTACCAATGTTACCTGCTGATGAAGATGGTGACGTACAAGTCAAACCTGAATCAGAATGGAACATGGAAGAGATCAACCAAGCTAGTTTCAATGAAAAGGCACTTAATGCCATTTTTGAGTGGGTTGATATGCATATTTTCAAACTTATTCAAAACAGTTCCACTGCAAAAGAAGCATGGGATATTTTACAACGTTTTTGTGAAGGTGATGGCAGTGTGCGTGAAACTAAGCTTAGGGGTCTTACTAGCAGATTTGAAAGATTAAGGATGGGTGAAAATGAAACTATTCCTTCTTATTTTGAAAAATTATTTGATATTGCTAATGAGTGTCAATTGTTGGGTGAACCTTTTACCAACAAACAACTTGTCTCAAAAGCAATTAGAACCCTTCCTGAGCGTTTTAATATGAAAGTTTCATCTATTGAAGAGGCTCACAATCTTGCAACTATGGATATCAATTCTTTAATGAGTATTTTGAAAAACTTTGAGTTAAATCTCTTAGATCAAAGTGAAGCATCTAAAGGGAAAAATGTTGTTTTGAAAACTCGAAGCCTCGAGTTCTTTGGATGAAAACGAAGATGAGGTTTTTGAAGAAATTGATGAGAATGCTAGTGTTGCTTTACTTGCTAGAAAATACAATTCTATGGTTAGAAAGTATAACAATGAAAAAATGCAGGTGAAAGCAAAGGAGAAGCAAACCAAGGTCTATGATTCGATGCCAAAAAGGACTTTCCCATCTAACCCAAAGTTGAACCCAAGAAGAGCATCATCAGATCAGTTAAGGTCTGATCCAAAGCACATTGAATCCATTCAATGTCATGCTTGCTCGGGTTGGGGTCACTATTCCAATGAGTGTGCAAATACTCTAAGGAAGAGAGGAAAGAACCTATGGGTTTCTCTCAGTGATGATGAGGATGAAGGACCATCTCAGGAGGTAGAATCTGATCAAACAACCATGTTTGTCACAGTAAGTAACACGGAAAAGGACAGTGTTACCCAAGGTGTTATCCAGTCTGAGATAACATCTGTGATCACACCCGACAGGTATGATGAATTATGTGATAATAATGTTGTTTGTTTTGTTAGCTCTTCTAACCCTGATACAGGAAGTACACAAGAGGATGAGCAGAGCAAAGATGATCTCATTTCCGGATTAAAAGACCTTTACGAGGCATTGCTCGTGGAATGGAAGAAAGAGAACAATTTGGTTAAGTCCTTAACCAAGAAGAATGAAGGACTCCAGGCCTATATGACTCATATGGAGGTTCAAGCAACAAAGAGAGAAATCGAGCTTGAAAGAGTCAAGGGCAATTTGACTCTAGCCGAAACCACCTTGAAGAAGCTCAACACTGGATCTACCAAATTGGATGAGATCTTGAACTTGAGTACACCTCTCGGGAGCGGTATTGGTTTTCAAGAATCTTTGAATAGTATTCTTTCTACTTTGTCTATGAATGATAATGAGAATTGTTTTGTTAAGGAGCGGTTTTTGACAAAGATTCTTCTTCAAAAGAACCATGTGACAAAGGGAAGGTGTGTCAATACTGTCACACACCTGGACATTTTAAAAATAAATGCCATATTGTTTCGAAAAACTGTCCAGTCCCTTGGTGTTACCTGAGGTGTTGCCCGGCACACGATAACACACCCAAATGAATGGTAAAAATTCAAAAAAGGTGTGGAAACCAAAAGCTAATCTGAAATGTGATGTTGTGTACACTGCTTTAAAAACAAATATTGAAGGTTCTTGGTACTTTGATAGTGGGTGTTCACATCATATGACAGGAACAAAATTGTTTTTAAAAGACTATGAAACAATTCATGGGGGTAGTGTAACTTATGGTGGTGGGAGCAAGAGTAATATCATTGGGAGAGGGACACTAAATGTGTCTGGATTTCCAACCTTAAAGAATGTCTTACATGTTGATGGACTTGTAACTAATTTAATTAGTATTAGTCAACTTTGTGATGACAACTTAGAGGTGAAATTTAATAAAGATACTTGTGAAGTTTATGACAAGATTAACAATTGTGTAATGACAGTACAAGATCTAGTGATAATTGTTATCTTGTTGAAGACAAGCAAGTATGCCATTCGGCAAAACTTGATAACACTACATTGTGGCATCAAAAGTTGGGACATGTTCACTTTCGTAACATAGAAAAGATTGTTAATCTAGATCTTTGTCCAAGGCATTCCTAGTCTTGATCTTAAACAAAAATTGTTTGTGAGGATTGTCTCAAAGGGAAACAAACTCGTGTTACCCATGGTGCTGCCCAACACAATGAGCAACACACCGGTACTACACATTGTTTTCAACTCTTGCATATGGATCTAATGGGTCCACTTGAGATAGAAAGTTTTGGGGGCAAGAAATATACTTATGTCATTGTTGATGATTTTTCACGATTTACATGGGTTTATTTTTTAAGGGAAAAATCGAGACTTTTGAAAAGTTCAAAATCTTGCACTCTAAGATCAAAAACATGTTTTGTGCTTCAATTTTTCGAATTAGGTCCGATCATGGGAGGGAATTTGAGAATGTTTCTTTTTCAAATTTTTGTGAAAGAAAAGGTATTCACCATGAATTTTCAGCCCCAAAAACACCTCAACAAAATGGGGTAGCTGAAAGGAAGAATAGGACTTTACTTGAAATGACTCGTGTGATGTTATTTTCAAAAAGAATTTCGAAAAGATTTTGGGCGGAGGCACTAAATACGGCTTGTCACACAGCCAATAGAGTTTTTCTAAGACCCGGCACAACCATGACTCCATACGAAATTTTGAATGGTAGAAAACCAAAAGTTCATTATTTTCATGTCTTTGGTTGTGTGTGTTACATTCTCAATGATCGGGACTACTTAGCAAAATTGGACTCTAAGAGTGATAAGGCCATTTTTCTTGGTTATGCTTCAAATAGTCGTGCATATAGGGTATTTAATCTAAGGCTAAAAACCATCCAAGAATCCATGAATATTGTTTTTGATGATCACTCAAGTATTGCAGAGAAAATGTTCAAGAGACACCCTTGGAACTGTTGGAAGAAGTCGTCCAGAAGGTGTTACCACAGGTGTTACCACGAGAGTGCTAATACCGATAGTAACACGTAACCGAGCAGGGTGTTACCATTGATGAGATAACACCTCGAGATAGCATTCCGATTCCAGTCCAGCAAATGAAGATCAAGAAGGAGTTGAAACAGGGGTTCACGAGAATGTGAGAAGAGATCCTCCACCTAGAATCGGTAGGAATCATCCTACAACCCAAGTAATTGGGGAGGTGAATGAGGGTGTACAAACAAGACGTATGAATTCCATTAGTGACCGTGACATGGTAAGGTATGTGTGCATGTCCACCACATACTCAAAGGTAACATACTCTTGTTTTACTTCATCTGTAGAACCTAAAAATGTGATTGAAGCTTTAAAAGATAATTTTTGGATTCAAGCAATGCAAGATGAACTTGATCAATTTGCTCGTAACAATGTTTGGTCTTTAGTACCCCGTCCCTCAAACACTAATGTTATTGGGACAAAATGGATTTTCAAAAATAAGACCGATGAGTATGGAAACATTGTTAGGAACAAGGCTCGTCTTGTGGCTCAAGGCTATACACAAGTGGAAGGTATTGACTATGACGAGACCTTTGCACCTGTGGCTAGAATTGAGTCAATAAGACTTTTATTGGCCATTGCTTGTTTTCTTAAAATCACATTGTTTCAAATGGACGTCAAAGCAGCCTTTTTAAATGGATACTTAGATGAGGAAGTTTTTGTTGAACAACCAAAAGGCTTTGAAGATCCATTTCAACCGGACCATGTGTATAGACTTGATAAAGCTCTTTATGGGTTGAAGCAAGCTCCACGTGCATGGTATGGTAGGTTAACTAGTTTTTTACTAGAATATGGTTTTACTAGAGGAGAAGCGAGATAGGACTTTATTCATTCTTAAACATGGAAAAGAACTTGTCGTGGTTCAAATCTATGTTGATGACATAGTATATGGCTCTACATCAAAAACTTGTTTAAATGATTTTGTAGAGGCTATGACATCAACATTTGAAATGAGCATGATGGGGGAACTTAACTTCTTTCTAGGCATGCAGGTTAAGCAATCAAGTGAAGGGATTTTCATCTCCCAAAGCAAATATGCAAGGAACCTGGTGAAGAAGTTTGGGTTGGAAGGTTCGAAGAGCTCAAAAATTCCAATGGGCACTTCTCTCAAGATTGGAAAAGATCAAGTGGGAGAAGATGTTGATCCAACCCTATATCGTTCCATGATTGGTAGTCTCCTTTACCTTACTTCTAGTCGCCCGATTTGATGTACGGTGTGTGTGTATGTGCTAGATATCAATCCAATCCTAAAGTGTCTCACCTAAATTCTGTGAAAAGATCATTAAATATGTTTGGAACTAGTGATTTAGGGATTTGGTATAGTAAAGATACTAATACTAATTTAGTAGGCTTTAGTGACTCGGATTAGGCGGGGATATGGATGATAGGAAAAGTACAAGTGGGGGATGTTTTTACTTGGGAAATAATTTAGTATCATGGTATAGTAGAAAACAAAATTGTGTTTCATTATCCACAAATTTGAATCGAATATGTAGCAGTGGTAGTTGTTGTTCACAACTAATTTGGTTAAAACACATGCTTGATGATTATGGTCTTGATAGCAATATTTTGACCTTATACTGTGATAATTTGAGTGCTATTAATATTTCCAAAAATCCTGTACAACACTCCCGTACTAAACATATTGACATCCGTCATCATTTTTTAAGAGATATGGTAGATAAAAAGATAATAAATATAGAGCATATTGATACAAAGTATCAACTTGCGATATTTTCACAAAACCCTTAGACCATGATAGATTCTCTAGTCTAAAGAGATCTCTTGGTCTTTGCATTCTCTAAAAATTGTCCTCTGTAGTAAGGTGTTACCATGGGCGATAACACTGGGGTAACACATGTATACTAGTGCATATTTTTGCTAGTTTGGTTTTATTCTCTCTTGTAAGGGTTCCCATAGTTACATGAGCTATGAGAGTTCTCACGGCCGCACATGCCGACCTTTTTGTTGTGGTAGGATAGCACCCTGAATAACACACTTGATAAAACTCCTTCATATGCTTAAAGTGACAAAGTCACTAATTTTTTTGATAAATAAAAGGCAAAGGCATTTATCCATACTATTCTCTCGAGCTCGGGGCACGGTGTTCGCCGCAACGATGTACTCTTGCCAATGAGAATGTATGAGGTGATTTATGCTAAGTATTAGGGACATGGAGTTCGCTACTACGGTGTACCCTACTTGAAAGGCATAAATCACTTGGTCTTTACACTTGAAATAAAACTCGAAGCACGGAGCTCGTTACTACGATGCTTTCTTGTTTAAAGAAGTGTAAAAGAATTTTATAAATTGCTATGCCTCGTGGTCTAACAAGCTTGTTATGCCTAAAGTGTTTAAAATGCTCAGCTTATTATGCCTCAAGTGTTTGAAACTGAATATATTTATCAAGGGATTTTTATCTTATGTGTTATCCTAGATGTTACCATCATTGCCATTAACATATTTGTATGTGCTATATTATGTTTTTTATTTCTTTATTTTCGGTTCGGTTAATTAATTTTTAAACTTTGAAAGTCTTTTTATTGTTTAAGAGTTTTAAAAGTTTGAAGAAGTCTTTAACTAACCAATTTATTCTTGATAAACAACTCAAATATCTAAGTCCTAAAATCTAGGGATTTGATTTTCAAAAACCATATGGACTTGGTATATTTGTATTTGTTTATTATTTTTTTTATATATTTAAAAATTCAAAAATTAAAAAAATTTATTTAAAAAAAAAAAAAAAAATTTAAAATAATGGCCGGATGTCTTTATTTTTGTGAGGAGTTTTGTACTTGTTTTTCTTGTGGCCTAGAAAATAGGGGAGTAAATATTGTAGTTATTTTTGTGTGGCTAGAAATAAGGGAGGTTAGGTAAATATTTAATGTAATTATTTTTAGTGGCTAAAAAATAGGGAGATTAATTAAAATAGGAGATAATTAGAGGAAGTAGGATAAGTCTTAAAAATTAATTCCTAATCTAATTCCTATTTTTCTCCTCTCTCTCTAACCGCCCAAATCCCCTTCTCTCTCTACACGGTAAATACCCCTTCCTCGTCACCGTCAATCCCTCACTCTCAAACCTTTCAAAATCAACAACCTTCCTAAATTACAAACCCTTCCTAAAACCCTAACCATGGCAACCCCTACCAAAAAGCAATCCGCCCCTTTGGAGGTATCTCCGGCGTTGGTTCAAGTGGTCCTAGTCTCATGGACACTTCGACCACCCCTCTCAATGTGTCTCCGGCAATGACAATGTCGGTTGATGATCCTCCTTTGGTGACAACAATGGCGCAACCCTTGCCCATTGTGACCTTACCACCTCTTCCACCCGTTCCATCAACCAAAAAGCCAAAAGAAAAGCCATTGCTCACCAAATTCTCTTACAGCAACCCGTCAAAAGAGGAGCTCAAGTAGGCTCACTGCAATGAGGCACAAAGGGACCTCTAAATCCAACACATCCTCCGATCCTGTTGAAGTTTCGAGGAGTCTTCACTTGGTCTCTCCTCGGCTCATGTTTCGGATGAAGACTTCCATGCCGATGCTGAAAAGAGCCATTCTGTTGAGACATTTGAAGATTGGGAGATTGAGGAAGAAGAACCCTTGTATGAAGTTAAGAAAAGAAACATTAAAGGCAAAAGCAAGTGAATTTCTTGTCAAAGATGTTACCTTAAAGCTGCAACACCCAAGGTAACATCCTCTGTTTCTAAAGCTTCAAAGTCTTCAATTAGTGAGTTTGCTTATTAAGAGTCCTCTGATTTCCTTGAGAAAGAGTTTGATGACGTGAATCTTGCTTTTCCAAAACCTTACTTCTCATTGGAGTTTTATCGAAAAGAAAATATGGAGTTTTGGTTAAGGCATAGTGACACGAAAATTCTCAAAGAAAAGCACATTGACGAGGTTGATTTCAAAAAGCATGGTATATTTCAGTTCTTGGAGGATAGAAATTTTTTGAAAGCTAACTTGCATCCTTCGAAATTTGTTGAAGCTATAGTCAAAAATTTCTATGCCAACCTTCATGCCAACCTAGATAATGATAAGTCCGATCAATTTGGAAAGGTGTTTTTAAGGAACAGAATTTTTTCTATTACTCCTTCTTTGATCAACAAGACTTTAGGACTCCCAAATTTGGATGATGATGGTCCTATTGTTCATAAGGATGAAATTGCTAGGTTTATCTCTCATGATGTTGTGCATGAATGGCCCTCCAATCCTAATCCCAAAACCAAAGTTCATTTTCTTGCTTCCCGTCTCACGTCACTCTTTGCCGTGCTTCACAAGCTTTGCATATTTAATTGGGTTCCTACTTCTAATGAGCAATATGTGACATTGCAACAAGCTGAAATCTTGTATAAGTTAGGAAAGAATCGAAGAGTGAACTTGGGTAGATTGATCTTCAAACATTTGGCTTCGTGGGGTAGAAGAAAAGACATTACTATGTTTCCTTACCCTTCTTTAATCTTCCAAATTTTGAAATCTCAAAAATTGCCCATTGAAGAGTTGGATGAGTATACACCCAGTCTTGATCTCTATGCTATAGATTCCCAGCTGACTAAGAAGAATACCAAGAGTGTGAGATACACAGGTGATCTTCCTTGGTCAAAGATAAATGAATTTGGGTCAAGTGATGCGGTTTTACGCTAAGGGTGTTACTCAATCTGTTATCCCAAATGTTACTCCGAAATCTCCATGTTTTTCGGTACAGATGCGGCTCATGTTCTTGCTAATGTATACAATTTGTTGGGGAATGCTTCACCAACAATACCAAAGACCACAGCTTTTGGCGTTTCTCCACAAACAAACTTCTACCATTTCCGAGATTGTGCAAGGTTGGACAAAGCTCAAGGAGATTCTTGATGAATTCATCCAGCGGGTTTCTTCCCAAACCGGGGGAGTTGATAGTGCTTGATGGAGCTGGTCCAAGTGGTGGTGGTGTTGGAGATGCCAGGTGGTCTTCTTGCAGATGTTGCGATGGTGCGACTTAGATCTTTGGAGATGAAGAAGGGGATGATCAGAGGAAGATGAAGGCGATGATGAGCGAGAAGAGTGAGTACAATACATCGCCTGAAGGTTGATGTTGCCGCTCTTATGGTGATGATATTTTGGTGGTTGAAAAACAATTTACTTTTATGTTTTTATTTGGAACATGTTTTAAATACTTTGGTGGTTTGTTTTATTTTCTTATGGTGCTTAAACTTTTAGGGTTGTTTTGAACATGGAGTAGCTTAGTAACTTTGATTTATCTTTGGTACTTTAGGTTACTAGTTAGTTGGAAAACTTATTTTGGAAAATATGTTTTGATAACTAGTATTTTTGTGATAAATCATTGTAGTTGTTAATGCCTTGATTATGAGGGAGTTGATAACTATGAAGTTGCTCTGGATGGCTAACAATATCTTGCGAGGGATCGGCACTTTAGAGTTTGGAAAGAAATTATAAATTATGGGGAGATTGTTAATGCAGACGCGGGTGTTACCGCAGGTGCTATCATTGCGATTGGGTGTTACCCGAACTGTAATGAGTTGTAATTTAATAATTCTTTCCATATTATTTTATATCCTAATGTCTAATATTATTTGCAAGATATATGTGTTTTTTGGTCCATATTTCAAGTTAAATATATGGCTGGATTAAATGCTAAAATCAAGGAAGAAGTTGTTGGAGGAATTATTCGTAAACGAAGATTTACGAATAATGTTTACTTGGTCCATATTATTTGATGAAGGAATAAAAACGTGGGAAGACCAAGTCATGGAGTTGTTGCTGATTAATTGAAGAGTACAATACCAAGAAAGCAAGAGAGTACAAGGGATAAAGCATGGACTTGGGCTTCAAGAAATCGGTTGCTACATTCTAGGGAAGTTGGCGTATGAAGAGGAATTCAAGCCAAGAAATCTCTCCACTCCTCTCACACGATCTGAAGGTCCAAGGCTGTTATTTTGGAGTAGCCTCCAAGGCATTGGAAGGCTATAAATAGGCTAGGTGTGTTTCATTTGAAGTAGGCCAAATATCAAACACACACACCATAGCACAAGAGAGACAAAGTTCTTTGGTTCGCATATCCTTCCTCCCTTGTGATTCTAGCTTAAACACTGAGTGTTTAAGAGAGTGTTGGCTAAGGATAGGATTCGTTCTTTGTCTCATTTAGTTCCATAGAGCATTATCATTGTATTAGCAATAGGGAACTTTCGGCTTTGTAATTTTGCTATATTGATTATAAAGTCTTCGCCATCTAGGCACACTCAAGTTATATATTTATATAACTTGAGAAAATTATATCTTGTGTTATTTATTTCCGCTGCACAAAGTTTTTATAAACTATTTATTTTGGTGTGTGTGTGCTGTCCGTCAGTGTGTTAACCAAGGTGTTGGGTAACATCTACGGTAACATCTCTTTCCAGTGAAGCCATTGACAATCTCAAGAAACGAATCATACAGAGCAACAAACATTTTGTTCTCTTTACGGTTGTAAAATTAATATCCAAAAATAACCTTGTCAGATTTGGTGCTAACTTATAAGAGACAAGTCTCTTTACCTAAGATTCGCAACCCCAAATCTTCATGAAAGACATTCTTCCATGCCACATCTCATGTGGTGCCTTAGGAACCGATTTAGTAGGGACTCGATTCAGTGTAATCGCATCATTTCTAATGCATATCCTTAAATGGAATTAGGAAGCCGGCAATGCCATATGAACGCGTTGTTCATGCAACTTCCATCTCCTTTGGTAATCTCTGATTTGTGAAGTGTTTTGTCTAATTTTAACCATAACATGTGGGTTTGTTTGGAGATCTATAGTTGATTTGTGATTTTTTTTTGAGGTTTTTGATTTTTTTGGATGGGCAGTGGTAGTGGTATTGCAAGGTAGTGGTGGTGCTTGGGCGGTTTGCTAATAGTAGTGGTGGTGCAAGGAAACCATGATGGGTGTAGTGGTGATGGGTATGGTTGTGTTGATAGTGTATATTTTTGTTTGGTCGTTGAATAGCAGTGGTGGACTGAATTTGATTATGAACATAGTGTGGTGGTGAATTGTGGATCGGTAGTTATGAATTTGATTGTTCTTGCTGCCATTTTTATTTTTTATTTTTTTAGAGATTGTTTCGATCAATATACCCATTAAAGAGACTGCTTGAAAATACTAAATGATTAATAGTATTTTTAATCATTAATGATGATTTAATGAGCATTGGTCTTCTATTTAATGAACATTTTTTTAGTTTAAGATACTTAACTCGCTATTTTATCAATTAACAGATTCGTTAGCTATTTAACAAACATTGATTTTCTAGATTAATATCAAAACGGCGTGGTTTTGAGACCATACTCAGCAAATTTCACATGGGCAATTTTTTTCCACGCAATCAATTTTACATGCCAACTAAGACGCCTAGTTATCAATTTCGTTAGAGTTTGGACGAAAAGATGAAAGTGTCCAAATATCCACACATTTTTCTTAACTAGGGAGGCTAATATGACAATTAACTTATATAAGGGTATATCCGCATCCTTAACATGAGTAAAGGGGTATATTTATATATTTTCCCAAAAACAACTAAGAAAAGCTCACAATTGTTTTATCAAAATTCATAATTTATGCATTAAAATGGCTACCATTTACTTACTTTACAGTAGTATTTAGTTAAGTTTACAACTGTTTTTAGTATTGTATGACCTATAATTTTACAATTTTGTGACATTATTTGACTGATTCGCTAATCCGCCTACAATTTACAGGGTCAGTCCTAAAATTTTAGAGGGCTTCAAAATTGAATGTTAGACCCTAGAATAATTATCAAAAACAAAATAAATTATTTATTGTTTTATAATAAATTTATTCTATCAAATTAAGTACCAAAATATTTAAATGGACAAATTAACAAACTTTTTATTTGTATCCGTGGAACCTTCTTTGACGATATCACATCGATCAAGTTTTCGTAATCAATTTATCAAGAACATTAAAGCTCAACTAGTGCTACACCCGTGCGTTAAACGCACGACCAAAAAACTTTGACATATCGTAGAAATTAAACAAAGGAGTTGCTATAACTATAAATGTTAATTTTGATTTTTTAAATAAAAGGTATTTAGCAAATATATAAAATTTGTATTAATAATAAAAATTACAATTTTTTTAAGATACTTCATCCTCTCACTAATCTTTTCCCTTGTCACATGTCATCCAAATAAATTGACCACAACATAGATGCTTTGAGACAAATTTAGGTGGTTTTTGTTTTTTTAAGTGTTAAGTTCTGAAATCTGATTTCACCTCTGAAATTGGCTGAATCCTTAAGAGGCAGCGTCTGAAGACTGAATTCTGAATTCTGAATTAGGTAAGCTGTTTGATTTTCCATCTGAATTTGTTTTCTGAAATGTGTGTGTTTACCATTTTAGCCTTCTGAATAATATATAATTGTCTGCTTTGTTAATAATAAGCTAAATATCAATGCTACAGTCATGTATTAAATATTTAAACAGAATTACAACTTTTTTTCATAACCACTAATGTAAAATCAAAAAACATAATAATAAATAAAAATATCATAGTATTCATGATTACAAATAATATAGAAAATTAAGTTCAATAAGCCAAACTGCATCAACATGCTAGATAAAATAATCACATGCTATTCATGACTTCAATTGCAATTTCTTTACATAAATTGGTTGAACTTTTCCTCCTTATTAGTAGCACAGGTACGACGAAAGTCTCCAAGCCAATATCTCACATTGCGACATGCAGCCATAAATCCTCTGAGTATTTGTATATGTAGCCTCACAAAGATAATATTTATCTATGATATAAAAAATATTCACATATAATTATGAGTATGTGAAAAATATTTTATATATTTGTGTAAAAAATATCTCCTTTCATTTGTGTAAAAAAAAACATGATTATATAAAAAAGGCGGGAGCGGGTGGGGAAAGAGGCAAACCAGAGAAATCAGATACATATAAAATTAGAGCTTATGTATTTAGACATGATACAACAACAAAACAAACTGACATACTCAATTTCCAGAGTTCTTGGCATCCAAATTCAGCATCATGGTATTAGTAACCATATATTGCTTGCATTCTTAACTGGGCACTTGCCACTAATCCAAAATGCAAGATATATTACATCAGTTTGGACCAGATTTCGCACCAGACATATCTTTATTTCTCCCGAAAAAAAAAGGCTTCTATTTGGTACTACATCCATAGTAATACCAAAAAACAAATATTGAGATCAAGATTCCACATGACTTTGTTATTCGTTTACGTATCGTATCATCCAATGGGGCATGACTGTATTAGCTTGAATTTGATGAGGGATCTCTTCTACTTCTCCATCTCCCGCTCCCTGGTATGCGTCGCTGCATTCCACACAATCACTAAACTAAGGGATTATTGTAAAAAAAAATAAACTTTTTGAAACCAAGAGAAAAAGAGGGTGCTTACACAACATCTAAGTTGCGCAACGGAAATGAGGATGAGCCTTCCTGGTTTGATTGCTCTAACTGAGTTTGTTGAATCAGCTCTTTTGCTTTTTCCTTGATCTGCAAAAATGTAAAATTTAGACTTTTATTCCATTTGTTGTCACTAAATGGCACGGACCAAAAGTATGTTAACTGTAAAATATACGAGTATCAATCAGTGAAAGAAAATAACCTTCTTTGACAGTAAGCTATTTTGATCCTGCAATGCCTTGTCCTGTCACAAAAACATTTGAGATTATCAGATACAGAGATATGGGTACATACAAGATTGTCTAGTTCAACCTAGAAAGACAAAGAAAGTAAAGCATATAAAATGCAAGGTCACAAGTAGCTACTAATCCCTGGTGATAAAAGTAGTCACTAAATCATGTAAACAATATCATACGACCATTTATAACATGCTCCTTAGAGCTAGATGGTTGTAGCTATGAGCCTATGACAACATCATACATACATAACCAACTGTGATCTATTTTTGGAACTTAAAACCTAAGTAAAGATGAGTAGCCAGCATACCTGAAATTTTCAATACCATCAGATGGTGATAAAGGCTATTAATTTTTGATGATTACAAAATAACATACATCTAATAAGAAGAAAAACAAATATAAAATCCTTGCTACTGTTATGACCTTAGAGGCAGCTCTGTTGGATGAATCCAATCATCAATATGATAAGCACAAAGTGGTTGTTCTGCTGTCGCAATAAGATACTTGTCATCTCCCTCACCCGTAACCTACAGAAGAACAACTTAGTCAGGCATCCCAAATTATAAGAGACACATTCTACAAACACATGGGTAACCTGTGAATCATTTTTTTATGAGATAAACTTCGCAAATATTGACTGCCGGTACTGTAGACATGCATGAGTTGGCAAATAGAATTTGAAATGTATAACTTGGAATTTCAAATACTCCATAAATGTGAAATAGATTACAAGAAAAAGCAATAGTTACATTTCTGTTTGGTTGCAGCAAGCCATGTCGAATAACTTAAAATTCCAAGCTATTCATTGTCGAGTCTACAGAGCTACATTTGTATCTTACAAGTTATCATATACTCCGATAATCACATTTGATTATTCAAACATATTAACAACATATTATCTTGTCCAAAGTTACCCTTAATAAATCCACTAATACAAAATTACTATTACTCAGCCTCTCCCTCTCTTAATCCTCATTTATTCAATCTCCTCATCATTACAAGGGCAGTTTTGAAAGTTGAATGATTTAACCCCTCTATTTTACTAAATGGACTGTATTAACAGAGGGAGAATATGATAATAACACATTCAGAACAGACAACCAACTATATTTGCAAATCCAGGGTTAAGATCTTGGATTGCCAAACTATGAAAATCATCAAATAAGACTCTAGAATCTAGATAATGTAAGGCAAAAATATCAGGTGCTAACTACTTCATAATTGACACTATGTGAATGTAAGTACGAAAACAGTTGAAACTATGTAGCACACCATCTGTTGCTTGAGTAATAGATGCATTATTTACAATTAGTCTCGGTCATAACAAACATAATACTCCCTCCGTCCCGGCCGAAGTGTCTCAAAATGAGATCGGCGCGGGAATTAAGGAAAGTGATGTAGGAAAGAGAAAAAGTTTAAATGTTGTGAGTATGAAAAATTAAATAGGAGAGAGAATGAGTGGGAGGAATAGTTAGGAGAGAGAATGTTGTGAGTGTAAAAGTAAAGTAGGAGAGAGAATGAGTGGGTGGAATAGTAATAAAAAGTTTCCTTTTTCGGGTTGAGACATTTTAAATGAGATGCCCAAAAAGGAAAGTTGAGACACTTCGACCGGGACGGAAGGAGTATCAGTTAAAGAGTAATGTGCAACAGAAGGATCCACAATAGTAGCCATTATATTTTTTCACTTTGACTGGAGCATATATCAAAAGAAAATAATAGTAGCAGAATAACATTTCCACTACAACAATACCTCATGTAATTCAAGTATAGAGTCCAGGGTCTTCTTTGATGTGTCAGGCAAATCGAGATAAGCTTCTTTAAATCCATCACCAGAATCACAAAACAAAGATCTAACTGACTCCTGCAGAAAATTCACAAAGGGTTCAACATATAACTTTAAAACACAGAGTACTACCGAAGAAATCCCAAATCCTTAAGAGAGTGAGGTTGGTAATGGAGATGAAATCTCTCTTCATTCATTTGGAGTCATAGGTGGAAGCAAAAACTATCATTAATCGAGAACATGGGTTGAAAGGGTAACATGGTATCATAAATTAAATAATGTCTGGCTCAGAGATCAGGAAGGTATGTCAACTTGAAAAATATGATGATTTTGTTAAATGATGTAACATTGTAAGGCATGCTTAAAATTGTTGGCACAACATCAAATTTAGGAACTTACCATCTCCACCCAAAATCATTTTGCACTAAGACATGAAGGTGAAAAGAAACAAAGATAGAAGTACCCCTAATAGCAGTTGGATGCAGTGCACCAATAACTTCCTGCCCAACACTGAGAGACCGAACTGCACTGCCAACTGCTGCAACTTCACCACTGACATCACGACCCAAAATAAAAGGCAGAAGTGACTCAATTAAGGAACGTCCATAGCCTACTAGCATTTGAAATGCCATAAATCATATACAGAAACCTAACAAATCTCCCACATCAAGATCATAATAAAGGGGTATTAGCATTGAACATCCCACAATCCTAAGCAAGATACAAACGGCAGCCAAACCTTGGTGTAGATTTGGGGTACCCAAATCTATTATTATTTAAGGTGTTGACTACTACCCAGATCAAGAAAAAAACCTAAATTAACCAAAATAAATGTAACCAATCTGATATCATAAACCCCTCAATGAATGCAGTTCAACAACTAAGCAATTCAGCAACAAATGGATACAAAGAAAATCTCAAAATTGCCCCGATTCCAAAAGAAATACTCACCTTTGCTATAGCTCTTCAAAACTGCAAATTATTTTCCCCCATAACGTTGTCGCTACACACCTTCAGTTCAATTGATCGGAGAGAAAGTCCAACGATTGAAGTTGGTATAGTCTCTGAGCAGCAAATTCATTTATTACCTTTCGTTGGTTCATATTTGGAGTTTGAATTTTAGCCCTAGAATCGATCTTCGCCCTGCAACTTTTGAGATCTGGCTCGATCGCTTTTGGAGAGATTAGAGAGTCGACGGTGACCATGGAAGAAGAGGAGGGGCAACAACCATGGCAGAAGAGAGAGGGGAGGCGACATACGATGTTTGTAGTAGAGGCAGGGATTGTTTGGTGAAGAGAGATTTTGGATTTTTTGTAGTTACGACGAAGAGGGAGAAGACGAGCGTTTGGAATACAAAAGGGCTTGGGAAAAGATCGATGGATTTACATGAATGAAGGGTTATTATGGGTTAATAGGAGTGTACTCAGTAATTTGTATTAGGAAGAGAATGAATCTGACCTCTATTTTGTCCAAGTGCTAGTTTGAGCAGGAAATGGGGGATGTGCTGAAGTGCTTTGCACTTCAGCTTTTATTTAGTTATAGATTGCTAAGAAAACTAATCCATTAAAAGTTGATGGGCTGAAGTTTTCATAAGTGGGCTGATTTTTTTTATTTTTGGATCATAATTCGGTCCCAATTGGACCAAGTTGTTCCTTAAAAAAAAAGTTAAATACATGATGAACGGTATAAACCGAGATACGAACATGGGCTTGCTCGAGCTGGGCCCAATTGGATTGGGCCATGAATATTATCTAATAACCAAGTATCAGGGCCGAGTAAGGTCTTCCTCGTATGCCGAGGAACATTTACCTCGGCCTTATGTCATCATGCTTGGGCCGTCATGTCGCAAGTGACGAGGAGAGAAAAGTTCTTACCTCGGCATTTCATCACTGTGACGAGAAAACAAAATCATTTACCCCGGCATATATACATGCCGGCCAATCTCCAAATGATGAGGAAGAAGAATCATTTAACTCGGTCTATTTGCCAAGGCCGAGGTAAAACATTTATGTTCCTCGGCGTTCCGGCTAGCAGTTATACAGTCCTTATTCAACAGGGATTATACATACAAGAATGATCCAATCAGGATTATAATTACCAACACCACTTCAAGTCAAACAAGGACTCCTTAACAGATATAATTCTCTTAGGATTATATCTTATCTATTTACAAGTTCACTTCAACATGGATTCTATCAATCCATCCCTATAAATATAAGCCCCATGGCTCATTATTTGGTACGTTACTTTTTACATTGGGAAAACTCTGTCAATTTGTTTTCTCACATACAAACCGTGAACTTACTCTCACGCCGGAGGGCCTTTAGCCGGATCCGCCCCGGCTTAGTTTACGTGTTTTCTCTTATTTTCAGGCCTTGCAATCACCGGAGCAATCATCGCTTGGAGTTGGGCTGATTTGACGATTTTGGCTTCATCAATTGGTTCCATTGCCGGGAATCGATTCAAACACCCTTTGTTTGGCCTGGAAAACGCTCGCTAAAAGCCAATTTTCTTGCCGGAATTTTTTTCTCATTGAACGGAATTTCTGGAATCGTTTGGGCTCTGTTCTTGAAACCGCCGGAATCTGCAAATTTCAACCGGAATTTACCCAGACTTCGTTAGAGGCATTTTTAGCGTGAAATTCCGCCCCAGTTTGGCTTGAATTCTTTTGTGTTGAAAAAATCACAATTAGCTGTTTGTTTGTGGTCAAAATTTGCCCTAATTTTGACCGTAAATTTGGTTCTGTTGAAATTGTGATTTTTGGAAAATTTACACTCGGTAATTTGCTGTTGACTTACAATGGACGGACAGTTTACGAGTGTTACGGCTGAGGACCCAACCCAGGTGAATGGGGCGAACACCGGAGCCGAGGAGCTGCCTCCTCCTCCTCCTCTACCTCAGCCAGATGCCCCTCCTCCCCTCTCCATGACCCTTCGTTCTAAGGGTCAGGCGAATGCCGAGGGAGAGGGTGCCGAGCTTCCTCGTCCTACTCGTGCTCGTGGGAAGCAAGCAGGAAGAAAGAAGACAAAGAATGCCGACGCCGGTCAAGCAGGAGGAACTCAACCTGTTGACCGACGCTCTTTGTTACATAAGCAAATGGAGACATTGCAGAGGATGTATGAAACCCAGGCCGCTCTTTTGCAATTGGACCCAGATCACTCCATGGCTGAATTCATTAGGCCATCAATGGGCCCACCTTCGAGAAGGGAACAAGGCGAGCAACGACCTCCTCCCCTCAAAACCGGAGAACTACCAAGGCAAGCTCCCCAAGAACCTACCCGTCCTCGGCATGACAGCAAGAAGAAGGACCAGGTGGTTAACCTGAGAAGCCACTTAACTCCCAGGGACGAGGAAGTAAATTCCAGGGACCTAAGAATGAGACTTAGCCTGAACAGGCGCCTGTCCCCTGCTCGTCTCGTCATGGCCCCTAGGCGTCCCACATCACCTCGAACTCGTCGACCAGATTCTCCTCGAGCTCATCGACCGTATTCTCCTCGTCCTCGGCATAGAGAGTTTGTTAGGCCGAAGACCCCTGAACCATGTAGGAGGATAACTGGTGGTCAAGACTTGGAATCAAGGCGTGATAAAGCCCCCTCCAAACGGGATCACCACCGATGTGACGCGGAGTACAGTAGGGTGAATGGTCGCCCCAAGGATGAATCAACCAGAAGCTCTCAACGAAGCACCCGCTCAAGTAGTGAGAGGGGAACAGAAACAAAACAATGGGAGCTGTTGAAGCAAAGGCTGGATGACATGGAGATGGGAAAGAAATTCAATGATGATGACTATGACTGGGCCACCCGTCCGTTTTCCTTGAGGATAACTGCGGCACCTCCCAATCCTAACCTCAAGATCCCGAATTTTGAGAAATACAACGGAACCACTGACGCCAAGGACCATGTGCAAAGTTTTGAACAGACCATGAATCTCCTCACCACTGCTGATGACTTGCTCTGCAAAGCTTTCGCGAGCACCTTCTCCGGAACAGCTCTGACCTGGTTCCGTGAGCTTAAGAAAGGATGCATCGATTGCTGGAGGGGCATGAGGAGAATGTTCTTAGACCACTTTGCTACTGCTGGTAAGAGGAAGATGAGATTGGCCGACTTGGCCAACATTGAGCAAGGAAAGGGAGAGTCCACCCTCAGCTACTACAACCGGTTCCGAAAAATGGCAGACCAGGTTGAAGAGAGCCTCACCGACAGGGAGGTCATTATTTGTTTTAATTCCGGTCTAAAATCTGGCCCCCTCATTTATGAACTCTCAGCCCGGGAACCTAAATCCAAGGCCAAATTATATAAGGTGGCTTATGCCATTTCCATGGCTGAAGATAAAACTAAGAAAAGGGGAGCTGACAAGACAGAAACAGAGGCGACAGGCACTCGCCAGAATGATAATGGGAACGGCAAGGGTTCCAAGGGGAAAAATAAAACAAGGAGCACTGAGAAGCTAGAATTTACCCCTCTTACAAAGCCCATCTCTGAAATCATGCAGCTAGTAAACCTTCCTCCACCCCGTCCGCTGACTGACAAGCCAAAATTCCCTCGTAACATGAGCAAATACTGTGATTTTCACAAGGACCACGGGCACACCACTGATGGCTGTTGGGCCCTCAAGAAGATAATCCAACAATGGGTTGACGAGGGAAAGCTAGACCGCTATGTCATGAAGAAGGATGGCAAGCGAAAGAGGAAGCAAGAGGAGAGTGAAGATGATTCTAAGAGTGAGGACGAAGATCGAAGACCTCCTAGGGCTAAACTACATGTGATCCATGAAGAGGTGACCTCCACTAGAAAGCTAAGGGACCAGATTCATGAGCTAAGCAAAGTTTACCATGTCCCCGCTTGGATTCATAAGGCAGAGGAGGTCATTAGTTTTTCTCCAAACGAGTTGGTAGGAAGCCGTGCAGCCCGAGAACAACCCTTGGTGATAAAGGGTCGGGTTGACAATGTGGAATCAGAAAGACTACTTGTAGACACGGGGGCCTCCCGTGACATCTTGTACTATTCTGCTTTCCAACAAATGGGTTTGAAGGACACCATGCTAGAACCATATCATGGAAGACTGGAAGGGTTCACCAACCATAAGGTTGGAGCTAAGGGAACCGTGGAACTGGAACTTGAGGTCGGTGACCACCCCTTCCGAGCCAAGGCAACTGTCACTTTCATAGTCATGGACTTGACTAGTGACTATCATGCAATCATAGGCATTCCAAGTCAAGCTAAGCTTGGGATGGTGGCCTCCCTTCCTCACCAACGAGTTAAATTTCCCACTCGCGCTGGAATTGGATGTGTAAGGGCAACCCCCAAAGACTTCTTGGACCATGTCGTAAAGAGCAGAAAGAAATCGAAAAGCATGAAGATAGACACCCCCGAGGAAAACATTGAGATTTCTAAATCTCAAAAAACCACCGAGACTAGCTCCAGAATGAGCTATATCCGTGAAGTATGGGAAAGTGAAGAGGAGCCTATGGTCCTAGAAATTGTGGATGACCAAGGCATAGTTCCACCTGTACCTGTATCTGAAGAAGAGCCTATGGTCCTAGAAAAATTGCAGATGACCAAGGCATAGTTCCGCCCCTCTCTGTGGAAGACTCCATCCTTGTCAACGGCCAGAACTCGGGGGCCAACCATGACTTTGGAAAGATCGATCTCCCAGACGTTGATAAACTTATGGAAGATGAAGGCCTCAACGTGAACGAAGAAGGAGGTAGGAGAATTAGAGAAATTATTATTGAATCTCTGGAATTCCGAGATGGCCCTGAAATGAAGCCTGTAGATGAGCTAGAAGAGGTAGTCATCAATCCTGACTATCCTGAGCAGAAAATTAAACTCGGGGGCCAGCTATCATAGGAAGAGAAGGGAAGAATCATCTCCCTCTTAAAAAACAGTCTCGACGTCTTTGCTTGGAGAGTCGAAGACATGAGGGGGATCAATGAAGAAGTAGCCCTCCACCGCTTGGAAGTTGATCCTTTAGCGAAGACTATCTCCCAGACAAGGAGAAATTTTGCAAGGGACAAAGAGGAAGCTATAAAAGAAGAGGTGCAGAAATTACTTCGCGCCGGAATCATTCGTGAAGTCAAGTACCCCGTTTGGTTGGCCAACGTAGTTATGGTGAAGAAGCAAAATGAGAAATGGCGTATGTGCATAGACTTTACTGATCTAAACAAGGCCTGCCCCAAGGACAACTATCCTCTCCCCAGAATTGACAAGTTGGTTGACTCCATTGCTGGACACCAAATTCTCAGCTTCCTAGATGCCTATTCAGGTTATCATCAGATAAAAATGGCGGAAGAGGACATTGAGAAAACGGCCTTCCAAACACCTGGGGGAAATTAATGTTACATCATGATGCCTTTTGGGCTCAAGAACGCGGGTGCCACATATCAACGGATGGTGAATCAAGTTTTTGAAAGCCAGATAGGTCGAAACATGGAAGCTTATATTGATGACATGGTCATAAAGACCAAGGAAGGCAGTCACGTTCCCGACCTGGAAGAGACAATCAACAACCTTCGAGCAAACAACATGAAGCTGAATCCAAGCAAGTGCGTGTTTGGAGTTACAGCAGGGAAATTCCTAGGCTTCATGGTATCTCAAAGGGGGATTGAAGCAAACCCCGAAAAAATCAAGGCGCTCGTTGACATGAAGGAACCTACCACCATCAAGGAGGTCCAAAGACTTAATGGAAGAATAGCGGCCCTTGGAAGATTCATTGCCAAATCCGCTGAAAAGTCACTGCCCTTCTTCAAGGTATTGAAGGGTACCAAAAGCTTCTCCTGGACTCCTGAATGCTCTGAAGCATTCCTCCGGTTGAAGAAGTATTTAGGTTCCCCTCCCTTGCTCAGCAGTCCGACTACCGGCGAGATGCTATACGTCTTCCTAGCTGCCACTGATCATGCTGTCGCAGCTGTCCTAGTTCGGAACGACGAAGGAACTCAGAAGCCCGTGTACTATGTCTCTAAGGCACTGTCCGACGTAGAAAGCAGATACTTCAATGTGGAGAAAATAGCGTACGCGCTAGTCATTGCTTCGAGGAAGTTACGTGCCTATTTTTCTGCACATCCTATCACCGTATACACCAACGAACCACTGAAGAAGATATTACATAAGTTGGACGGCTCCGGACGTCTCCTTAACTGGTCTATCGCTCTTACGGAGTTTGATATAACCTACCAACCAAGGAGGACCCTCCTGGCGCAGCCTTTGGTTGACTTCATGGTCGAGACTGCCTTTATGGGTGAGCACCTCCCCACCTCCAGGAAGCAAAACGCGCCGGAGGAAAAAGACTCTCCCATTAAACTCCCATCCAACTGTTGGATCCTGTATACGGACGGATCAGCTACCAAGGAAAGAAGCAGAGCTGGAGTTGTACTAGCGAGCCCGGAAGAAGAATACACCATGCAAGATGCCATCCGCTTCAAGTTTCCTGCCTCCAATAATCAAGATGAATATGAAGCTCTAATATTTGGTATTGAGTTGGCCTCCTTCTACGGAGCAACTAAGGTGGCGGCTTTCTGTGACTCCCAACTCGTTGTCAAACAAGTAAAGGGAGAGTATAACACCCAAGACCCCACCCTTGCCAAATATAGAGACCTTGTCCTAGATATGACGAAGAAGATGGAATTTTTCGAGCTCAAGCAAATAGGCAGGGAAGATAACCGAGTCGCAGATGTTCTCTCCAAACTAGCAACCATGGATGTGTCTACATCTAAGACCAGTCCATATGTAGTTTATGCCGAGGAACCTGCGTATGAAAGACTACAAGCCATGCTCCTTGATGAAGAAGAGAGATGCTGGATCAATGACTACATTGAATACATTGAAAAGGAGAAACTCCCAAAAGATGAGGCTCGAGCCAAGCTTATCAAGAAGAGGTCTCCAAGGTTTGTGGTGATGAATGGAGTCCTCTACCGAAGATCTTTCATGAAGCCCCTGCTAAGGTGTGTCTATCCCAAGGAAATTGAGAACCTCTTGGCAGAAGTACATGAGGGTGTTTACGGCGGACACCCGGGGGCCAGAACCTTAGCTGATAAGATCATATCGCTAGGTTACTATTAGCCAAACCTAAGGGAAGACGCGCATGCCTACGTTAGAAAATGTGACAAGTGCCAAAGATTCTCTGACATTCCTAGGCTACCGGCAGTGGAGCAGACACTCATAATACCTACGTGGCCATTTGATATGTGGGGGATCGACCTCATCGGACCCTTCCCACCCGCCCGAGGTAATTGCAAGTACGTGATAGTAGCTGTTGATTACTTCTCCAAGTGGATAGAAGCCAAGGCATTAGCCAAAATAACGGAAGAGAACGCGATCAACTTTGTCCACGACAACATCTGGTGCAGATTTGGCCTCCCACATACAATTGTCTCTGACCATGGACTTCAGTTCTCTACGGCATTTACGACAGAATTGGGAAGAGTCAAAGTACATCATGCAAAGTCCTCGGTGAGCAGACCCCAAGGCAACGGTCAAGCAGAAGCTGCCAATAAACTGGTCCTAACCGCCCTCACCAAGAATCTTGAAGGACGAGAGGGTAGATGGTTGGACGAACTTCCCCTAGCCTTATGGGCTGTTCGCACAACCACCCGGGGGCCAACCGGGGAAACCCCATTCGCACTAACCTTCGGTTCTGAGGCTATGGCACCCGCAGAGATGGCCATCCCTACTGTAAGGAACTCCCATTATGATGTGCAAGTCAACGAGGTTAATAGGCTCCTACACCTAGACTTGATAGATGAGAAACGACTAGCTGCGCAGATGAGGATGGTGAACTACAAGCAAAGGACCAAGGCATATCACGACAAGAGGGTCATCAAAAGAGTATTCCAAGTAGGCGATTGGGTACTTAGAAAGATTGAGGCCACTGGTCGAAAGGCAGAACAGAACAAGCTCTCCCCAAATTGGGAAGGTCCCTATATCATCACTCAAGTCATTCGAGAAGGGACCTACAGATTGAAGACCAAAGAGGGGAAGGATCTCAAGCATCCGTGGCACTCCGACAACCTTAGAAAATACTATCATTAGTTTAGTTTATTTTGCAGTAGATTAGCTCCTTATTTTCTGTCTTTTATTTTCTGTCTTTTACTTTTTAGTTGATAGGGTTGCAGTTCGATGTAATCACATTTCAGTTCTACGAAAGCAGTTTCTTCCAACATGCAAAGCAACTATCAACTCTTCGCACCAGCTCCGGAAGATGAGGACGTTACCTCCGACTCTCCGAAACATAACAGCCAAGACCAAGGGTCCTCCTTGGCCTGATGGCTTAACACACATCCTGTCAAGGGTCCACCTTGATTCAGGACACCAACAGCCAAGACCAAGGGTCCTCCTTGGCCTGATGGCTTACCACACATCCTGTCAAGGGTCCACCTTGATTCAGGACACCAACAGCCAAGACCAAGGGTCCTCCTTGGCCTGATGGCTTACCACACATCCTGTCAAGGGTCCACCTTGATTCAGGACACCAACAGCCAAGACCAAGGGTCCTCCTTGGCCTGATGGCTTACCACGCATCCTGTCAAGGGTCCACCCTGATTCAGGATACCAACAGCCAAGACCAAGGGTCCTCCTTGGCCTGATGGCTTACCACACATCCTACCAAGGGTCCGCCTTGATTCAGGATTACAACACATTCAAGGCCAAGGAAACCTTCCTCGGCATAAATAACTTAAAAGAGTATAGTAAAAGTCAAGGAGTCCTTCCTCGGCCTAACCACTTGCTCAACAATTAGGGAGCGAGGAACCCCCCTCGGATCCCACCTTAAGTCTAGTGCCTCTGCCTAGCATACAAAAATATAAGCAAGTCATTGAAATAACACGAATCATGACAAAAGGATTTTTCATTGATATTTAAAGAGAATTACAAATCCTACCATCTATTACAAAAAGCAAAGAAAGGAAAATCTATCCTAAGTTTGCTGCTCGTCATCAAAAGACTTCTCAAGCCACTCCTCAGTAATGGATCCAGGGGGAGGAAGGACCGTTTGTTCAGTAAGGGCATTAGTCTTCTCGGCCTCCCCTTCCACCTCAGCTTCCATGGCCTCAGGCTCTCCCTCATCCTGGATCGCCTCCACCAAGTCTTTGATATTACCGGGGACGATAGAGGCCAGCCTCCACACTTCCCTGCATGCTTGAGCATCTTTAGCGGCCATTATTTCCAAGTTGCTTTCAGAAAAAGGGACCAGGTGGTGGAGAGCCCTAACTTCCTCGCTATATTGATCCTGGCAAATCAACATGGCTACTTTGTTAATATCCAAGCCGGTGGAAGGGTCAGCCAGGATGCTACGGGCAAGATGGAGATACCCGTCTTCAAACATGGTTGCCGTTTGCTCATCCACGGCATCTTGAAAGGCCGAGCTGGCCTTTACGGCTTCCTTGAATGCCGAGCTCTCCTTGAAGCACGCCACGGCCTCCTCCTCCCTGGCAGGAAGGGTAGCTTCTAACCCTCGGCACTTGGCCTCAGCTTCATCGGCCTTTGTTTGAAGCTCGGCCTTATCAGTCTTTGCCTTGGCAAGCTCTTCTTATTTGAGCCGGAGATGCTCCTCGGCCTTGACCTTTTCTTCCTCGGTCCTCTTCACTTCGGCCTCTACTTTGGCCTTGGCTGCCACGAACTCAGCATCCTTAGCCTTCAAAAGTTTAACCAAGGAAGCCTTATCAGTATCACTATTCGCTTGGGCGGTCTTGGCCTCATTCAGGCGCTTGGATTTTTTCTTGGCCAAGACATTCTCGTACGCCGTGACGGAAGCCAACTGAAAGAAAAATCAATATTAGAAATGTAAACAAATCTCAAAATCAATGACCAAGAAAAGGAGACATTTACCTCGGCGATTAAGAGCCCCTTGCGACAAAGCAAGGTATCGTCGTTGGGAGCCTCTCTAACAAGAGCATCGTAGGCATCCTCGTCCATAGCTCTCTGAACTGGAGCTCGGCCCAATCTTACTAAGGGTCCCTCCCTAGTTTACAGAGGAAGTCCCCTTAGACGGGGAACGTTGAGGGCCATGCTCTTAGCTAGCTCGTCAGCCTCCTCAACGGTCTTGATATTCTGGATGGTTAAGGGAGGAGGAGCCTCAATATTGGGAGCCCTACTAACACTTGCTCGCTTAGCTGTAGGCTCATCGGCACTAACAGCTTGAGCTCTTTTGGAGCCAGATTTCCTTTGGACGAGGTTGGTTTCCTCGGCTCCAACCTCCTCGGCCTCAACATGAGGGTTAGGCCCATCTCCAGTTATTGGCTCAACCCGTTCCTCGGATGCTGCACCCTCGGCATTAGCATCTTCGTGCAGTTTGAGGGGAAGGGGTTTATCACCTTGAACGTTCAGTACCAGGTTACGAGCATTGGCTTCATTTTTCCTCTCCCCCAAAGCAGACTTCTTGCTTTATTTCCTCTTTCTCTTTATCAGCTCCTGGGGACTAAGTCTTTCCATGGCTATGGCTGTTTCTTCCTCGGCAGTTAAATCTGTAAAGACGAGGGAAAAATTATTAAATACAAGCAGAAGGGAAGCATTCAAAAATTACGAGTAACAAAGATAAATGTTTACATCCAACAATGTCAATTTCTTCCAGACATTGATCATGGGGACGCTCGGTCTTGCACCTAGTACAATCTTCATGGAATACCAAACCGGGGTGTATCTTCCAATCGTTGAAACGCCGTCCTCTTTTGACAGTGACTGTTGGTGATTTTAGTGTCATCAACTTGTTTTATTGTAATGGTGATTTACTAAGAGATCAATGTGATTCGTATTAGACTCGGATACGAGTAAGGAAAAGTGTGGAGTACACACTCGTTTGAGCTAAAACGAAGTCAACCTCGATATAGATGTAAAAGTTAAAGGGTAGCACTTTTTCGATGTGCTCGACGATCGGTATGAAGCAGACGACCATGCGGTTCATATGACACGGCCGTGCAGTATGAACAACACGGCCGTGCGGTTCATAAGACACCTGGCCGTGCAGTTCCTGTACAGATGCCTTTTCAAAATGAAGAGACACATTGCTTGGCTAAAGTCATGTCTTTTGATTGTACCCTTTAACTAATACCTCTCCATCTGTATATATACAGGGATTGATCTCAGTTGTACATATATGAAAAACACAAGTGATACAACAATAACTAAAGCAAAACAATTCTCTAGTTTTTGATTTGTTCTCTTTGCCTAGAAAACAAATTGCGTGATTGTCTTATCCCAATAAAGATTTTGTGTAACCCAGGCATTAAGGGTCGAAATACTTTATTCGGAAAGTGGATTATACACGATTCAATCACATATCCGGCCTCAGTATCAAGATCAAGACCCATATTCCCCTACAGTGACGAGGGGAGCCACCCCATCCTTTGGCCCCGACATCAATCCCGCTTGGATATAGTAATGATCCGAGGATTCAACTGCCCTCCAGTCGAGTAGCCCTACCTCGGAAAACTCCTCTAAGCGTTTGATTAAAGCCTGGGTCCACTCATATTCTTCGGACAAAGAAAGGAGGAAGTGGGATCCTTGCAAGGAGATTGGAACTCCCAACCTTGGCGACTCTCGACCCGGATGACATGGTTATCCCAGCCTGCAACTTTACTAGACATGGGGAGAAGCAACTTTGGTTTTTTGGAGGCGCTCCTAATAACTACGAGCCAACTTTCCTTGATAACTTGGACTACGTAGAAATGCCGGAAGGCTCCCATGGTCGGCTCATAACCTAGGCTACGGCAAAGGATAATGAAGCTAACAAGAACCCTGGTGCCATTGGCTCCTAGCATGGCTGGCACTGCCCTTACGTCGTCCAAAAATTCGCAGATGAAGGGGTCCAAGGGAAGTCGGAGCCCCTGTTGAAACTGTTTAAAGTAGAAGTGGACATAATCTTGATTGTAGTAGAAGTCCTGCTCCTCCTTGTTAGTCTTAAGCTCAAGCTTACCCATATAAGTTAACTTGTACTCGGTTCTGTCTACCCCGAACTCGGAGTATAACTTCAAGATCATGGGATCCCCGGGCTTTGGAGCCCTCTCCTTTTGTTTACCTCGGTTTTCCCTTCTTCGAACCAGGCGGCCATCAGCCTGGGCGCCTTCCACGAAGGCATCGACGATGCGAGTGGACGAGGAGGGTTCTCCTTCTCTTCCCGTCATATCTGCATAAAGACGAGGGGACAAAGTTAGTTACCTCGTCAATGGCTGATTTCAGGACGAGGAAGGGAGATTCCCCTCCTCGTCATGTCATAAGGACGGGGAAGGAAGATTCCCCTCCTCGTCATTTCATAAGGCCGAGGAGGGAGCCGTACCTCTCAGACGCTCACGCATTTCGCGATCGGAGGCCGGGTAGAACAGTTCGATGTGCTCCATCATCTCAAATTCTATCCTCAAAAACTATAACGTTGGGTGAACCGGACTCAATCCTATCTATTCTTGTGGAATCTGGGTATTGAAGGAATAACCGAGTCCGACCATAACCTCTCAATTGCTTGCTTATTTCATCCAAGGTCAGCATCATCCACGGTCCCCTCTCTCTCCGATAGACCCTTAGATTGCCAGTGTGATATCCATAACGGAATCGGGGGGAATGGTCCCAAGAACGAGCCATTTCTAAGGGGAATCAAAGATTAAAGGGGGAGTTCATTCAATATTCAAGAAATTTCATACAAAATGCAAAGAAAATCAAAGACTTTGAAGTTTTAAGAGTTCAGGACAAATTCATAAAGGAAAGCTTCATTCTTTAACAATGGCGGTTCTTGGCACATACAAAGTTCCTCCTAAAAACCCTAGAAGACGTTAAAGCATGAAGGGAATTCTTGAGAAGGAAAGAAAATTCGTACCTGAGGTCGAAAACGTGTTCTGAATCGCAACAGAAAGCAACGTCGCCGGAAAGATCGAGTTCGCCGGAATCTGGAAAGGATGAACGCTGTGTTCGTCGGAGATTTCTCTTGCCTTTGCTCTCAAACAGGAGGTTTGTAAAGAGTGAAATGAAAAGGGTTTTTGGTTTTATACTCCCCCAAATCGGGTTAACCCGTGGGTAAAGCAACGACCCGGGTAATACGCCCCCAACATTAAATGCTATCACCGGTTTTCGAGGTATGACAAGACTGGGGGGCCCCAGGTAATCATCAGAATAGCAACCGTCAGTTACACGAGGCAACACCGAGGAAACGAATCAAACCTGTTCGTATCCCATAGCCGAGGACGAGGTGACTTTCTACTCGTCCTAAGCCGAGCTAGAAAGTCGGGGGCCACTGAACGGTATAAACCGAGATACGAACATGGGCTTGCTCGAGCTGGGCCCAATTGGATTGGGCCATGAATATTATCTAATAACCAAGTATCAGGGCCGAGTAAGGTCTTCCTCGTATGCCGAGGAACATTTACCTCGGCCTTATGTCATCATGCTTGGGCCGTCATGTCGCAAGTGACGAGGAGAGAAAAGTTCTTACCTCGGCATTTCATCACTGTGACGAGAAAACAAAATCATTTACCCCGGCATATATACATGCCGGCCAATCTCCAAATGACGAGGAAGAAGAATCATTTACCTCGGTCTATTTGCCAAGGCCGAGGTAAAACATTTATGTTCCTCGGCGTTCCGGCTAGCAGTTATACAGTCCTTATTCAACAGGGATTATACATACAAGAATGATCCAATCAGGATTATAATTACCACCACCACTTCAAGTCAAACAAGGACTCCTTAACAGATATAATTCTCTTAGGATTATATCTTATCTCTTTACAAGTTCACTTCAACATGGATTCTATCAATCCATCCCTATAAATATAAGCCCCATGGCTCATTATTTGGTACGTTACTTTTTACATTGGGAAAACTCTGTCAATTTGTTTTCTCACATACAAACCGTGAACTTACTCTCACGCCGGAGGGCCTTTAGCCGGATCCGCCCCGGCTTAGTTTACGTGTTTTCTCTTATTTTCAGGCCTTGCAATCACTGGAGCAATCATCGCTTGGAGTTGGGCTGATTTGACGATTTTGGCTTCATCACATGAATATGTCCCTGAGAAAAGGCTAATGATAAACATGAGAAATCTATAGTATAAATGGGAACCCTCCTTGCTACATACAGTTGAATGAACAGTATCAAGTGTCAAATTTCTCATTTTGCCCTCACTAAGTTGTCCCTTTCCCATCAACTCACCAACAGCAGAACCATAAGTTGATGACTGGAGAAGAACTTCAGGGGCACGATACCTGCAAAATCAAAACCTCAGCAACGAAAAAGAAAAGCTATCTAGCCTCCTAAGGCCTAATAAAAATCATGATCGTTACAAATCTGGGAAAACATATAGTTGAAGCAAGAATGCTTTCAGGAAAGAATAAAGGAATGAAGGTGTTTGTGCCCAGAATGATGTTGAGCCCGTCAGATATGACAAAATTCCCTGTTAAATTCCAACGTAGGCAGTTCCCATTAAATGTTTACTTCGCTATGACTATAAATAAGAGTCAGGGACAGTCACTTTCTCATGTTGGGCTTTACCTTCCTCGACCTGTATTCAGTCACGGACAGTTGTATGTGGCAATCTCGAGAGTTACAAGCAAAAATGGGCTCAAAGTTTTGATTTGTGAAAAGGATGGTAAAATGAGCGAGGTTACTACTAATGTGGTCTATAAAGAAGTTTTTCATAAATTATGAGGTAATCCAAAATTTATGAACTTTCACCGTTGCATTAATTCATTTAGGGACGGATAGAGTATTACAGTTTTTGAATGTCAATTTATTTTAGGACTAAGGCTCTGTTGTTGTTGTTGTTATTGGCTTGGGAATCCTATGCAAGTTGGAACAATCTGGATGTGCTAACTTGTAGATATCTCTGTATATAACACTACTGACCAAAATTTTTCATATGCTACTCATTTCAGCTTATAGTTGGTTTTTGTTTTTTGTTGCTTTCACTTCTCATGGTGTTTTGTGGTGGTTTCAGGTATACCATAACAAAGGCTTCTGTGTAGCATTTCTGATGACCTTCTTCTCCATATTTGATGTGCCTATGTTTTGTCCAATATTACTATGTTACTGGTTTGTTCTATTTGCCCTAAACATGAAGCGCCAAATTATGCACATGATCCAATACAAATACGTCCCATTCAACATTGGAAAGCAGGTAAGTCATCTTATATATTATCACTTAACAATTTTCTTATCTACTGACATCACATTATTTCCTTAGGCTTACTGATTATTGAGAATGGATGGCCTCTTTCTGTCTCTATCCCATTAACCTCTCTCCCCTCCTACTCACCCCTTGAAATTAACTAATTAATGATTTATTAGTAGTTTTCTAATTTACATTCAGGAATTATTTATCATTTACATATAAATTTTAGTAAGTTCTTTGAATAATATTAGCATATATTATATAGATACTCCCTCCGTCTCAATAAGAGCTTCACCATTTTGGTCCAGCATGCAAATTAAGAAAAAAGCTAAGTGAAGAAATTACAGACTAATGGTTCGGGGTTAGTGATTTTTTTATTGTGTACCTGTGGCATTTAGATTATTGACTGATATCTTCAACATCTCTAACTTTAAGATATTGTGTAATTTCTCTCCATGTTAATCTGTAAATTTATGAAAAGGCTTCAGCTGTGTGATGTGTTAATTTGGGTGGATTTTGAATTATGCGTTCTCAGTTTAACCCTTCTCCCCAGGGGTATTGAACTTCCAGTTTGTTGTCATCTTATATTTTTGTGTTTGATTTATGTTCTCAACCTCTAACTATGTTACTGGTTGACAGTGGTGGAAGAGACCTCAGTGGAAATAAAAGGACAAACAAGACACAATCATTTGATCAGAAGTTTGAGAAATCTAATGAGGCCTTACGGGTCAGTTGTCGAAAAGGTTATCCTGTACGAGTTGTGAGGTTAGTTTTGTTGATATCATGTCCAATCCATCTTTTATTACTCCCGTTGATCTGAAGTAAGTGATCACTTCTTTTGGGTGGAGTATATTTAGTGTGATAAGGAGATGGCCAAAATTGCCATATAATTGTGCCCCACGGTGACTGAATTTGTCACCATTAGTAGAGTCCACCGACCCATCTCTCTCCATATATTAGCATATACAGTATATAAATTGAACTCTATCTCAAAATGTCACTGTGGAGAGAAAGTAATGCCCAAAATAACCAAAAAGTCACAGTTGGAAACTGCTGTTTCTAGGCTTCATCAATTGGGGTGTTTAGAAAGTCACGGTTAAGGTTGCAATTTCTACATGGCGAAACCTAGAAACCAAGGTTTCCAACTGCGACTTCTCAGTAACTTGATTATTCTAGGCAATACTTTGTACACTGACACTGACTTTTGGGGATTTTTTTTATTTTTTTAAGTGATAATGAGAACGACATAACTGATTTGATATGCCAGGAAAATGCCACCACTTTGTATAGATGATACGGTTATGACTGTTTATTTTATTTTATTTACAGAAATATAGTGGGAAGAAAACTTATGCAAGTAGTAGCGGCTCTCGGGGAGACTGAAGCTAGCTTTGCTGAACAAATGGAGAAGGACAAGCGAGGGAGATAAAGAAAAGTGGATGTAAAATTGTGAATGAAATTGTTTCTTAATACTCCGAAAGATGTACTTTATATACCATACATATGCAATTTTCTGCTTCAAATGGCTGGTATTTAAATTGTGAACGATTGTTACTCTGTAACTCTGTTATTACTCAATCAGTATTCAATCAATTGCTTTTGAATTGTATGCATTGAATTTGATGTGGAGCAGCAGGAGAAAGATTTTGGTTTTGTAACTCTGTTTAGATTATAAACCTCTGAGCTTTATACATTCTGCAGAATGAATTCTTGATTCATAGGAATGGGTGATTGTATATATTGTATCTTCCTTATTCCTTATGCTCAGCTGCCAAGATGCTTTCATGTTGCAGTGTTGCACTCATACTTTGTATCCTATAGTTCTTCTCCAGTCACCAACTTATGGTTCTGCTGTTGTTTAAATCGTATTGTTCTTACAACACCTTATTAACAGGTCTTTTCCATGTAGGTAAAGTTGTGGATGCACATAAATTGTTTGGTGAACTGCATGCAAGTGGTCTCATGCCAAATCATATTACTTATAACATATTCCTATATGGGCTTTGTAAAACTATCGTGTTTCAGAGGCCATGGAATTGTTTCAAAGGCTCAAAAACAATGAATTTGACTTTGGCATTAAAGCTTTTAACTGTATTATGGATGGACTGTGTAAAGCTGGAAAGGTTGAAACAGCTTGGGATCTATTTATGGAATTGTCTCAGAAAGGCTTGGTGCCAACTGTTGTAACTTATTCAATCATGATCAATGGGTTCTGTATAGTTTGTCAACAACTTCTGAAGTGGCAGCTCTTTGGGAATCTGACCTCCAAATTCAACTTCACACTACTGCTGCAATTTGCAGAGTTGCATGTGCTGAAAACTGCAATGCCTTCTTTCTTGGCACAACAATATGTCCAGTTCCTACACATGAAGTATTTGGTGGGTATGGTTTCTTTTACATTGAGTTCAAGTTGACTGCAGTAGCTGTCGGATGAGCTTCTTGGATTAAGCAGCATTGGTTTGCAGTCTTCTGTCCAAAAAAATTTGTCTGAGGATAGATTTTTAAGACCTTCATATAAAGTGTTGAGGTTTCCGATCTTTAAATCAGTATTCTCCCCAACGAGTCGAACAATTGTCCCCATTGGCAGCGTCAGGAAGCTAAATAGAATGTCGACAAAGCTGTGATCAGCTCTTTTGCTACCTTTATCCACCAATAGATATCTCTTCTTTTCTTCTCATTCGGTTCAAAGGATTTGGGAGAGGTAAAGATGCAAGTATTATGTTAACTGTCATTGCTTGTCAATTGTCTTGCAAGATTATTGTCACTGCCTGATATTGCTTTTACTGAATAATATGTGCTACTTCACTTGAACACCCATTCCGGTAATAATTATGTTATGCTTTTTCCAAATATCAAAATTCTTTTTTGTTTGTTTGTGTATTGTAGGCCGTTAAAAGGATATTTTTGTTGGTGTATGCAAGTGTACATGCTTGCGAATTGTATATATTTGTGGTTGTGTGGTTGTTGTGATATAGTGTATACTTTTGCACACACTTAAGTTGGTTTGCTTTTCCAGAAAATGGCTGAGGAGCATTTCAATGAGAATGAAGCAGAGGTTATGCCTGAGAACTCACACCCTCCAGCAATATAAATTCAAGGTCTGATAATGATTTAGATGGCAGCGGTGGCGTCATTGATGACGTACCCACAGACACCGCTGCAGTTGGTTGCAATAAGATATAGATGACATTTATCATTCCATTCCCAAACTTCCTTAATAGATGGTTTGATTTTAAAGAATTGAATGAATGAGACCCTCATAAAATTACTTGATTATTTTAATAGATGTTTTCAGTTGGTTGTTGAAGAGGTCCCAACTTTAATTCTGTACTATAGTTGTAAGACTCTCTCTCTCTCTCTGAAAATGCTTTGCGTCAGTTTTTCTTAATTGATTAGCTTTATTATTCCCGTCAAATTTTGACGGGCTATGAACTAGTCTATAGTATAAATGGGAACCCTCCTTGCTATAGTTGAATGAACTGTACCAAGTGTCGAATTTCTCATTTTGCCCTCACTAAGTTGTCTCTTTCCCATTTTGCCCTTAAAAAAATTTTTTTTTTTAATAAAAAAAAAAAAAAAACTTGTCCTCGGACACGGGCTTAATTAAAAAAAAAAAACGTGTCCTCGGACACGGGCTTTTACTAGTTATCAATAAGTGAGGGACCTATTTTTGAATAAGTCCAACCCCTTAATTCACAGTTAACCCTTCAATGTCATTTTGATTCAGTTAGGTTTCAAAATAGTTAAATTTTGGACGAAATTTTAACGAATGACAAATATACTCTCATTTTACATGAGTTTAGGGGCAATGATGTCAATTATCGACGTTAGGGGCATATCTGTATACAAAGCCTAAGTTCAACGACATATTTATGGGACATATTTATGTATTTACCAAAAAAAAAAAAAGTATTTAGTTGGACTGAAGTTTGCATAAGTTAACTAAGATTTTCATTTTTTGATCATGATGATGGGTTGAGATCAAGGGTATACTATTTTGGGAGTTTTACCAGTTCATTTTGAGACAAATTAATTTTCCTCAAATTTCTTATTAATTTAAATGTTTAATATTTTATACAATAATATATTATACTGCATTCTATAAGTATTATTTAAAAACTAGTACTCACATGCCCGTGTCAATGACACGGGAACGGTATACATGGTGATCAAGCAAAAATATATATATATAGATAAACACCATTAAAATCTCCTCAATATTCCAAAATTCATCGGAATAGAAAAGCAAACAATAAAACACTATACCATAAGATCATATTTACAACAATTTTCATTAAATTCATTCCGGATGATCTCGCTACAACTAAGCGACATTCCTTGGCATGCTCAACCATTGCAAATTCATGTTCAGTCCGGAGATCACCAAGTTCTGATAGACCAACTGCAATGCATTATTTTCTGATACAACATTAGGAATTTGATGATAAAGCTGATCAAATCATTATTGGGCAGATTTCATGAACTTTTCCTCCTGGAACAATTTAAAGCAAGAATCAAACAAAGCATGAAGTTTGCAATCCTTACTGCAGACTTTGGTCATCAAATTCTGTCAAATTTTCCCCTAGTATGTTAAAACAATCTTCCAGTTCCTTATCTTCTGCATTGCCATGTCTAATTATAAACTTGATTTTGTCTATGATTAATGGAGAAGTTCTTTACTGCTCCAAGTTTTTTTTTTTTGGTACAATGCGTTAAGGGTTATGGAGCACTACATTCATTGCTTTTCTATGTCTCAACTGTAAATTGTCAAATTCCATAATATTATAGTAAGAAAATTGCGAAAAAAAGGCGAAGCTAGGTTATAAATATGTCTAGCTAGAAAAATGGATGATTTCCCAAATAAACAACTAGACGTGTCCATTTTATAAACTGAACCGCTCAATCGGGCGGTTTTCAACCGGTCAAAACCGGTTAACCGGAATCGGCTAACCGAAACCGGTAAGTGGCCGGTTCGATTAAGGTTTGTCTTTCTGAAAAACCGGTTAACCGCCGGTTAACCGCCGGTTTATGAGTTGCTCGACCGAGTCATATGAGTTGCTCGGCCGAGGGGTTCATTCCAGTGTGTAAATTTCCAATAACGGTCATGCTCGACCGAGTCATATGAGTTGCTCGGCCGAGCAGAACGCCAGAACCAATTCCAATGGCTACTTTTTCAAACTAGCCGTTATGTTCGTCAGAACTTTAACTTGGGGAAGTCAAAAATTAAAAAAAAAAATTTTTTGCCTAATTTACTAACTATAAATATCATCTCCCTCCTCCCATTTTATTTTCACATTATTTCTCTCCACTCTTTCTCTTCTACTCTCAAATATTCACATATATTCTCACTCTCATCTAATTTTCAGTTAAATATTGTCCTATTTTCAGTTAGTTTTCTAACAAAATTAGTGTTTTTCTCCATTTTCATCCATTTTTAAGCTCCGTTTCATTTCCAAACTTCTTTTATCTTACACAAATGGCTGGAAATCAAAGAAGAAGCAATTTAGGCAAGTCCGTTGTTGGTTCTTCCTCCCCCAACGATGATTTTGATCATCAAAATCCAAATATTCAACAAAATGAGAAAGAAGAACAAGTTGAAATTGAAAGTGGTAGTACTAGGAGGGGTAGGGGCAGCCGAGCTACTAGGGGAGGTGGTCGGGGACAACGACAACCTCCTACGGAAAGAGCGTCGCAATCCGATACCTTCGCCATCCATTTCACCAAAAGAAAAATTAATGCCGATGATGATTATAATTTTCGAGCATGTTGCAACTATTGTAATGCGTCTTACGCATTCAAAAGAGGCGGAGGGCATGGGACGCTCAACGGGCATACGGCGTCAAAACATCCCGAGAAACTTGGCATTTCCGCTACGCAAACTCAATTACAATTTCAACAACGTAGTTCGGGTTCGGGTGCACAAGGTTCGTCTTCCCCTTCTTTCGTCATTTTTAAATTTGACAAGTGGGTTTATAGGGATGAACTAGCCAAATTTATTTGCGTTAAAGGTCTTCCTTTTAATTTTGTGGATTGTGATTTTTATAAAAATTTTGCTCGCCTTTCTTTGAACCCCGCCGTCACGAGAGTACCACGTACGAATCGCGTACGTGATATTACTAGAGTGGTTCAAAAATATAAAAAAGATTTAATTGGTGTTTTATCAAAATTAGAAAATAAAGTTTCAATTTGTGCCGATGGTTGGAGTGATAATTGGCAAAGAAATACTTATTTGAGCGTTACTTGCCATTGGATAGATAATTCATGGAAAATCCAAAAAAGATTAATTGCTTACAAAGATTTTGAGCCACCGCATTCCGCGAAAAATATTTGTGCGAAATTGCTTGAGATTTTTCTTGAATATGGTATTTTAAAACGCAAGTGCTAATACAGCTAGTTTGCCCGATTTAATTACCGTTTGTCAACCCTCACTTGGGGGTAAGTTTTTTCATATTAGATGTTTATGTCATATAATTAATTTATGTGTTAGAGATGGTTTAGATGAATTAAAAACTTATGTTAAGCCAATTAGACGAGCTCTTCAATTTATTTCAAAAAAAAATTCTAATACAAAAAAATGGATAAGGTTTTTAAGAAGTAAAAGTGTGCCGAATAAATATTTTACTTACGATGTTCCAACTAGGTAGAATTCCACCTATAAAATGTTAACCGATGATTTTGCTTATAAAGATCTCCTAACGCAATTTTTTATGTCAATTGGCTATCATGAACATCTATTTACTTATCATTGGAATGCATGCATTAATTTATGTGAATTGTTAAAGATTTTTAATACCGCTACTTTGGCTTTTTCGGGAGTTTATTATCCAACTTTCGTTTTGGTGCTAGAGCATTGTATTGCAATTGTTACTATTTTTGACAATTTAAAAGAATGCCCTATTTTAAAACAATGCATTTTTAACATGAGACAAAAGTGGCTTAAATATTTTGACACTATTCCGTCTCTTTTCTTGGTTGCAAAGTTATTAGATCCACGAATTAAATTAGATGATTTAGAGTCCATTATAACTTATTATTATATGAAATTATATCCCGATGGTGACGGTAGTAATGAACTTTCGTCAATTATTGTTACCTAGCCCATGCCCGTGTCCAAGGCCACGTTTTTTTAAAAAAAAAAAATTTAAGGGCAAAATGGGAAAGAGACAAAATAGTGAGGGAAAAATGGGAATTTCCGCCGTTGAAACTGTTCATTGAACAGTAGAAGAAGACCACTCTCATTTATACTATAGACTAGCCCATGCCCGTGTTCAAGGCCACGTTTTTTTTAAAAAAAATAATTTTTTTTTAAGGGCAAAATGGGAAATGAACAAAATAGTGAGGGCAAAATGGGAATTTCTGCCGTTGGAACTGTTCATTGAGCATTGAACAATAGAAGAAGATCACCCTCATTTATACTATAGATGACACAAAAAATGATTTGATTAACCTTTTTAATGAGTATAATGTCTTATATGGAAACACTTCTCAAAGCCAACAACATGAAGATGATTTCTCTACTTCTCAATCAAGTTTTACTAGTGGGGATCCATATAGCTTTTTTGCAAATTTGTATAGTAAAAAATATGGTCCTTCTCGAGGTTCATTTTCATCATCATCAAACATTCCCGTGGAGTTAGAAATTTATTTCACTACAAACTTTAAAATTTCATAACTTTTTTTATATAACTTTTTGCAAAAATTGTACTCCCTCCGTCCCACCAAGAGTGTCACCCTTTTAGGGGTGGCACGCAAATTAAGGAAAAAAAGGGAAAGAAAAAATGTTGTGAGTGTAATTTGAAAATAGGAGAGATAATTAGTGGAGGAAATAGTGAATTTAAAAAGTGTTGTGAATGTAGAGGAGAGAGAATTAGTGGAGGGAATAGAGAATGGGATAATAGAATATTAATAAAACATTTCCTTTTTAGGAAATGTGACACTTCAAACGGGATGCCATTTTGGGTAAAAAGTGACACTTGGAGTGGGACGGAGGGAGTATATAGTAAACAAAAGTCTAAAATAGTCTTACTTATCCAAAAAAAATTGAAAAAAAATTAAAAGTTAACTTTTTTTCAAAAAATCGTTAAGTTTTATTTCTTTAAAAATTCATAATTTTTTTTGTAAACCTTTTTGCAAAAAATATATGGAGTAAACTTAAGTCTAAAATAGTCTTATTTATCCAAAAAAAAAATTGAAAAAAAAAAGTTAATATACTACATACAAAGTTAACGAAAACTGTTAAAAAATTAACTGAAAAAGATATGCTCGGCCGAGCACTACTATAGACTCGACCGAGAATATGAGACCAGAAAGTTGACATTTTTTTGAAGGGTATGCTCGACCGAGCAGTATATATGACTCGGCCGAGCAACCCTCAATCCCTAAACCCTAAAAGGATATGCTCGACCGAGCAACACCAAAGACTCGGCCGAGCAACCCTCAACCCCTAAACCCTAAAAGGGTGTGCTCGACCGAGCAACACCAAAGACTCGACCGAGCAGATCCAAACCGTCAAATCGGAGGTTAACCGAAAAACCGTTAAAACCGTAAACCGTCAAAACCGTAACCGGTTTATCCGGTTTTGCGGTTCGGTTCCGGTTGAGGTTTGTCCAAAGTTCAAACCGCCGGTTTTCAACCGTGAACCGGCGGTTGAACCAAACCGGCCATGTCTAAGACAACTACACCATCCTTACCCAAGAACTACGCCCCCTGCTTTTTTCATATCGACAAACACATGCAAAAGACAAACATATATACATCCGACTTCGTCTCTCGCCTCTTATTTACACACACAAATATTTAGTTCTAGAATTTAAAATATAGAATAATAAACTGGTTGAGGAAAAAACATACATTAAGACTGGATCTTTATGAACTACTCCGTATACTTAAAAGAAAATGTTGATAAACCATTACTAATTGTAGTTTGAACTTTATATAACACTCTCTCTCCCTCTCCCAAAATGAATTTCCTCAAACAATGGCATCTCAACTCAAATGTTAAGGTTCGAGAAGATCGATAAATATATTAGGCCAAAGCGTTACCACTACCGTAAGTACCCAAATATGGTTCAAAAAATACGTTAATTCGCATTTTCGAATTAACGAGATTTTTCGGGACTGTCCGGATCGTTCAAAATCAAAGTGTATTAAAAATACGTTAAAATATTACTTTTCAAAAAACACGCAATTTTCGGGACTGTTTCGACATTTATTCGGACAATCAATTAAAAAACTATCAAAATTCGAGCAAAAGGACGAAACAATGATAAATCATCACCAAAGTCTCCTAAGGGGTCAAATCAGGGTCAAATCACGTCAGAGTGTGAAATGACCAAAATATCCTCAGGCTGAAAATCTAGCCGGCCGGCCTGTTTTACTTGCTTAACCAGCAAGTCGTCCAAGGGTCAAATCAATCAAATCAATAAATCAAAATGCCTAAAACCTGAAGAACTAGCTGGCCGACCTATTTTGTAGTTTTACAGCCTCAGTCATTCATTAAATGGCCCATAAATTTTTACCCCCTGCCTTCATACCTCGATTACAGCGTCCCAAACTCCCCCGAAAGTCTCGGAAATGTCTCGATTTGCGTGAAAACCTCATTTTTCCCAAACAAAACACAATCCAAACACTTTTCGTATCCGATATACGATCCCTCGGAAGATAGAGTCAAAAATCTAACGATTGGTAAACTCTCCTTCTCAATCTAAAATTTCACCTCTTTTTACGTCTTTTTCGTTATTTCTGTTCCGATCAAACTCTTCAAAATGTAGACACTACGCTGTCTACGAGTCAAGAAATGACCCTCTCTCTATTACTTTTCTCTTTCGAGAAGAGTAATTTAGAGTTAAAATGGGAGATCTTGACTCGTTATTTATCACTTTATCTTATTATGTCATTTACTGTCCGAATCATTTGATTCGTTGATTGTCATTTCTACCATCTGAATCGTTTGATTCATTGATTTTTTCATTTAAATAACGCTTTTTACCGTCCAAATCGTTTTATTTGTTGATCGCATATTTTACCGTCTGAATCGTTCGATTCGTTGATACCGTCATTTCAATATTGTTATTTACCGTCCAAACCGTTTGGTTTGTTCATCGTATTCATTTTTAACATTCGAGTCAAGAAATTGGCTTGTCGATCGTCTTTTCTTTATTGTCATTTTATCAAAAAATGGTAAATTTATAATGCCCGTTTCGTATAAAAAATTCCCTGCTATTCAAACCCATTTTCAAATTAACACGCAAACACACACACACACACAAGCACGCACAGTTTTCGAGAAAGGTAGAAAGACTCGTCAATACGAGGCGTTTCGAGTGAGCCCAATTTATCTCTTCCCGAGGCATAACGTGACCTCCGAACCTAACAATCTCCCCTTCAGTCTTTTTCAAAGTTTTGGCTCATAATAAAAAATGGCGTGGCGACTCCCTCTCTTTCATTACTGGGTAATTCCAGTTAGCGACTCCGCTGGGAACTAAGGTGTTTTTTCAAACTGCTTTTGTTTTAAAAATATTTTATGGGTCAAATTTTCATTTACCCTTTCTCGTTTTTGTGCGTGTGTGTTTTCTTATCATGGCGTGTTACTCATTTTTTCTTTCAAAAAAAGGAAATTTTAAACAACTACAGTTTTCAAAACATTGGACTAATTTTTTAAAAAATGTGTTACTTTTCATTCTTTTGAAATCATAACATGTTTTGTGCATATCTGTTTATACATTGGTTCCCGTGCAATATTTTGAACTGCTCATAAATTCTTTAAAACACATTTTGAAAATCTATGTTCTATTCAGAAAAAGAATTTAGTGACCGCACACTATGCGCACTATTACCATGTACACTTGCACACTACAACTCTTAACCCGGGGTGACTGTTCAGCTGCAACTTGAAGGCCTTCTTACGCCTTTCTCGTGCGCACGGGGTCATCCCAAAAAACCCATCCTCGCCCGTGTAACCATGCACTCTTTGTGTCACACTTCGTCCAAGACCTTGGTTGGTTTTTGGCTTAGTTCGTGTCATAAAGCCTAAGTGTATATTCTTACACCGGTCTTCCTCACAAGTCAAAAATTAAAAGTTGAGATCAAAGGTCATTTCTCGACCCGTAGTTTTAGCTTTTGGCTTTGACTTTGACGCAACACCGTGTTAAAAATATACCCGAATGTTCAATGTGACGCAGTGTCATCAAACCCTCAACGTATCAACCACGCCAGTCACCACTTGGCCAACGCCAAGAGCTAAGGCCCTTCATGAAAGAGAGTCGAAGAGAGGTCATGCCGCACGCATCACATCCATTGGTGAGTTCCTCATTGGAGGATTAAGACTAGGAGGGCCTTTCAGGAAGGTTCCTATGTTGTCAGGGTTCCTGGGCTATCCCAGTCTTCTTTCTACATTCCGTCGCTTGTTTTCAAGAAGTTCGGGATGAGGCAGGAGCCTTTGCTGGGATGGACTGACGTGGCTACAACCTTAGGAGTGTAAAAGCTTGGGTCAACCCTCGAGATATCACGGGATACGCTTTATTTGACTATGGGACTCGAGTTGACCGATTGACGGTGGGAGGTCCCCTTTTACAGACTCGCAGGGAAGGGATCCGAGCCGAGGCACGGATGAACGAGGCTCTGAGAGCGATTGAGTTTCTTGACTTGACGAGGAGGACTCTTGATCTCTGAATGAGGGAGACAGAGATAGTTCCCGTGGAACGAATGAAGACTCGAAGGGGACGAGGGGAGAAGGGGAAGAATGGCGAAGGGACAAGCGCGAGTGGCGCGGAATGACCTTCTGAAACTCTAAGTATCTGTAAGTACCCAAATCCGGATCGTCCAAATCCGTCAGAAAGTTAACCGAAATCCGTTAACTGGCCCGCTCCAGGTTAACCGGAACTCATTAAACTCCCCGTTGCCGTGCCAACGAGACGTCCTGGACCGCCCGTGCATCCCGACGTCAACCTGCATCTTAGCAGGTGACATCTCACGTAAAAGTATGGCTTTCCCTGAAAAATGCATTTTCCGGCACTTTCCGGGGGCATTTCGGACATTTCCCGGACTGTTATTTTAAAAAATGGACAAAACCGGGACCGGGGGATGAACTCCCATGCAAAGGGTGAGTCACTGGACACGTGTCCAGCATGCCACAGCCCCCTCGTCACCTTTCAATCACAAATCAAGTGAAAAAGACCAAAATGCCCTGGTTTGCAAGCCAAGTCCTAGGACTCATCTGTGCACATTTTCTGAAATTGCCCAAAGAAGTCCTTCAAATTCCCAAATACCACAAACCCCTGGATTCAGCCAAGTCCGTCCTGACTCCTACCGCAAATTTCACCTATAAATAGAAATGGCAAATCAAAGCCAAAAAGGGAGGATTTTTACACCAAAAATCACCACCCCCCACGGTCCAAACTGGTTTTCACCCCTCCCGAGCTCCCGTTCTGTCTCGATTCGCGTGAAACCTTCGTATTTCGATCAAATATGCACCCTACAACTTCGAAACAACCTTTCGAATCACTTTCCGTGTCCCGTACACACACTCCCGAGCCAAAGGAGTCGACCCTAGCCATAGGTATAACTCCTCTCTCTAAATCTCCCGTTCCGTCTCTGCTTATGCGCGCCGCCGCTATAACTCAAGCTTCGAACGTCGTTATCAAAATGTAGACGCTCTCGCCTAACTGGGGGTCCGATACGTTTTAGCCCTCGATCCTCTTCTCTTTCCGTAGAGAAGTAATCACGGTTAAAACGGCGTTCCGACCCCGTCTCCGTTTACTTTTATGTCATTTACAATTCGAGAGCCGTTTGCCTCGTTGATCGTCATTTACAATTCGAGCCGTTTGGCCTCGTTGATCGTCATTTACAATTCCGAGCCGTTTGGCCTCGTTGGTCGTCATTTACAATTCCGAGCCGTTTGGCCTCGTCGATCGTCATTTACGAATCCGGATCGTTTGATTCCGTTGACACCGCTTTAAATACCGGCCATTTACAAGTCCGATCCGTTTGGATTGTGATAGTATTTACTTTCAAAGTCCGAGTCGCAACCCGATTCGTTGATCGCATGTCATTTAATACGCATTTTTCCCCGTAAAAATCGTTAACAATGTAATGCCCGGTTCAAAACCGGAGTTCGTCCGTCGAACTCTCTTTCAAAACGCCATAAATGACGTTCGGCCTCCGAACGCTCATCTTCAAACTCCAAGCCGCCATTTGACACTTAAAATCATTTAATACGCATTTTTCCCGTAAAAATCGTTAACAATGACTCGTACGGTTCAAAATCCGCAAACGCTCTTTTCAAACTCAAAGTCGACGTTTGCCACGCAAACGCTCATTTCAAACTCAAACCGACGTTTGTCATTCAAACGCTCGTCTTTCAAAAGTCACCTAATCAACGTTTGTCATTCAAACCAAGATTAAGCTTGTCATTCAAGCCCCCCATTTCAAAAGACACACACACACACACACGATTTCGAGAAAGGTAGAAAGACTCGTCATGCGAGGCGTTTCTGGCGATCTCGTAATACTCTACCCGAAACGTAACTCCGACCTCCGAACCTAACAATCTCTCTGTACAAAAGCTTTTTACTCGCTTCTTTGCTGCCAATAAAAATGATCCCCTTTTTCAAAAAGCCTTTTCCTAAGTTTTTGCTACCAATAAAAACGACACCTTTTCACAAAAGCCGTTTCTCAACGTTTGGGCTCAAAATACAAAAACCGCGTGGCGACTCCTCATTTTGTTCCTTCCCATGAAGCGAGGTCTCAGACACCAACCCCTCCGCGAAAGACAACCGCCTTTTCCGCGCCCCCCGCCCGCGCGCGAAAAAGATCGGGTAATTTCAGTATCCATTCATTGTCATTTGCAGACACATTAATTGTTAAATGTTTTAAGTCATCTTTTAGCATGTTGTGAGTTTGAGAGTAGACCGTGCTTGAACTCATCAAGAAATGTTTTAGCTGTGACGATTTGTGATTTACTTTTAAAGCTTTATCGAGACGCAAAATCTCTTGCTTGCTTCTTGTCTGAGCCTTGATGGCGTCCAATTTTTGAAGTTTTGTGTATGCTTTAGACCGAACTAATGAAGGCTGCCTACGTTCCCCTTGAGGGGCTCAGATCTTCGTAGTTCGACCATCTTTTGTGAGAGAAGGGGAAGACAGAAAAGGGGGAGAATGGTGCAACCCTGATTTTGCCTAGACTGCCCCTTTTAGGGTTTTCAATCTAGCTGGGTATGTTCTTCAACACCTTTGTATTTTTTTTTAATCAATCAGTCAACCAGAAATGTGAAAGAAATGACTTGTAATGTACACTTGCAAGGGCATATACATTACTTTTTGAAAAGGTGGGAACGGGTCCCTTTTTGTGTGAAATGCCTTATTTGATGTAGGCACAAAAAATATGCTTTTGGGTTTGATTCTTTTGAGAGAGTATGAGAACTGAAAAGCTTGTAAAAGTTTATGGAAGCCCTTGCTGACAGAAAATCAGTGTTTAGCTCTATTTTTCCTTTTTTGTAGAAAAAGAAGACTTGTCGAGACATCTGAAAACTTGATTTGTTCATAATGATCACATGTTTGCTTAAAACCCTTTTTTGATGTTCGGGTTATTCAACAATTAAACTTGATATGCTTGATTAATCATGAGGAGAAAGTCAACCGGTATCAAGAATCGAGTTGGGATCAAGTGTGAGAGAAGACTTGTGTATAGGGGAGGTCGTTGGTGAGACCGGGTTTGTGGATTTGTATGTGTTTATGATCGGACCATTTCTGGTTGCCTACGTTCCCCTTAAGACAAGGAGCTCAGGTCGACGTAGTTCGGGGGAACCGTGTTTGGCTTTGGGGAAAAGGCATGAATATTTGTGTGACCTTTGGCGAAAAGGCTCGGACGGAAGGTTTGATGATGAGGCACGGGCCTTGAGGTGATTCATTCACAAGTCGTATTTGACGGCAACTTCAATGATTTCATTGCTTTTTGATCGTTGCTCTCATGGGAAGAGAAGGAATTTGAATATAGCTTAAGGACTTATGTTGCGGTTTCGCCTTTGCCTTCCTTCATTGAGCTTCTGACTAGCGGTGCTGGGTCCTTGGCTCTTTTTTTTTCCTTTTTTCTTTGAAGCCCCTGCTTGAACTTGCTTGATGCATGAGAGGGAAGGAAAAGCCCCAAGCTTGTTGTTGACATGAGAGCAATCATTTAATGATGTCGCTGCCATCGTTGACTGGGTCAAGGTGATGGTAGGGTTGTGATTTTGGAAAGTGTATGGCTCGATGGAGGCCTTCTTGTGGGGTATGGTAAGGTGTATGGGGAGCTATCGATTGACTTTCTCACACCAATTAATCAAAGCGTTAATCATTTGGGGAGTTACTTGTTGAGCAATGCAAGTGATCACATAGAACAAAACCGTTTTATTAAATGTAATGTGAGGTGCAAAATAACGTCTCAAGTCTAGCAAGAAAAGAAAGAAGGCTTATGTACAGAAAATTAAAGACTTAAGTGCAATGTCCGAGGAGGACTTGATTGAATGAGAAATGTACTAGAACCTATGAGGTTGGACTTTGACAGGTCGGGATTGAAGATTTGACCTTGAAGGGTCGAGATTAGAAATTGGACCCGAAAGGTCGGGTTTGAAAAATCCGATTTGCATCTCTTTAGGCTCTTCAGCAGTCCCCAAATTCACTTTGATTAGAACCTTCTCTGCAGCTAGGGCTCGATTTTCCTCTCGTTTGACAACATGCTTAAAGATTTGTTTAATGCATTGTTCATTCAATGTGTCTGCGTCTTTATCAAGTGAATCATTATTAACTGTTCTTGATTAGTTAATTAATTTATCATTTGTTAAAGTGGCAAAGAGAGGATACTCAGAAAGGTCGAACTTTTATTCAAAGCATAAGGAAGCACAGTTTTTGTTACAAACGCATAATCTTCAGGCGTAAGGCCGTCAGACGACTCGAGAGACTTAAACTGAAATACAACAGACTCGGGGTCTTTTTCGAAGCAAGACTCTAAGACACGAGGGGTTAGTCCAAGCTTCTCGATCATTTCATATTGGTGTGCCCCGATGCGAAAATAGGAATTGCAGAGGACTCATCAACGCACGAGATTTTGCCCAAATGCCACCATGTTCACCCCATTGTTTCTGGGGAACGGATTTTCAAGTGTACTGGGGCCGCGGGGGCGCTCCAACTTTCCTTCAATCAATCCTTGAATTGCTTCCTCAAAACTGTGCAATTGTCGGTTGTATGACCGTGGTATTTGTGAAATGCACAATGCTTGGTTACATCCCAGTTGGCATTGGGGAATTTGGGCTGATAATTTTCCATAGGTTAGAGGAGACCTTGCTTCACTACACGATCGAATACCTCGCTCAAGGGCATCCCAAAATTATCATAGTGTTGTCGTTGTCTCGGGGGACCATCGTTTCTTTGTAGTGCTCCATTCTGAATATAATGGACTGCTCCGGCTACCTCCCTCCCTTTGCTTGGGGCAGATATTGGATTAGGCGGGGCTGGACTGACCACCGTTTTTTGCATGCTTAGTGTTTTTTCAAACTTGGTCCCAGCGTTGACCATGGCACGAAGATCAGGATAGAAGTGGTGAACGATCAAGGTTCACCAAGACGGCTTAAGGCATGAGTGGAAAATGTATATCTGCTCTTCTTTGGAGAGGGGATCCATTATTTCGCTTAACTTCCTGTTCCATCTCTTATAGAAATCCCCTACCGGCTCATCGTCCTTTTGTTCAGTGGCCTGCAGGTCATGCCGATTGGTTTCCCACTCAAGATTGGCGCGATACTTCTCCAGGAAGATGTCACTAATTTGCTCCCAGGTGGAGCGATTATCTGCTTTTACGTTGAGGAACCACCTAAAACCGTGGATTTCAAGGAGTGCTGGAAGTGATCAGCCAATTGTTGAGGGGTGGCCCCTTTGGCTCTCATACCTAAGACGTAGGTATCGATGTGAGTCTTTGGACATTCATTTCCATCAAACTTTCCCATTTCTGGAATCCTGAATTTTGGGGGAAGTGGCACCACTTTGCTTGGATCGGTGGGCATGAGCGAGTCCTTTTGGGAATTGGCAATCTTCCCTTGCAACTGTTTCATTTGTTCAACCAGCCAAGCCATATGGGGGTCACTTAGCGGAGGTGGGTTGCTGCTTTCTGGGATGGAGCCTGAGGATAAAGGTGGATTGGCTGATGGGATCGCCATTCGGGAGTCCTGCGGAGGTAGTTGGGTGTACACCAATCCGTATCCCTGATTGCCAAAACCGGAGCCATGGGCATTGTTATTGGGACCATGCTGGACTGTGTTTGGGAATTGAGGGAATGCCTCATTAGCCCCAAGAGGCAGTCTGGCGGGTGGTAAATTTGAAAGATCGGGATATCTGCTTGGTATGTTTGTCCCAGGCAGGCATTGTGACTTCGAGTTTCGGTTTTGAGGCTCATACAGAGGCAAAGGGTTGAATCCCGAGGGATATTAGGGAGCATTAGGATCTGGGGGAGCGGGCCCATATATGTGCTGGTGATATTGAGTTTGCAGAACAGGGCCGAAAAACTGATTGTGCTTAGGTTGAAAAGCTAGATCTGCTTGACTGAGGCTCGAGTGGAGCTTTGAGCAGGAGCTACTCTGCATTGCCAGATTTTCGTAGCTTGGTGGAGGAGGTACTTGTTGATAGCTTTGGGAAACAGGGGGAGCAGGCATTTCTTTGTCTTTTATGAGAACGAAGGTTCCATCGGGCTGGGGAACGGCGACTGTTTCGCGATGGTGCATGGTGTCTACGATCCAGGCTTGCTGTTCTTCTTGGCGCTTCTTAAGAGTTTCAAAGGCTTGCAGCACCTCCTCCATTGTCTGGAGGTTTCTCGGGGGAAGGGTTCCGTTTCCCTCACTGTTATCTGTCGACCCTGTCATGGGAGAGTGACGGACTGTTCGGACCACTGAATCGCACAGGCTGTTGGACCTTGCGACTTCGACACTGAAAAAATGGCTCCCGGGTACTCTTAACCACTCTCGGTTTGCTGGAGGGGGTGAAGGTTAAGGTTTAGACTTGGGAAGACCTTTTTTGGATAAAGGGGGAAAGTTCATGTGACATGCAGTTTCCTTTTTTTATTTATGTTTTTTTTAATTTACTTAAAAAATGTTTTCTCAGAATCATAAATGGGTTGGAAAAGATTGCTCTTCTTTTTCGCAACTATTCTAGATCCTGGGTCAGCGAAAACCATCACTGCGAATATAAGCCCCTCGTTTTGCACCTGTATTTTGACCTCCCGGGTGGACAGCCCCGGGCGAGGTTCCTATAGGGCAAGCAGTTTCCACCGGCCAAAAGAAAAATAAACCTAAGGAACGAGCCTGTCATGTTCGTTTTAATGCGTCTGCCATGTGAATAGTGAACGTAGCCAGTTCCTAAGTCAAGATCGGGTCAAGAGTTCGGCATGACCTCTCTTTGCCTTGCTTGCGCAAGGGATCTATGAAGTTAGGTTTTGGCTAGGTTATATTGTCATGGATGACGCATTAAAGGCTTGATGACATGGTGTCATGTGGGCATGGATGTATATCCGGTACGGATCATTGTCAGGGTGTAGCTTTGGAAATCAAGATCGGGTCAAGATTTTAGCATGACATTTCATCACCTTGCTTGCGCAAGAGATCTTGACTTCTGGGCTCCGACTCAGATAATGGCCGATATGGGATATATATCCAGGCTTTATGACACGGACTGGGTCAAAAACCAACCAAGTCTGAACAGAGTGTGACTCAATAGTACATGGTTGACACTGGCTAGGATGGGAAGTTTGGAATGATCCCGTGCGCGCTCAAAAGGCATAAGAACACCAATTGAACTGTATCTGAGACCATCCCGGGTTTGGGGTTGTATTGTGCAGTGTACAGGATAAGAGTGCGCGTATTGTGCTGTCACTAAAATTCTTTTTCTGAGTAAAATGGAATGTTTTGCAGAATGAATTTTAAATGTATGTACACAGATGTATTTATGATGCATTTTTTTTATATTTTTTGAATAAGCAAAAAAAGTAAAGCACATGCACACACACACACACACAACAGTTAAAGAAAGGGTAATATGAAAGTTTGACCCTCATCATTTGTTTTAAAAATCTTCTTTTTTTTTAAAGTTTTTAAAACAAAATATCTCCAGCGGAGTCGCCAACTGAAATTACCCTGATCCGGGGCGCGGATCGGCATCTCGCGCTGGCGAAGGTTGTGTTGTTTTTCCGTAGAGTCTCCACGTTGTTTTGATTACGCCCAAAACATTGAGAAAAGGCATTGTTTTAGTTTTGTTTTGTTGTGTGATGAGATTTTTGAGTTCGGAGGTCAGTTTACGCCTCGAGAAGAGAATAGTAGAGCTCACCTGAGTTGCCTCGTTTACACGAGTTTTTCGATACCCTTCTTTCTTTAAAAGTTATGTGTGTGTGCTTTTAAAAATGAATTTTGAAAATGATGTCTACATTGTAGACGATGTATTTAAAAGAAATATTGAAATATTGAAATTAATTGAAATAGGTTTGGAAGGAGGCCTTACCAATGTTGATTTGTGTCTATCTTCCACTAGAGAATGTGTTTGAATGAGTGTGAGTAGTGTTCCAGGATGGATCGGGATTGCCTCGGGGTGGACCAGTGCGTGCCGGCAGAGTTTTGGGATGCTTCGGGATAGCTCGGGATGGACCGGCAGAGCTTTGGGATGCTTTGGGATAGCTCAGGATGGACCGGAAGAGCTTCGGAAGGACTCGGGATGGCTCGGGACGGACCTCGGGACGGACCTCGGGATGGCTCGGGATGGACCGGCATAGCTTCGGTATGCCTCGGGACAGACCGACAGGGCTTCGGGATGCTTTGGGATGCCTCGGGACGGACCGGCAGGGCTTCGGGATGCTTTGGGATGTCTCTGGATGGACCTCGGGATGGACCGGACATCATTGCATGCTAGTTCTCATCAAGATCTTTCCAACCATATATGACACGTCTCAATCGGAGTCCGTATGAAGGAGTTATGACCTCCGGAAGTTCGCCCTTGGTTTTTAATAGTATGCTCGGATGGAGAGCGGTCCTGATTGGGGTACTTACAGGCTCAAGATGTGGATGATGCACAATAATCTAGCTTTTGAGGTGAGATTTCAACTCCGCTCCCTTTGGTCCCTTAAGGAGTTAGTTCTTGATTGGGAGTTGTTGCGGGCGGCCGCAAGGTTCTGGGATGTTAGGAGGCATGTGTATAGCTTCTTCTATAATGAGATTACGCCCACCTTTGAGGATTTTCGGGCTTTTCTTGGAGGACTGGAGGTGGAGGCAATCTCGCTTCCTTTGGTCGAGGGTGCGAACGTGAGCGTGAAGCTCGCATACTTTCTTCGGGCTCCGTTGGAGGAAACACAAGGTATGACTTTTGATTCTGGTCATATTGATATTTCTGCATTGCTCGAGATATTTTTGGGTGACGACGAGAGTGATGTCTCATGGAATGCATTTGCTTTATGCGTGATAACAATGCTTTTCATGGTCAGCTCCCTTGGGGTATGTGATGGTGCCTTGCTGGATGTGGTAGGGCATTGCCGAGCCGATGAGGATGTTTCTCCTTTGGTTTTGGGGGAAACCCTTCACGGCATTGATCGCTTGGCGATGGGGGATAGGTTCATGCGAGGGGGAAGTCCTGTTTTGCTCACCTTGTGGTTGCGGGTGAGGCTTCAGGCTATGCCTGTTTCTCCGTCATCTTTCAGTCTGTAGACGTTTGCTCAGCGGCCTCTTGTTTTGGATATGGATCAGTCCGCTTGGGAGAGGTGGATGGCTCAGCTTGGCACGCATCAAATCCGCTGGTGGTTTCCTCATTGAGGGATTGAGACTAGGAGGGCCTTCCAGGAAGGTTCCTATGTTGTTAGAGTTTAGGGGTTGTTTTGGTCCTCTTTTTACATCCCGTCACTCGTTTCTCGACAGTTTGGGATGAGGCAGGAGCCTTTGCTGGGCTGGAACGACATTGCCACTTTGGAGGTAGCTTCTTTCTCTACGACATATCCAGATGCATTTCTTTATTTTCTGAAGGTATGGAAGTATTTCGCCTTCCCTCCTGTGGTACTCCTTAGACGCCGGGAGAGTGTTGACCACCGAGTACCTGGATTGATACGAGCATCATCTTGGGCAGACCCAAATGATTTTGGGAAGCAGGCGTGAAGCGATTCTGGGTCAAGATTGCCGTCTCAGCTACAACCTTAGAAGTGCAGAAGCTTGGTCTAACCCTCAGAATGTTACGGGAGTCGCTTTGTTTGACTACGAGATCAGAGTTGACCGACTGACGGAGAGAGGTCTTCTTTTTCAGACTCGCAGGGAAGAGATCCGAGCTGAGGCACGGGCGAATGAAGCTCTGCAAGCTACTGGATTGTTTGACTCGACGGGGAGGTCCCTGATCTCGGAATGAGGGAGACAGAGCTAGCTCACGTGGAGCGAAGGAAGACCGCCGGGGATGAGGGAAGAAAGGGAAGAATGGCGAGGGGACAAGCGCAAGTGGCGCGGAATGACCTCCTAAGTATCCACTCATTGTCATTGTAGACACATTATTTGATAAATGTATTAAGTTGTCTTTTAGCATGTTGTGAGCTTGAGAGTAGACCTTGCTTGTACTCATCAAGAAGTATTTTAATTGTGGTGATTTGTGATTTACTTTTAAAGCTTTTTCGAGACGCAAAATCTCTTGCTTGCTTTTTGTCTGAGCCTTGGCGGCGTCCAGCTTTTGGATATTTTTTTTGTGTATTTGTAGACCGAAACAGTCTGAGTCTTGATGGCATCCAATTTTTTGGATTTTTGTGTGTTTTTAGACCGAACCAATGAAGGTTGCGTACGTTCCCCCCGGACTGAGGGGCTCAGGTCTTCGTAGTTCGACACTCTTTTTTGTGAGTGAAGGGGAGACAGAAAATTTGATATTCTTTAGGCGAAGTATCGACGAAGCTTGCTTCCATTGACTGGATTCATGAAGGGATTTCCATCTAGGTTTGTTAGCTTCATGGCACCTGCGAAGAAGATCTTTTGGACCACGAACGGGCCGATCCATGTCGGTTCCCATTTTCCAAGCGGGTTGGTTCGGGTGGGAGGCTTTTCTTTGAGTACCAGATCGCCTTCCCTGATGTCTTGGGATTTGACTTTCTTGTCGAAAGCTCTAGCCATTCTGCTTTGGTAGGCTCGAATGTGTTCCATGGTCTTTAGTCGGCCCTCATCTAGTAGGGCCAATTCGTCGTGTCGGCTTCGGAGCCATTCCACTTCGTTGATCTCGTTTCCCAACAACACTCGGAGTGATGGGATTTTCAATTCAACGGGCAGTACTGCTTCCATCCCATAGGTCAGGGCGAATGGAGTTTCTCCCGTGGCGGTCCTAACTGATGTTCGGTAGCTCCAAAGTGCCAGATGCAGCTTCTCGGGCCAATCTCGTCCTCGTACTGTCATTTTTTGAATGATCCTTTCGAGGGTTTTGTTTGCTGCTTCTACTGCGCCGTTAGTTTGTGGCCTGTAGGGAGAGGACTTATGACGTGTGATCTTGAATTCGGCCAATAGTCTGTCGCATTCTCCTTTGAAGTGAGATCCGTTGTCAGATATGACCTCGTTTGGGATGCCGTATCGGCATATGATGTTTTCCTTGAGGAACTGTGCGACCTTTTTGGAAGTCAGCACTTTGTAGGACTTGGCTTCGACCCATTTTGTGAAGTAGTCGATGGCTACCAAGATGAACTCGTGGTCGTTGGTGCCGGGTGGAGAGATCCTCCCAATGACGTCATTTCCCCAGGTGGCAAAGGGCTATGGAGTGGTCATGCAGTAGAGATCGTGAGGGGGAAGATGGTTAAGGTTGGAGAAGCGCTGGCACTTGTCGCAGCTTCGGACAAAGTGAATGCAATCTACCTCCATGGAGATCCAGTAGTAGCCCATTCGAAGAATGATCTGCATCATGGCTCTGGTGTTCATGTGGGGACTGCAAGCCCCATTGTGGACTTCGTTCATAAGCTCATTTGCTTTTTCCTTGCTGATGCAGAGGAGGAGCGGTCCTTGGTAGCGTTTCTTGTATAACATGTCCCCAATGATGACAAAGTGAAAGGCAAGGCATTTTAGGGCCACGATGCTCTTGGCTTTAATTCCTTCTTTGCATTTGCCTTCCTCGTTCACGAAAGAGGTCTCCCCATTCATGAGGTATTGGTAGATTTGGTTGTACGATGGCTCATTGATCGGCTCAGGCTCTGGCTCGATTTCACAGCAGTAGGCAGGAATTTCCTTTCTTTCAACTTTGAATGGCTTTACCGCCTTTCCTTCGGGGATCTCTACGAGTGAAGACAAGGTGGCTAGGGCGTCTGCAAACCGGTTTCGGTCTCTTGGCAATTAGTGGAAGGTGACCTCTCTGAATTGTGCGATGAGGTCTTCCATACAGGCATGGTATTTTTGCAAGCCCGGGTCTATCGTTTTCCATTTGCTGGAAAATTGGTTGATGATCAAGGCCGAGTCCCCGTAGACTTCTAGCTCTTGGACATTCCTTTCGAGGGCGGCCTCTAGTCTGACAGCGCATGCTTCGTATTCAGCGGCATTATTGGTTATCTCGAAGTTTAGCTTCATGGCGATTGGGGTGTGCTCGTCTTTTGGGTCGACCAAGAGCATTCCGATGCCATTACCTCTTTTGTTGGCTGCTCCGTCGAAGAAAAACTGCCATCGATTCCCGCCTTCGAGTGCGAAGATTCCTTCGTCTAGAAATTGTGGTTCGGGACCTTTAGCTTCGTCGGTTGGGAAGTCGGCCAATTGTTCGGCCATTACTTGTCCCTTGATTGACTTCTGGTTTACGTTGATGTCAAACTCCACCTGGAAGAAATACCATTTAGCTAGCCTCATTGACAGTGATGGTTTATCGAAGAGGTACTTGACTGGATCCATTTTGGAGACCAGGTGTACTGTGTGCGATTGCATGTAGTGTCGCAATTTTCTGACGACCCATACTAGAGCTGCGCATGTTTTCTCTAGGGCTGAGTAGTTGAGCTCGCTGCCTTAGAACTTTCGGCTGACGAAGAAGATGGCATTCTCGACCTTTGACTCTTTCTTTTCTTGGCATAGCATGGCTCCAACTGCGGTGTCAGTCACAGTTAGGTATAGCAAGAGCAACTTCTCCTCGTGGGGAAGACAGAGGATCGGAGGACTCACAAGGTACGCCTTTATCTTCTCGAAGGCGTCTTGGCATTTCGGAATCCACTTGATGTCTGCATTCTTTTTCATTAGTCGAAAGATTGGCTCGCACATGGAGGTCAGCTGATTGACGAAACGGCTGATGTACTGTAGACGACCCATGAAGCTTTTCACTTCTGTTTGGGTTTACGGTGGTCTCATCTCGACTATGGCCTTGATCTTTTGGGGATCAACTTCGATGCCTCATTCCGTGACCATGTATCCCAATACTTTGCCTCGGATTACTCCAAATGTGCATTTGGCAGGGTTCAACCTCATTGAATGCTTTTGAAGGCGATCGAAGAACTTTCTCAAGTCGATGAGGTGTTGTCCGTCTGATCCTTTTGAGTGGATGATCATGTCATCGACGTAAAATTCAATCTCTTTATGGATCATTTCGTGGAAGAGTGTGGTTGCTGGCCGTTGGTAGGTAGTCCCAGCGTTCTTTAGTCCAAACGGCATCACTGTGTAGCAGTAGGTTCCCCAGGGGGTTGTGAAGGCGGTTTTCTCTTGGTCTTCTTCGGCCATCTTGATTTGATTGTAGCCGGCGAACCCGTCCACGAAGTACTTAACCTCGAAGTTGGCCATAGTGTCGACCAACATGTCTATATTTGGCAGAGGAAAGTCGTCCTTGGGACTTGCTTTGTTGAGATCTCGGAAGTCCACGCATCATCGTACTTTTCCATTAGCCTTGGTGACCGTGACTATGTTGGAGAGCCAAGTCGAGTATTCGATCACCCTTATGAAGCCGACGCAGAGCATCTTCTCAATCTCTTCCTTGACTTGTAAGGACCATTCTGGCTCGATTCGGCGTAGCTTCTGCTTGATGGACTTAGCCTCGGGATTCAGGGGAATCCGGTGTTCCACTATGGCTGGATCTAGGCCGGGCATGTCTTGGTAGGACCAAGCGAACACGTCCACAAATTCTTTGAGCAGCGCAGTCAATGCTTCTTGCTCAATGCCGGTGAAGAAACTTCCGATTTGTGTCTCTTTAGGCTCTTCAATAATCCCCAAATTCACTTTGGTTAAAACCTCCTCGGCAGCTTCCGTTTTTCCTCTCGTTTGACAACATGCTTAAAGATTTGTTTAATATATTGTTCGTTTAATGTGTCTGCGTCTTTATCAAGTGAATTATTATTAACTGTTTGTGATTTAGTTAATTTATCAGTTGTTAAAGATGCAATGAGAGGATACTCGAAAAGGTCGAAACTTTCATTTAAAGCGTAGGGGAGTACATTGTTGGCTATGAACTCATAATCTTTCGGCGTAAGGCCATCAGATTACTCGAGAGACTCGAATTCAAAGACAACAGACTCAGAGTGTGTTTCGAAACTAGACTCTAGGATGCGAGGGGTTAGACCAAGCTGTTCGATTTCGATCATTTCCTTCTTGCTAGTTGCAGGTCCGGAGAAGGTGGCCCAGTTCTTTAGTGGCATTGTGGATGGGCTTAAAAGGATGCGAGGGTCGAAAGGCTTCGCGCTGCTGTCCCCAATCATGGCTACCACAGAATTATCAGAAACAAAATTGATTAAGTCTGGCACTTCGATTTCTTCACTGAAAAGTTGTTGTAAAGAAGGCTCATTCCAGGCATCTTCCGTGAAGTCTTATTTTCTTGCTTTGGGCATTGTTAGCTCGAATACTGACTCGTCCCGCTCGTTTTCGGCAGGGGTGAAGACAGAAAGTTTTTCAAGCTCTTCTACCAAGGAAGGGGTTTTCCCAAATCAGAATTCATTGTGAATAGTGGTGGTGGTGGGTCCTGGTAGAGTTGGTGCGTCGAGGAATGCTCTCCTGACGGGGTTTGGCTCGAGGCCTCTAAACTTCTCAAGGTTCTGTTGAAGCTTTTCCCATTTGTCCATTGTTGTCAACCACTTTTGTTTGGCGTTGATCAGCTATGTCCTCTTTTCTGTGCCCTCGTTCAAGTCACCAGTTTTCCTTGTGAAGTACTGGGCCATGTTGTAGCTGAGGGGCGAAGGTCGGAGGTTGCGTGCGAGCCTCTTTTGTCAGCAACTGGGCATTTTCCGTGTGCAACTTTTCTGTCTTCCGCAACATCTTTGGGAGTAGGGACGTACCCTAGGCCACGGCGGGTAGTTTGTTCTTTGACCTAAATGATCTTATGGGTGCCTTGATGGTGTTTGCCCAAACCGAGCCCCAGAATGTAATTCATGAGCTTCATCATCTTCATGAGAGGGGGATCTGGTCCCAAGTCAAGGGGAGGTCTATGTGGCACACTTGGGCCTTCGGGCTTTCAACTGTGAACCCTGTCAACATCATGACTTCATTATCATGCTTGATTTCCAGGACCGGGATGCCATTCGTGTTTGTCCCTTCTGTAGTCACAGTGTCCCCGTGAATGGTGGTGAGATCGCTTCCTTGAACGAATTTCACGCATTGGTGTAGAGTGGATGCCACCCCATTTATTTGGTGCAGCCAAGGCCGACCCAAGATGGCAGTAAAGGTGATCGGGATGTCCATGACCTGGAAGTCTGTTGGCATCATCTGCTTTCCGAACCACAGGTTCAGAGTGGCTACCCCTAAGACTGAGCGAGACGTTGAGTCATAAGCTTTGATCGTCTGAGTTGATGGCTTTAGATCGGTCGGCTTGATTCCTAGCAAGTCCATCATTTTGGCAGGGAGGACATTCATGGCCGATCCTCCATCTACCAAGACCCGAGTAAGGCTACGCTCGTCAAGTTGAACGGTGATGTAGAGGGGCTCATTGTGATTAGCCCCAAATTTCGGCAGATCGAGCTCAGTGAAGGTGATGATGTTACCGTAGTGAATATTGCCGATCATTTGGACCGCTTCATCCGGGGTCACATTGATTGGGACCATGGTCTGGGCTAGACTTTCTTCCAGCTTGAGCTTGTGAGGATAATAGGAAGTGAGTAGGGACCAAAGGGATATGTTGGCTTGAGTTTGCTTGAGTTGGGTCAAGATTGGGTCTTCAGCCTTTGGGTCAATCACTTCATCTTTTTTGGCGTAGGGGCCTTTCTCGGTCCGAGTCTCAAGTATGGCCGGCCTTTTATCTGTCTTTGGAGGATTTACCGGGATCTGTCCGGAATGCGTCAGTACGTTTACTTCTGGCTTTACTCCTTCTTTGCTTGTTTCTCCCAATTATGTCATGGGAGGGCCCTGGTTAGCGTACGACCATACATCGCATCTCAACTCATTCACCGTTATTGCTTTTGTTGGGGCTTTGATGATGGCCTTGATGTCTTCCCAAGATAAAGGTGGGGGTGCCAATATGCTTGGAGCATTGGTTGCTGTACGGAGCTCATCCCAGCTTATCATGGAGCAAAAATGATCTTGAGCTGAGCTGGGCTGGGAAGACTTGCTGGAATAAATGACATAGTAGTCAAATTTTCCGGATGGTTCTCCTGGGGTTCCAACTGTGGGATCACCGACTTCATACCTCTTTCTCAGTTTTTGTTGAGAAGAGGATTTTCTCTTTCTTGGGGGAGGGTCCTCACTTATCTCATCTTGGAAATCAGCATCTAGACATGCGGGGCAGTCGCAGATGTCCCACCAAATGTGCTTGACAGTTTGTGGTGGTCTTGGAAACTCAGGGCAATGACTTGGCATGTCCTTCCCTGGCAGGCCTTGTGACTTCATGACGTAGCTATGGGGCTCATATAGAGGCAAAGGCTTAGATCCCAGGGTGTATTGAGAGACTCTGGGAGCTGAGGGAGCGGGCACGTCCTCTTTTTGCACGGGAGCCCTAGCTGGCTGGGAGGTGACCAATGTTCCGAAATGACGCATGGCACCTTCGATCCAAGTCTGTTGCTCGCCTTGGCATTTTTCGAGAGCTCTGAAAGCTTGTCAAACCTCTTCCATTGTTGGGAAATTTCTCGGGGGAAGAATTTCGTTTCCCTCGCTGTTATCTGCCGACCTTGCCATGGGAGAGCGACAGACTGCTCTGACGGCTGAATTCGGACCTTGCGGCTTCGACACTGAAAAGACGGCACCCGGGTACTCTCAACCACTCTCGGTTCGCTGGAGGGGGTGAAGGGTAAGGTTTAGACATGGGAAGGCCTTTTTTGGATAAAGGGGGAAAGCTCATGCAACATGCAGTTTCCTCTTCTTTTTTTATTTTTGTTGTTTTAATTTACTTAAAACGTGTTTTCTCAGAATCTTAAATGGGTTGAAAAAGATTGCTCTTCTTTTTCGCAACTATTCTAGATCCTGGGTCAGTGGAAACCGTCACTACGGCTATAAGCCCCTCGTTTTGCACCTGTATTTCGACATCCCGGGGTGGACAGCCCCAAGCGAGGCTCCTATAGGGAAAGCGGTTTCCACCGGCCAAAAGAAAAACGAACCTAAGGATCAAGCCTGTCATGTTCGTTTTAATGCGTCCGCCTTGTGAATAGTGAACGGAGCCAGTACCTAAAGTCAAGATCAGGTCAAGAGTTCGGCATGACTTCTCTTTACCTTGCTTGCGCAAGGGATCTATGCCTTTAGATTTTGGCTAGGTCATTTTGTCATGGATGACGCATTAAAGGCCTGATGACATGGTGTCATGTGGGCATGGACGTATATCCGGTACATATCATTGTCTAAGTGTAGCTTTAGAAATCAAGATTGGGTCAAGATTTTAGCATGACCTTTCATCGTCTTGCTTGCACGAGAGATCTTGACTTCTGGGCTTTGACTTAGATAATGGCCGACATGGGATATGTATCCAGGCTTTATGACACGGACTGGATCAAAAACCAACCGAGTCTTGAACAGAGTGTGACTCAATAGTGCATGGTTGACACTTGCTAGGATGGGAAGTTTGGAATGATCCCGTGCGCGCTCGAGAGGCATAGGAACACCAATCGAACTGCATCTGAGACCATCTCGAGTTTGGGGTTGTAGTGTGCAGTGTACAGGATAAGAGTGCGCGATCACTAAAATTCTTTTTCTGAGCAAAATAGAAAGTTTTTTTTTTTCAGAATGAATTTTAAATGTATGTATACAGATGTATTATGATGCATTTTTTTGTATTTTCTTTTGAATAAGAAAAAAAAGTAAAGCACATGCACACACACACAACAGTTAAAGAAAGGGTAAAGTGAAAGTTTGACCCTCATCATTGTTTTAAAAAAATCTTTTTTTTTTGTTTAATTTTTTTTTTTTTAAAACAAAACGTCCCCAGCAGAGTCGCCAAGTGAAATTACCCGGATCCGGCGCGCGGATCGGACATCTCGCGTCGTGCGGCCGTGCTGCGTTTTCGTAGAGTCGCCACACCGTTTTGTTATAGCCCAAAACATTGAGAAAAGGCTTGTTTAGTTTTTTTGTTGTGTGATGAGATTTTTGAGTTCGGAGGTCAGGTTATGCCTCGGGAAGAGATAGTTGAGCTCACCTAGTCGCCTCATATACAGGAGTCTTTTGATACCCTTCTTTCTTTAAAATTTGTGTGTGTGTGCTTTTAAAAATGCTTTTTGAACATGATGTCTACATTGTAAACGATGTATTTAAAATAAATATTGAAATATTGAAATTAATTGAATGAGATTTGGAAGGAGGTCTTACCAATGTTGGTTTGTGTCTATCTTTCGCGGGGGAATGTGTTTGACTTGAGACGTCGGGGGTCGATCGGGATGGATCGGGATTGCCTCAGGATGAACGGTGTGTGTGTCGGCAGAGCTGCGAGATGTTTCAGGATGGACCGGTGTGTACCGGCAGAGCTTCGAGATGGACCGGTGTGTGGCAGCAGAGTTTTGGGATGCTTCGAGATGGATCGATGTGTACCGGCAGAGCTTCGGGATGATTCGGAATGCCTCGGGATATGCCTCGAGATGGCTTGGGATGGACCGATAGGGCTTCGGGATGGCTCGGGATGGACCGGCAGGGCTTCAGGATACTTCTGGATGGCTCGTGATAGACCGGCAGGGCTTCGGGATGCTTCAGGAGCGCCTCGTGATGGCTCGGGAGCGCTTCGGGATGGCTCGGGAGCGCCTCGGGAGTGCCTCGAGAAGGCTCGAGAGCGCCTCGGGATGGCCGGAAGAGGCCGGGATGGCTTAAAAGGGAGCCTGAAGGCTGGGGGAGAGAGGAGAGAAGGGAGGTGTGAAGAAAATGAGAGGGGAAGCCCTCTATTTATAGGCTCCAAAAAATGCAAAGTGGTTCGCACGGACCTTTGTGTCATTACCATTTTTTTAGGTTTCCTGGATTTGAGGGAATATTGTGGACTTTAAGGGGATTTTTTTCATCATTTGGGCATATTGAAGGAAGTGTCCGTACGGACCATTCTTACTTTGCAATATGGTCCGTACGGACCATTATGTCAATTGGCCATATTTTGTTATTTCCTGTAAAGTCCTTGAGTTCCCTTTTATCCCTGAAAGGCCCTCCCTTGGTTTGGATGGTGGTTTTGGGCCTTTTGGACGTTACGTGTCTTCGAGATCACAAATGCATGAGTCCTCGGTGTTTCCTATACGCTCGAATGGAGAGCGATCCGAATTGGGGCACTTACAGGGGGATATCACAATCTTCCCCCCTCAAACCCTTGTCGTCTCTGGAAAGGTCAATCAGTACCAGATCGTACCCTCGGTCTAGCTAGCAAGCCTTAAGGCCGAGGTTCCGCTCTGATACCTTTTGTAACGACTCGAGCCCGAAGCCCGATCCGCTACGCAGGCATCACACACTAACCCACTAAGCACTTCCTTATTTGGATTAATCACAGCCCATTACAGGCCTCCAAAAGTTCAATTGATGATTTGATGCTTAGTAGTAGTGCATGAGCCTTCTATATAGCTCAATCAATGCCCACATTTTTCAGATGTGGGATGAGGGATATCACAGTCTCCCCCACTCAAACCCTTGCCGTCCCTGGCAAGGTCAATCAATACCTAGATCGTACCCCCGGGCTAGCTCGCAAGCCTTAAGGCTGGGGTTCCGCTCTAATACCATTTGTAACGACCCGAGCTCGAAGTCTGACCCGCTACGCAGACACCACATACTATCCCACTAAGCACCTCCTCATTTGGGTCAACCACAGCCCATCACAGACCTCCAAAAGTCCAATGGATGATTTGATACTTAGTTGTAGTGTATGAGCCTTCTATATAACACAATCAACTCCCACGTTTTTTCTGACGGGGGATATCACACGTAATGATCACCCGCCAGAACACAGAGACTATCCACAGGAGATCTCCTTGCAAGACAGTGGGAGCGAAGAAGATGGCCGAGTAGAGGACAAAGTAAATTCACACCACAAGAACGAGCACCGCCGCCGCCTCCTGGAGGCCCGCGCGGAGGACTAGGAAATCCACATCTGACTCCCCCTAATGGAAGCAGGGCTTAAAATTCATGCAGGAGAGAATGTTCACCTAATAGCCGAGCACTGCCTCTTGCTGATCCTTCCATAGCCGACCTCCAAAAGAGAATGTTAGAGATGGAGGTGGGCAAGACAAAGACGACCAAGAAGGGAAACCTGATGGCCCACTTTGCTACATATAATATAATCAACCTCCCCAACCCGATTTCAAGCCACCCGATCTCGAGAAGTATACGGGCGCCCAGAATGCTCGTGACCACATACATTCTTTCGAAGCGACCATGGGACTGGTAACAAATGTCAAACACATACTCTGCAAGGCCTTTATCAGCACCCTGAACGGTCCTGCTCAGGGGTGGTTCGGCTCATTAGAAGAAGGGAGTATTGACAGTTGGGATAAGTTACAAGAGAAGTTCGTCGAAAACTTCTCCTTTGCCTTCTCGGTTGCATCCTTCAGAGTCTCTCTCTCTCTCTTCCTCCATATTTTTGTTCGAAAGCTTGAGAGTCTCCATGTTACCAAGACTAGACTTGGCCGCATCCAAGTCATGTTTTGCTTTCTTGAGCAGGTAGGCCTTGCTCTTCAACTCTTTGGCATGCTTGGAAACCTTCCCTTCAAGCTTCTCACCCCTCCGGGTGAGGTACCTGTTCGTAGAAGATAGCTGAACGATGACACAAATGAAGCATCAGGAATATCCTAAAGAATAGGACGGAGCATAAGGCAAAAATAAAGACAACTTACCCCACACAACTGCAAGCCAGCTCGGTCATACATCAAATTGAAGGGAGCATCTTCTTCCGCGTACTCTTTGATACGATCATAATCCTCCGAGCGCTTGATCACGGCGTGACTAAATATCACACGAGGACCATCCTCAAGATGAAGAGGAATACTCCTGAAAAGGGACACACACATCGGATTGCACACCTCATCCACCTCATCAATTGTCTTGGCATTTGCTATGTCGGCCCTGCAGACAACCGAGCGCGGGTCTCCCGCAGTCATATTCGGCACGAGTTCAGAGCCAGCCAACTCTTGAGCCTCCCTCTTTCTTGTGGGCAAGTCCTTGCTCGACTCAGCACGAGCTAGTAATGGAGAATGGGGGATAGTCACTAACCCTTGGACCGAGCTGGGTTGCTCAGAGCCTACGTCCTTGGCCTCCCCACTTGGGCCAGTCTTCTTGGGGCCACCATGCACCGAGTGATGTCTGCCATCTGGAGAACTTACAGGCACCCCGCTTGGGCCTTTTTGAGCAAGCACACTCTGGCGAACGCGACTTTGCTGCTTTAATTTCTGCACATTCTTTTAGGCATTTTGCTTCTTCAACTGGTTAAACGAGAACTCCACATCATCAACCTTAGCCTTAGCCACAAGTTCTTCGCCATGACAACTCATCACTGCAAAAGACAAGCATGAGGAATTAGTAAAGTGATAGGGTAAAAATCCAATTAGTAACAAAAACTTCACTAGTGCACGAGTGGTCGGTGTAATAATATGCACGAGCAAGGGTCGAATCCACAGGGACTTGTGTTCTCAACAATTCGACTTTCAACAGAAAACAGAAAATAAAATACCGGGTTTTGGTTTTGATTTTTTTAATTAACTACATATAATATAGAAATTAATTAACTACTAAAATAAGAAAATAAATAAAGCAATTTAAAGATTACCGGATTCAAGAGGATAAGGACCTACTGAATGGATTCATATGTATCTCACCAATATGCTTATTAATAATACAATCAATCATTGTTGGGGGTTCATTCTCTTATAAATATTGGGCATTCAGACGTCCACAATTTAGTGTTCTCTAAATATCATGTCTTCTGCAAAGTACACACAATACTCGAGAACCCATTAAAAACCTAAGAATAAAGAACCTACAATTTTGTTTTGCAATCACTTTCCGAAACCTAAATTATATTCATTCAAAAGTTTGACTTTGTATGGATCAAGCAATCACTTGAAAATTATCACACAGAAGTTTAGTTAGAAAGACAATCACACCTACACGTTTGATTGTTGCTAGAAAACTTAGATTATGAATACTTTTAAAGAACCTAACGTTTGATTTATTGCAAGATTAATTAATTCATAAAGGATTGATACACATTACCTCCACTCAACAGATGCAAGATATTATACACTCATATTCATGATGAACATCAACAAATTATGATTTGATCGCATAAAACCTTGAATTAGAATCCTTAATCTCCTCTACAATCTGGTTAAAGTAATCTAAAGCATGAACCTAGAAAGTGGCTGGAGTTGTTCTATTTAAACAAGGGTGCAAAAGGACCAAAAATATGGAAACAATCACCAAATCCTTGCGAAATTCGGAAAATTGAAGTTGTTGTATGGAGGGGGTGTGCGGCCGCCTAAAGTGAGGGTGTGCGGCTGCCCAAGTAGTCTGGGAGTTTGTGCGGCCTCCCTCTTCATACGGACTCCATTAGGACGTGCCGCATATTATTGAAATTCTCTCATCGAGTATTATCCATTGATATTGGTTGCTAAGAGTCACATCCTCATTGTCCTTCTGTTATTTCCATTATTTCCTCCTTTGCCGCTCCGCTCTTGATCGTTCCATTTTGTACTCTTTAAAATCATAATCCATGACTTCCTCCTTCTATTCCTTATACTCATAAACACTTCAAAAAGCCATTAAAACACCCAAGGTTGAGCGATAAATAAGTCTAAAGGTATATCATTTAGATGTGTAGCATCACAAAGCATAGATAGTGAAGTATTAGTATGAAATGAACAAAGAAATAAGATAAGAATTAAACCTTCGTATGAAAAAATTGCGACATTGAACCCATGTGCTCGTGCAAGCCAGGCAATCAATCTGAAATGAGCATTCACAACCATCTGAATGGGCGTTGAGTTTCATTCTCTAAGGAAAGAGGTAATGAAAGGGTCTAGAGGTAACCTAAGCCCGAGCTTAAATTAACCCACGAAGAAGACAAATTTTTCTCTATTTCCGATCAAGGTGGAAATCTCCACACCTTCTCTCTCCCTATTCACATAAGTGACCTTATAGTCCCCCCGATTAATGTTATTATCCGAACAGAACTTCCTAGTAAAATTAATTTCCTCCGGTCTCTCCTCGTATACGGGTGCGCCGGGTTGTGGGTTCCCTGGAAGGTAATCAAACGACCGTGAACTCTTGATTATGATCTTATCGTTATCCTCCTCCCCTCACTCGTCTAACTCCTTATCCAAGCCACTCTCAAATCCTAGAACCAATCTTTCGACAAGATCGTTGTCACCTTCAACTCGGGGTTTGAGAGTGGCGATCGCAACAGTCACTTGGCCAACTAACCTAGCCTGCTAGGCACTATCTATTGTCCTCTCCGTGCTTGAGCTCGAGACATTGACATCATCATTTTTAACCGTGACCTGAGAGTTGGGAATTTTGGGAGTCCTCACTTCCTTGGATCCTTATCATACCTGCAAATATAGTAGGGGGGTCGGACCCCAAGTCAGACGAGGAGCGCGAACTCATTGACGGGTCAGATCCTGTCTTTGACCCTACCTCTATACAAGTCAGGGGAGGTTTATTTCCCACTACATAGTGAGTTATTACGTGATTTATGAGCTCGTTATAGTAGTCAAATTTGATTACTGCGTAATGCTCGACTCTTATCCAGTCGTCACATCCTATCCATGGAATCCTAAAACCCTCCACAAAACACTTGTAAGCTGTAAGGATGACCTCGATTTGGTGAAGAGTTAACTTAACCCACCCATCGCTCACACTCTTGTAGACTAATTAGGTTTTTTTATGGTAGCAATGGAAGGAGTCTCCTACTGCATTCATGAACTCAGGCGTCATTTTCTGGAAAAGATATAAGCAAGAAAAAAACTCAAAACCCTCCCCAGGACGTCGGAAAACTCATCTTCTCTTCTCTTACGAATACTTCCAAAGGTGGATGTCGTTTCCCATTCAACAATGATGAAAAGGATATGACGGCGCCCTTTGAAATTCAAAATGCTTAGAAGTAGGCGCCATTTGTCCCCCACGTGTTTTACCACTACAAGAAAAAAGGCTTTTTGTGACTGCTAAAAGCCGTCACATATGTACGAAAAGCAGTCACGAAAAGGTAACGCGACTGGGAAATCAATCGCCACGGCAGTCGCGTAAACCCTTGTCGCAATAGCTTAAAGCGACGGGATAAGCAGTCACCTTAGAGACTTATTTTCCGTGACTGCTTTTTGCCGTCACGTAAAGGGTTTTTTAATTTTATTTATTTAATTAATTAAATCACAAATGCAATCACGTTAGCTAGTATAAGGCGACTGGATATGCAATCTCGTTAGCTTGTGTAAGGCGACTGAAAATGCAATCACCTTTGCTTAGAGAAGGCGACTGAAAATGCAATCACCTTTGCTTAGAAAAGGCGACTGAAAATGCAATCACCTTAGCTTGTGTAAGGCGACTGAAAATGCAATCACCTTTGCTTAGAGAAAGCAACTGAAAATGCAATCACCTTATCCCAATTGTGATTGTTCTGCCATTATAGAGGAACCAAATCGAGACGGGTTACTTCTCAGCTTGAAGACCAACAAAGGTATCATCAAGCTAATGTTCGAGGATGAGAAGCAATTTACGATCTGGGTGTCAACCATTTCCAAGCTTCTAAAAACTCACAGCTCACTCTGAAGAACGTTTCAGAAAAGTTGCAAATTACACATCCGTCTTCTCTATATTGTACAGGAGGCAAAAGAAGTTGTACAGTTGGTTAATTTCAAACAGTTGATTTAAAATACACACATACATAGAGGATATGAAAAAACTTCAGAGCCATGGACAAAATTTTGAACTTTTATTAATAACAGTAAAGATATATTACAATGTTATCAATACAAGCGACATAATACATGCTAAGAAAATATGGAAGGTGAAATTCTATAACAGTGAGATGTCTCAAACCTCTCTTTGAGCTTGTGTAGGTCGTTATATATCGTCAATCCATATGAAGTGGTCTTGTTGCCAATTCACGAAACAACACTCATTTCTCTTCAAACTCGACATCAATGATATCTGGTCTGGACTTTTTGGAGGAAGTTGTACCATTGCGACCTCTTGAATTGAAGTTCTCTTTTGGCTGCCAGACAATGTTTCCACAGCCCATACATTGAACCATTTGGTTTTTGTTTCCGGCAAACTGTCTCTTACAAGCTGGACAATTCCCCTGTTCAAGCCAAGAGAGAATTTTTGGTAATAGCGCACATCCTAATAAAATATTACTGTACGTAATGTAGTTATAAAATTTTTATATGAATCCATTTGACCTGAATCAGAATGGGAAAAAGCAAGCCAAGCAAGTGTTAATGTTAAATTAAGACTTTGTAGCAATGGCTTGCATTCAAATTAACTTGAGCAAAGTTAGAGTACAGGAAACAACTGAAATGGGGAAAAAGAAAAGGCAACAACTTTTACCTTAATAATCATATTATTGGCAATAACCCCAATGAGAAGAGAACCAGCAAACGGTAGTACCCATGTCGCAAATATCAGAATCTGAAACAGCCATCCAGATAGAGCGAACCACAGGAAGAAGACAGTCTACATATATACAAGAAAATACAAAAATCCATTCAGAGCAACTAAAACAACTTTTTGATAGGAATAGCAACTAAAACAACTAAAAAAAAATGAATATATTACTTATTCTAAATGATGTCTATAAAAAAATTCTCCTCTTCAAAAAAGCATGACACCCAAGAAACTTACCCTGAAAAGGTTCTAACAATTTAAGAATATATACTCCCTCTAGAGCACAAACCAAAAGAAAAATCAAGTAATCATACTAACTATAATCCTGATGCTCACCTCTCTCATCATCACTTGTCTCATAATCATCAGTACCCATCTCATCAGATGCACTTTTACAGATTGATAGTCAACGTTGAAATTGACATAACCTGAATAGCACCGCTCAGATTCTACGGAGAACACGCACCTCCCAAGTTTGCTGCTGCAAACTTTAGACAAATGGCCTTGAGCTGCAAGCAACGGTACTGGTCAGCAAGGGAAAGTGTTGTTGCCACTGTATCAGTAGTGACTTCTTCACAGAGTTTTGATTCACATAACTTGGAAGATAATCGTCATGCAAAACATCTAAATACAATAGTTATTCTGCATCTATATTCTTATATCTTAGATATATCGAGCACGTACTGCATGAGGGTGGTTTGAAAGATTTCCAGGTCTGACTTTCAGATACTTGAGAAACTTAAAAGAAGGAAGTGAAACAATGGACTGAATTTGTGAGAATCCGCGTATTTGAGAAACAATGAAATCCTGGTTCTCCATTATAAAGTAGTGTCAATCAGCACTTGGTGATATCATTCTGAATGGTTTTGGAAAATATTTTTACATCATCACAGAAACAAAAAGAACAAGAAAGGAGTTTGCCATTTTCTGGTGGGTTAGTCTTCTCTAAATTTTGAACTATGCCTACAAGTGTAAGCATATGCAGCAGAAGTATGATTTTTCTGCTTGACCTAGAGCCAGACTCAACTTAACCAAAAAAAATAACAAGATAACATGTTGTGGTGCAACTTTAAGCAGTATCCCTTGGCTAATAAGTATGGGCAAGGATCAAAAGGAGCACAATGCTGATTCCCAAAGGGACAATTGAGTAAAATTATATCAAGAATGATCAGACGTTTACCTGATTGTCGCTTGGTAGCCGAAAACCGACTGGATCCTCCACACCTAACATCTCGAGTCTTGTCCATTTCTGAGACCGAAACAATTACAACTGATGCTGCAGGAATTGTGCTTATCAATCTTCCTCCACGTGGCAGGACTGATCACCTGGCTCCTTGACCTGAAATCAGAACCCACGACTAGCCGGATGTGTCTCCGGCGAAGACGCTCGGGCGTGAGAGTAAGATCACAGTTGTATAAAGCTCAAAATGTATTGAATATGGAATTCAGATAACAAAATGGCAGTTACCTTTCACCGTTTGGTAGTGATGAAGTATTTATAGACAAGAGTGGTGTATTTTTGGGGAGGCGACATGTGCTCCGAGATTGTAGCGGCAGTTACTTGATTGTGGGAACGTGTCTATAACGGCCCCTGATTTGTAGGGATGTGGTTATGAGAATTGTTCAACCAAATACGCCGGCAAGTGTCAGGTCGTCACTTGTTGATTTAGGTCGAGGTCGCCACTCGTGGAATGGTCGACCTGACTGTCGGGTAGAGCATGGTTCGTACCCGAATTGTGATTTGGATCATGAGGTCGGACTAAGTTAGGTCGGGACACAGTAGGTCGGACCGTGGGCTTAGTCGGCGATACTGAGAGATGGGCTTTGGGCCTTGTTCTGATTGGGTCAGCCTCATTGAGAATGTGATGGCCAAGGCTGCTTGTGATTGGGCTTTACTTGCTTAGCCCATCTTGGCACTTTTGGTATGTTCAACAACATTTAAGATTGAATTTTTAATATGAACATAAACCTGAAATAGCTTTCTTAGCTTAAATTCAACCAAACCAAGCTCATAGAACAGCTCAAAACCAACAAATATCAGTCCACAATTAGAAGAATTTGAACCAATAGCTATGGGCATATAACAATGATGCAGTTACTATTTGTTTGCGTTTGTGTGTGTGTGTGTGTGTGTGTGTGTGTGAGAGAGAGAGAGAGAGACTGAAACAGTTTCTAAATCAATCGATAAGAGTCGAACCCAGTTCACGAAACCAATCTATCCTAAAATATTGCAAAAACTTTAGAGATAGGTGTGCGTCATTAGTAGTCGGAGATGAACAGAGAATAAAATCCAGTGACTGACTTAGAAACTTAATAATAAAAAATCAAAACACCAAGCGATCCAAATTGACGAAAAACTAACCTCAATTGTCTTTGTGTGCTTGGGATATTGCAAGCTTACCCTCTGTAAGAGTTCTGTACGATAATTGCAAAAGAGCCAATGCAGCAAAGATGGTAGTAAATTAGGGCATCGCCGGCGACAACGACGGAGATAGAGGGGAGGGAGACGGAGATAGAGGGGAGGAACGGAGAAGGAGACAATTGAGGGAGGAGCTTACCGTTCGCCGTCTGCAAGGATGGAGCGGCGGGAACCACTAGATCGGCGGCGAAGGAAGACGAAGAGGAAGAGGAACCGTGGCTGTGAATGAATGAGAGAGGAAAGGGAATGGTTTTCTAAATGGTTAATTTAATATTTTTTATATTACCTATATTCCGCGACGAAGAAAGGCGGTTACCTTTAAAAAAAATTAAAAATTCAATTTTAAAATTATTTAATTAAATATTTTTGTAAAACGCGATTGCTAAAGCCATCGCCTTTGATAAAAATTAGAATTTCTCATTCACTTGGGACTACGTTATTGGCGCTAGAGGAAAAACATATAATGTGATGGCATCGTGTGGCTTTGCCGTCACGCTAGCCTCTGTGTTGCACTAAATGCAGTCACAAAGGCCGTCTCCTTATATACTCAAACGTGACTGCTTTTTTTGCCATCGCCAAAAGCAATCGCGAAAGACCAGTTTTCTTGTAGTGTACCCTCACAAGGCCTCTTGACATTCCACCTTTCCACCTTTCCACCTTTGTCGATTTGATCGCGCCCAAACGAACAAACAAGCACAATGTCAATATTTATGCTTTCTACTCTCCCTCACTCTAGTAGAAAGCAGGAGGCCACCGAAAGGAATATCCCAAGTCCATGCTTGCTCGGGTCAAGCCACCCATGGAGGCCCAAGACCTCGTGGATGTCGGCATGAGCTCGATTCCCATCAGCAATGCCCCGTACGGACACATAAACGTCTTGCCTCCCGTCTACGAGCGAAGGGGTTAACCGCGTATGAGCTTGGTATCTTATTACGTTACGCCACGGGACTTAGAGGCACGAGGAGGTTTAGTCCTCGTTTACTGATTGAGCGGTGACCCGTCAAGCCGAGCAAGCCCGTGCTCGAACATTCCTAGTCCAACAAGAATTCTAGCCTAGACAAGATTTACATTCCAAATACAATTCAACTACTAATCCCTATTCTTGAGGATTACTCCATCACCCACCTATAAATAAGAGGTCAAATCTTCAAAATCAGGTATATTCTACTATCTAATCTTTTTTCTTATTCTTTTCTTACTCTTAAAATATTGATTTTCACGTCAAAGGACATTTGCCTAATGAAACTCTGACTTAATTTTATTGTTTGTTCATATGTTTCATGCTTAAACAATGCAAATTCACAGGGCCGGCTATAAGGGTGTGCAAGAGGTTCCTCCGCTCCGGGCCCCAAATTTTAGAGGGCCCCATTTTATCTAGGTACATTAGGTATATAGCTTTCAAAAAAAAAATTATGTTGTGCGAAAAGTAATGATCAATGTAATAAATTATTTTTGAATTTTAATACTTAATTTTGTAAAACTTTAATATTTATATAAAAACACTTATATATACATATTATATTTTTTGTATTAATTTTTAAACATTATGGGCCTAATATTCATATTTCGCACAGGGCCCCAATAATTATTGAGACGGGCCTGCAAATTCAAATATTAGATTTGTTAATTTCGGGTGGATTAAGCCAGAGTATTTTATGTGTTATTGAAGATTGCTGCACAGTTTAATTGAAAAAATAAATTACTTTCATAGTGCACATAATACTACGCTACGAGCAATAAAATTGTGCACATAACATAATAACATAATATGAGTAATTAATTTTAGCAATAAAACTGTACACAATCCAATTTACATTTAACAGGGTGTGGGGTGGGGCACATGCGTGCCCATTTAAAAAAACTCGGCCGCATCATTTAGGCCGGGCCGGGCAGGGTCGGGTGGGTCAAATGGACGATCACTATATAAGTAAAGTAGGTCGTGTTTTCTTGATTAATCTATCCCTTCCTTCCTACGAGAGAGAGACAACGCCGCTTTGGCCCGATCCCGTCGCCGTCGATACCTACCGAGGTTCTAATTCTACTAATCAATGGTTATAATTTTCTTTCCCTAATGAATTGAATTTGCTTTTTTTATTATATCTTAAATCATCAAAGTTATAATTTTGTATTGTTAATTAATTAATTACATTATGATGATTGAAGTAATTAGAGAAAGGCAATATTGTTAGATGGCGATTTTGTACTGAATTGAAAATAACTTAAGATTGAATTTTTTAATTAAAGATGTAGCTGAATGATGCATACATGTGTAGGGAAGGGAAATATGGGGGAGGAACTAGAAACACAAAAAGGGCATAGAGAGATTGAAACTCCAACATCACCAAGGAAGGAACAAAACAACTCGGATGGAGCCATACAAATAGCGCTCGTGGATTTTCAGCTTCGCACTTGCTTGAATCATCAGTCAGCAATCCTCCTTGCCCCCTCAGGACTCTAATGAGCAGCAGATATTTCAGGATTTTGACCAGATCCTTGAGGATTTCCTAGTAAGTACTGTATATATTTTGTAAATGTTTCGTTTCTAAAATTACAGTTAAAGTCTGAAAGCGGAATTACGTTTCTCTCCGGCGGTCTAATGCACATTTACACAACGACTTCACGTGGTTTCTCTCCGGCGGTCTAATGCATCGGAATCCGTTTCATTTCACTTGAATCATTTTCGTATTTACACGCAATTCAGAAATAATTCCTCAATGAAGTTTGAACTGTAGAATTTTCTGAAGAAATTGCATTGCGAATTTGAATTAGTATTCAAATCAAAAAGTTGGAGGAAATAATTACGTTTTTGTTACCGGTGCCGGTAACGTTGGTGAATCGTAGTGTTTATAATTCTGTTTCGCTAAGGAATTTCCTCATCTGATTACCATTGAAACCAGAGGAATGAGCTGTTATATGTGCGTGTTTTGTGTATGTGTTTTTGATTTTTCCGTGTAAATTGACGTGTATAGTTATTATCTGTGAGTGTTTTTGATTTTTCTCTGAAAATTGACTTGCAGAGTTAGATATTAGCTAGTCAATTTAGTTAATCTTAATCAATTTGAGGAAAGTCGGATGAACAAATGCAAAAATCCTTGTATGTGCGTGAGTTTGTGTGGATTTTTGAATATCTAACACGTATTAGTATAATTTATTTGCGTGAGTTTGATATTATTAATTACTATCACTGTTTGAAATTTCTTATAAGTCACATTTACACAACGACTTCACGTGGTTTCTCTCCAGCGGTCTAATGCATCGAAATCCGTTTCATTTCACTTGAATCATTTTCGTATTTACACGCAATTCAGAAATAATTCCTCGTGAAGTTTGAGCGTAGAATTTTCTAAAGAAATTGCATTGCGAATTTGAATTAGTATTCGAATCAAAAAGTTGGAGGAAATAATTACGTTTTTGTTGCGGTCTTAGGAAACGTTGGTGAATCGTAGTGTTCTACTAATTACTTTTCATTGCGGGATATGTACGTACGGACAAGGTTTAAGTGTGGAGGAAGCAAATTCTTAGTGGAAATTACAATAATCTCATGACCAGGATATTATTAATTACTGTTGAAACCAGAATTAAAATCGTTGTATGTGCGTGACTGTGTGTGTTTCAAATATTTCGGTGGAAATCGACTTGTAAATTTAAATGTTATCTATTCAATTTAGTTAGCATGCATCAATTTGGGAAAATTCAGATCAACAAATTGATATCTATTAATATGTGAGCTTAATTAATTAGTTTAGGTGTAAATTATTGACATCGTTTGAGTTATAATTTTATCATCTCATGTGATCACTAGCACTTGAGAACTTAGCCGTGACTTTTAAGCTATTGTGATGGTTCGTAGTTATGTGTTTTTGCTAGAGTTTAATTGATTTGAGTTATAATTTTATTTTGTTGACTGATTACTTTCTTATGTCGGTATAACTGTTTGTTACGATATACTAATTGGTTTCAGTCTACGGGGATGGCAGCTCCAGATCCGGTGATAGCATATATGGTAGATACGAGTATTTTAATTTTTTAAATCTTACTAAAAATGTTTGCAGCATTATCATTATTAATATGTTTATTTTTGTGTAGATAATGAGTTCAGAGCCATTGTTTCCGGTTACCATCTTTACGATGTGAGAAGGTTTAGTAAAGTGATAACGCGTTTAACGAATAGGGGAGATGCATTTTGCATTTGGAGGCCGATGTTACTCTTCGTTTGGTGGCCGTGAGTTGATTTGGTCGCTGAACTTTCTCACGCTTGAAGAAATTGGGAGATTGAACAACAACAGGCATTGATTGTAGCTTGCGATGGTGAGATTGATGAGGCTAGGACGATTCGGAGTGGACGGACAGTATGAGGTGACTCTCACCCAGTGGAAGAGTCCCGGATATGTGCTCTTCCACTGGAAGAGTCCCGGATATGTGCTCTTCCGGTAGTCAAGGAGTGGACGTTAACGGCCTCCTTCCAACCCTCACCGCGAAGCACATATCCGGGACTCTTCCACTGGGTGAGAGTCACCTCATACTGTCCGTCCACCTGAATCGTCCTAGCCTCATTGAATCTCACCATCATTAAGCTACAATCAATGCCTTGGTTGTTCAATCTCCCAATTTCTTCAAGTGTGAGAAAGTTCATGAATCTGAAATTAATCTGATGGCCACCAAATGAAAAGTAACATCGGCCTCCAGCTGCAGCTGCATCTCCCCTATTCGTTAAACGCGTTATCACTTTACTAAACCTTCTCACATCGTAAAGATGATAACCGGAAACAATGGCTCTGAACTCATTATCTACACAAAAATAAACATATTAATAATGATAATGCTTCAAACATTTTTCATAAGATTTAAAAAAATTAAAATACTGTACCAGTCATATATGCTATCACCGGATCCGGAGCTGCCATCCCCGTAGACTGAAACCAATTAGTATATCGTAACAAACAGTTATACCGACATAAGAAAGTAATCAGTCAACAAAATAAAATTATAACTCAAATCAATTAAACTCTAGCAAAAAACACATAACTATGAACCATCACAATAGCTTAAAAGTCATGGCTAAGTTTGAAGTGCTAGTGATCACATGAGATGATAAAATTATAACTCAAACGATGGCAATAATTTACACCTAAACTAATTAATTAAGCTCACATATTAATAGATATCAATTTGTTGATCTGAATTTTCCCAAATTGATGCATGCTAACTAAATTGAATAGATAACATTTAAATTTACAAGTCGATTTCCACCGAAATATTTGAAACACACACAGTCACGCACATACAACGATTTTAATTCAGTTTCAACAAGAATTAATAATATCCTGGTCATGAGATTATTGTAATTTCCACTAAGAATTTGCTTCCTCCACACTTAAACCTTGTCCGTACGTACATATCCCGCAATGAAAAGTAATTAGTAGAACACTACGATTCACCAACGTTTCGACCGGCAACAAAAACGTAATTATTTCCTCCAACTTTTTGATTCGAATACTAATTCAAATTCGCAATGCAATTTCTTTAGAAAATTCTACAGTTCAAACTTCATTGAGGAATTATTTCTGAATTGCGTGTAAATACGAAAATGATTAAAGTGAAATGAAACGGATTTCGATGCATTAGACTGCCGGAGAGAAACCACGTGAAGTCGTTGTGTAAATGTGACTTATAAGAAATTTCAAACAGTGATAGTAATTAATAATATCAAACTCACGCAAATAAATTATACTAATACGTGTTAGATATTCAAAAATCCACACAAACTCACGCACATACAAGGATTTTTGCATTTGTTCATCCGACTTTCCTCAAATTGATTAAGATTAACTAAATTGACTAGCTAATATCTAACTCCGCAAGTCAATTTCCAGAGAAAAATCAAAAACACTCACAGATAATAACTATACACGTCAATTTTCACGAAAAAATCAAAAACACACACACAAAACACGCACATATAACATCTCATTCCTCTGGTTTCAATGGTAATCAGATGAGGAAATTCCTTAGCGAAACAGAATTATAAACACTACGATTCACCAACGTTTCCGGCACCGGTACCAAAAACGTAATTATTTCCTCCAACTTTTTGATTTGAATACTAATTCAAATTCGCAATGCAATTTCTTCAGAAAATTCTATAGTTCAAACTTCATTGAGGAATTATTTCTGAATTGCGTGTAAATACGAAAATGATCCAAGTGAAATGAAACGGATTCCGATGCGTTAGACCGCCGGAGAGAAACCACGTGAAGTCGTTGTGTAAATGTGGCTTATAAGAAATTTCAAACAGTGATAGTAATTAATAATATCAAACTCACGCAAATAAATTATACTAATACGTGATAGATATTCAAAAATCCACACAAACTCACGCACATACAAGGATTTTTGCCTTTGTTCATCCGACTTTCCTCAAATTGATTAAGATTAACTAAATTGACTAGCTAATATCTAACTCTGCAAGTCAATTTCCAGAGAAAAATCAAAAACACTCACAGATAATAACTCTACACGTCACTTTCCATGGAAAAATAAAACACACACACACAAAACACGAACATATAACAGCTCATTCCTCTGGTTTCAATGGTAATCAGATGACGAAAATCCTTAGCGAAACAGAATTATAAACACTGATCGATCATGAAGATGATGATAATGTAGTAGAATTAATTACAAGGACTACCTTCTATATTGTCGACGACAACGGAGACCAAACGGCTTTCTGGAGGAGTAGAGAGAGAGAGAGAGAGAGAGAGAGATTAATCACGGCTATGTTTTGAGTTTTTGGGGCTTAAGGAAGTATTTATAAACGCGCCAGTGTGCAAAAAAACTTAGGAACAGTTCATGCTATTTCTGTGGTATTCATTTGTTTGGTAAGTATTTCCGGCCGAACGGGAATTTTTTTTCAAATAATACATTTTTAAAATTTTATTTATCAAATGATTTACTGTTCAAACTTTTTCCCAAAATGTTACACTTTTTCAAAAATCGATACATCGTGTAGCGAGTTTATAATTTTTCGATTAAAATCGCTAGACGGTGTAGCGATTTTAAATTTGCTAAATTTTATTTTAATATTTATGCTATTTAAAAAAAAAACTAAATTTGAAATCGCTAGACGAAGTAGCGATTTCAAATTCAATTCAAAGTCCACCAAGGTCCAAAATCCAAACCAAGTAGTAGTAAGTTTGTAATTCGTCCCACTTTTAAATTACTAAATAATAATATAAAAATTATTATATATTAATAAAAAAACTAAATAAAAATATTATTTTTTCCATCTCAAATAAATATTTTAAAAAAATGTACTTCTATAAAAAAAATTATTCATTTCAAAAATAAATATTACTTTCGACTCAAAATGAATAACCAAAAAATAATACTACATTTTTTATCAAAAAAATGAGCATTACTTCCTTCATCTCAATGAATATTTTAAAAATTAATACTACTTCATTCGCCTCTAAAATTAATGTTTGTAATGTTAGTGCCTTCGTCTCAAAATATGATACTAATTTTTGAGGCAAATGAAGAGTATTTTTTTTTTAAATATTCATTGAGACGAAGGAAGTAATGCTCATTTATTTGGGATAAAAAATGTAGTATTATTTTTTGGTTATTCATTTTGAGTCGAAAATAATATTTATTTTTGAAATGAAGAATATAATTTTTTATAGAAGTACATTTTTTTAAAATATTTATTTGAGATGGAAAAAATAATATTTCTATTTAGTTTTTTTTTTAATACATAATTATTTTTGTATTATTATTTAGTAATTTAAAGTGGGACGAATTGCAAACTTACTACTTGGTTTGGATTTTGGACCTTGGTGGACTTTGGATTGAATTTGAAAGTGGGACCTTAGTTTGTTTGTTTTTTTTTAAATAGCATAAATATTAAAATAAAATTTAGCAAATTTAAAATTGCTACACCGTGTAGCGATTTTAATCGGAAAATTATAAACTCACTACACGGTATAGCGATTTTTGAAAAAGTGGAACATTTTGGAAAAAAGTTTGAACAGTAAATTACTTTGGTAAATAAAATTTTTAAAATGTATTATTTGAGAAAAAAATCACTGAACGGCTTATTCTCGTCTATTAGGACTGCCAGATTAACCATGATTTTTCCTGGTGGAATTGCCACTGAGGCCGTCCGGTCAGAACCCAAGGAGGATTGAGCCGTACGACTGCATGGATCAATTTTCCAGGTTCCACTCCTTTGCTATTTTTCGGGTTGTTTCCCGTTCAAAGTATGCACAGATTCCAAGATGCAAATGATGCAATGCAAGGTAAAGAAAGCAAGCAAGGTTAATGAAATCAGCGACGGGAGTCTAACCCGCTCAAAGGGAAAAACTTTCTTTTATTTTCTTTTTTTTTCAAAATTTTTTTTTCGAAAAGGGATACTGGTACGTGGGATTGTTAAACCACTGGTTATCCCAACTCCCAAATCAGGGAGTGATACAGGAAGGTTAAGTGGTTTCCACCTATATACCGAGTATCGATTTTTTTTGTTTTGAAAATAAAGCTTTTCTCCTTTGGGATATTCCCCAGCGGAGTCGCCAAACTGTGAATGTGTGCCCAAATTGTGGATTCACGCGAGTTTGAAGACATCCGGTTTAATTTGAAAAACGGAGTCGCCACGCCATTTTGATTTCCTCAAAACTTTGAAAAAAGGATTTTTATGGGTTCGAAGGTTAAGTTACCCCTTGGGAAGAACGGATCGTCGTTCACCCAAGGTGCCTTGCCGTAGCAAGTCTCCCAAGATTCCATTTATTGTGCTTGCTTGCGTGCTTTCTTGTGTGCATGTGTTTGAAAAGACGGGAAAATGTCCCAAGTTGTCTTCTGGACGTACAAACCATTTATTGGTTGTCGCTCGGGATTCCTTGGATTTTTATGTATTCGGGATTTTGATCACGTCCTCATCTTGGACTTGTGATCATCGCTTTTTTAACCTCGGGACTTGCGTGATCGAGAGAAGGACTCCCTTTTATAGTCCAAAATGAGGTTCTTTAGAAAAGGAGGGTCCTTAGCCCATCAATCCTACGTCTTGAGACGATTGAGCTTATATTGGAGCTATCATGCTCGTCTCAAGCGATAATCAGAGATATCGGGTTCAAGGTATGTCCCTTTCTAAAGAAATTATGGCACCTTTAATGAAAGAAACGATGCAAAGATAGGATCTTTACACCGGTCCGTTCCAATGTTGCTAATGGGGACATGGGGGAAATGCATGAAAAATGACATTTTTAGTGAAAAGATGACATTTTGGGTTGCAAAGGATGCTTTTGATTTGCAAAGGATGCATTTTTATATAAAGATATGATTTTTATGCAAATGATGCATTTTTATGAGGAAAATAGTATTTTGGGTGCAAATGATGCATAAAGATGTTATTTTGAAGGCAAAAGAAATGACTTTTAATGCAAATGATGCACCTTTAATATAAAAAAGAGATTTTAATGCAAAGGATGTTACTTTGAATGCAAAGAATGCTTTTTATGTGAAGAAAAGATTTTAATGCATGAAAATGGGTTTTAGGTGCAAAGGATGCACCTTGATGTATGAAAATGGCATTTCAATGAAAGGATGACATTTTATGTACATAGATACTATCTAAGTTGCAGATAGACATCAGATTATAGCATGATGAGGGTTAAAATCAGATTACCAACTGGACAGATGAAGGTTCTGCAAACTGGCTTAAGTTGTCGCGTGACATAGGCTGCCTATGTCGCGTGACATACTTAGCCATTTTGCAGAGACCTTACAGCCAGGGATGGCCAAATCCGGTCCGGTTCCGGTTCCGGGCTTTGAACCGCCGGTTCCGGTTCGGCGAGGAGGTGAACCTTAACCGGCCCGCTTTTCTCACGGTTCCGATTATCCGGTTCCGGTTTTCTCACGGGTTTGGTCCGGTTCCGGGCTTTTCCGGTCCGGTTCCGAGCCGGTTCTATTGAAAAACAACAAATTTTCGTCCGGTTCCGGGCTTTTTCCGGTCCGGTTCACCATTTTGGTGAACCTTAACCGGCCCGCCTCCAAATCGGTTCCGGTTACCCCGGTTCCGGTTTTCTTCCCGGTTCATGGCGGTTCCGGGCTTTTCGGGCCGGTTCCGGTCCGGTTTTCCGGTTCCGGTCCGGTTTGGCCATCCCTACTTACAGCTGGGATCTACAGAGGTAACAAGGCATTAATATAGCCAAGTTACTTCACAAATAGATCTCAGAGAGCAATTATTTCAATAGTGAACACTTTGAGAGGGCATGGATATGAGGGATCCACACTCTACTTGAAGTATTCAAGCACAACGCATAACAGGAATGACCAAAAATGCATTATCATGAGAATATGAATACAACATTCAGAGATTAAACGAAACATGTCCAAACAATGGTATGGACAGAGCATATGAATCAAGACATGAATATCCAAAATGTGACCAGTAACCAGAACAATGCACAGCCATGGTATTGATTGCATAGCCACGGTATAAGAGAGATTGCATGGAAAATCAACACTCAGACTAACACAATCCAACCATTGTATAGCTAAAACATGTGGATCAATATATGAGCATCACAAGCATAAACTGATACAAAACAGATCCATTCACAGATTCACGGATTGCCAATAACGAACATGGAAATGGCAATGCACAATGAAAACAGAGATAGAAGAAGGTTAAGACTAGTTACCCTCGTAGTGTCCACACTCTCTATACCACGTCGGTATAGAGAGTCTTCCAATCGGCGTCGGAAATCAGACTCGAACTCTCAGATTGAAGCAGCCTGTGTAGCTTCAAGTGTCTGCCAGAGGAATCGAAGGAGGAGGAGTTCACGGAATTAACCAACACAAAGATGGATTCGGATGAACTTGCAATGGAGGAACAACCGGTGTCTTAATTTGGTGTTGTTGACGACGATTGAACGGTCTCAGAATCCGGAAACAGGGGAGGATGGCGATGGTTGATTTGGGTATGGAGAGCTCAACAGTGAGTTGGGTCGTTGTTTAGGGGAACGATTAAAATGGTGGTGATGGCGATCGGGTTTGACCGGAGCAAGGTTGTCGCCGATTTGAGTTTAGGGAGAGAACTGGGTTCTTTGCGAGAGAGAAATGGGGAGGGCGCTGTTATTGCGTTTAGAGAGATAATGAGAGTGAGCGCCTGGTTTGGGTTTAGAGGGGAAGGGATTGATTTTGGGTTAGAGAGAAGCTAGGTCGCCATTGTTGGAGGTCGGACGGTGAGGGGCGATTGTGGCTTGGTGTTGATTTGGTTGAGGGGAAATCGGTGAGGAAGGGTTTAGGTTGGGAGACGATTTAGGGAGAGAGACGCTATTAGCGTCGCCATTAGAGAGATTAGGGAGAGAAAGCTGTGAGAATCGCCATTAGCGATTGAGAGAGGGAGACGCAGTAGCGTTTAGTGAGAGAAAATGAGAGAGAGAATGTGTCGTTGTGTGTAGTGAGAGAGAGGGTCGTGGGCGCCTCTTGTTTGTTTTGTGACTGTAAATTCCTCCCCCTTTGCAAATGAGGAAATCCCCTCTATTTAACGTTTTTTTGGAATTATCAAGCCTAATCACCTTGCTTCTAGAAAGGTGCAAGGTGTCAATTCTAGACCTTTCTTTCCAGCGAGATCTTGCTTAAAATTTTAATTTCTTGCAAGTCCTTCCTTTCATGAAAAGCTAGAAAAAGTTCCTGAATGGCCTCTGAATTTTAGGAAAGTCCGAAAAATATCGAAAAACTTAACCGGGAGGCATTGAGCCAGATTTGGATACTTACACCACTACCCTGCACGAATTTTAATCACGGCTATGTTTTTGAATAATTGGGGAGTATGGAAGTATTTATAACCATGCCAATTTTCAAAAAGCTTGGTAACAGTTTTACGCTCTTTCTGTGCGTATTCATTTGTTTGACAAATATTTGAGGTCAAAGTAGCAGTGCGCACGGATGGCTACTTCTCCAACTCGTTTATTTTTTTCAATTTTAATCTTGAATATTCCCATTTAAAAAGATACTTTAAAAAAAATTGAATCATTTGATACTTTTTTAAAAGAATATTTTAATTACTTTGCTCTACATGTGTATCTCATTCTCAGTTGTGCGCAATTTAACTGTACTCGTCTGAGTTGTAATATTGCATCAAATTCAAATTTATAAGTTTCGTAAATCAATAATAATCAATAATGTATATTTTCATTGTCACTTATTTTATTTATTTATGTACTTCTTGTATATTGTCAAATTGCACTACTGAAGTACTGATAGACCATTTTTGCTTGTTCCAAAATGAAATTGATATGTTAAACATTAAATTTTCAAAATTAACCACCATAGAGAAAAGAGGAGAGAGGTGGGCCATTGTGAAATAAAATGCGCGGGAGATGAGAGATGGAGGGGTTGTGCCGGCGTGGCGTGGCGTGGGAATTAAGTAAGGGTATTATTTGCTATCCACTAATCCACCGCATATAAGTTGAGGGTATATTAGTCCTTTGCTATCCCAAGGTTTTTACTTTTTATAGTTAAACTATCAGTACACCCGATGCACAATAATGATATGTTAATTTTTACAAAAAAATATTATTAAAAATTGAAAGTAAACAAATAAAATAAATAAATAATAATTAATTACGAACATAATAAATATATCATTTTTATCAATTAAAATTAACGTATTCCTAATTACAATATCTTCATGTCATTATTACTTAATCAGAGATTATGATCTATGTTTCTAGCCATATTATGGAAACGCCAACCTTCAATGACTATCTATGAACTTTTCAATGGGTATAGATGTGTGTGCGCCCAGATAAAACAATAAACTATAATATATGATTCTATAACTGAATGTCACTAACATCTTACATAATATATACTCCCTCCGTCCCACCAAGAGTGTCACCCTTTTAGGGGTGGCACGCAAATTAAGGAAAAGTGTGAGAAGAAAAAATATTGTGAGTGTAATTTGAAAATAGGAGAGAGAATTAGTGGAGGAAATAGTGAATTTAAAATGTGCTGTGAGTGTAAAGGAGAGAGAATTAGTGGAGGGAATAGTAGATGGGATAATAGAATATTAATAAAACATTTCCTTTTTAGGAAAGATGACACTTTAAACGGGACGCCATTTTGAGTTAAAAGTGACACTTGGAGTGGGACGGAGGGAGTATACTTCCTACAACTAACTCCCTTAAAAAAATGAATCATTTCTATATAACCTCTTTCGATAATATTTGATTACATTTGGTCAATAAAGTATACTCCCTCCGTCCCGCCGATCTTAAGAAAACTTTCCATTTGGGGCGTCCCACCAATCTTAAGAATTCCCAAAATGAAAAGTTTGTATCACTATTCTCTCCACCCATTCTCTCTCCTACATTATTTTAATACTCACAACACCATTATAATTTACTATTTCCTCCACTCATTCTCTCTCCTATTTTACTATTACACTCACAACATTTACTTTTTCCTTAATCCCCGTGCCATTTAAAACTTTTCTAAGCTTAGCAGGACGGAGGGAGTATATATATATATATATATATATATATATATATATATGATTTTAGCAAAAATTGTAGAGTTAGAAATAAGAAAATCTTATAAATACATAACATATATTAAAAGTAAGTGTAAAGGATTTTTCTTTTTAAAAGAAAAGTAAGTAAAGGAAAATAAAGCACAAAATTCACCCAATAAACGGAAATGAAAAATAAAAAGGAAAAAGGGATAAAAAAAAAATTAATAAACGGAAAAGGAAACCAAATTTTTTTAGACAACCCAAAACCTCAATTTTTCCATCTCCAGTAAACACCAATTTTTATTTCGTAAATTAAAAGTTTTAATTTCTTTGTAACATATTCAAAATATTACAACTTTATCCCTACGTTGAAAAATAAATTATGGCTAAATCTAATAATGACTTAAATAATTAAATAAATAAAATTTTCTTTTAAATGATTGCAACTCTATATATGAAGAGATGTTAATAAAAAGAAGGTGAAAATATTAAATTGTTAATTTTACATCTCTCCCCCTCCCATACCTTCACCCCATCCACCTATCACAAATTCATCTATCTCCCTAAATTTTGCAAATGCGTCTCTCGTCTCACATATATTACTGAAAAATTATATCCACTTTTTGTTAACAATTTTTTCTTATCAAACGACAAATCAAATGCATTCACAATAATATAATAGACGACACTACACAAACGTCGAAAGCTCAACTCAAACATCAATAGTAGTTCTATCTTTTAACTTACAACAAAGATTATTACAATCAATTAAAGAAAAAAAAATATCACCTAATAGACTTTATCTTCTTAATATATGTACATAGTAATCTCATTTCATCCCTAAAATATTTCATATCTCTTTCCCACTTAATCAATTATACATACATAATTATCTTAATCATTTGAAAAAAAAATATATTATGTATAAATCTAATAGTGACTTCAACAAATAAATAAGTAAATATTTTTTTTATTTCGAATGATTGAAACTCTATATATGTAGAGATATTTAATTTCAACTCTATATCTATAATACAATACAGGTTGGTCATAACCGCCTCTTTGCCCCCCCATAAAGAGAGGCCGAGATTGAAAGTTGGCAAATTGATCCGACGGCTGAAAATCCTTCCCTCCATCCTCAACCGTCCGTAACCTCCCAAAAAAACTGAAACCTAAATATCTAAAACCCTCCTCTCCCCCACTCTCCTCATACGCCTCCATATCCATCTCCATCCCTTCCTCTGTTACCCCTCTTTCTCTGCCGCCACAAGGCCTCATGGCACCTCCTCCTCCTCCATACTGCGCTCACCCCATACCTCTACCTCAGTTACAGAAGAGTAACGATTGAGAGGTTGAGGGAAGAGAGATGAGATCAGGAAATAGATTTGAAAAGGGGGAATGTGAAAAGGCGCCGATTGAAAAAGATGGATAAGGCAATGAGGGGAGGTGGGGTGGGTAGGGATGATGGCGTAGGTGGTCTTCAAAGGAGGGTGGGGTGTAGGCGGTGGGTTGTGACTGAGATGGGTAGATGCCGGTTAAGAGGTTGAGGGAAGAGAGATGACATTGATGAGAAGGGAGAAGGCTTTGGGGGATAATTAGGTTAGAGGGTGGGTGAAATAACAGAGAGATGAGATCAGGAAATAGATTTGAAAAGGGGGAAGGTGAAAAGGCGTCGGTTGAAGAAGATGGATAAGGCGATGAGGGGACGTGGTGTGGGTAGGGATGAAGGTGTGAGGTGAGGGACTTACAGTGGTGATCCCTGAGTAGCCGAGGTTCTGCGTGTAGAGAGAGAAAGAGAAGCACCGTTGTCTGCGGGTAGAGAGAGAAAGAGAAGCGCCTTTGTTTGTTTGTTGAGTGAGGACTGAGGATATAGAGAGAAGGTGGAGGGTTAGGGTTAATTAGGGTGGGCCTATTGGATTTAAATGGGTATTTGGTCTGAAAACATGGGTGGCCCTAGAACGTCTCTATCCTTCCTTCTTCCTAGATTAAGTTGTTTGGCATTTCATAGCCGTTAAGTAGTGTGTGGGTTTTGTATTCATAGTGGTGGTTTAATTTTTGAAAATATATGTAGTCAATTTAAAGGTAATTACTATGAATTTGCTTGAATTGTCCATGAATTATGTTGGGAAGGTTTATTTTTAGGGTTTTAGGTTGTTGGAATTAACTTAAGTTTTGTCTGTTTTTTTGTCTTCTCACAGGTGGCTGTTGTGCAGTTTGAATCCCAAACCAGAGCAAGGGCCGACGGTGGCGGATTGCTATAATCATAATGTTAATCCATTATTTTAATATTTTTTGAAAGAAGTTAGTTTTAATATTAACTAGTGAGTAACCCGTCGAGATTCGACGGGTATAGTAAGGCTAATTATTTAATTAAAAATTATATCAGAGATTATAATTATATCAACACATATTTATAATTGTCATATGAAAAAAAAATTAATACCAGAACCATACCATTATGTGACCGAAACTGATGTTCCAATTAATATCACACACCAACACACAATTAACTCACATATTAAAAGATTCATGTGTATGTTAGAATGCTTGCATACTCATGTAGATTGAGAACCATAATACACAATAAAAAGGAAAACTATTACATATACATTGTATGATAATAATTAAATATTGAACTCATTCAAAACCAATGCTTATTGAATCATAAATTTTGTCAAAACTCAAAGGCACAATGTTGTATTTAGCTCAAATAACTCATATCATGGAAAAAAAAACTATCTAAACTTGAAACAGAAAATATGTAAAAAAAATATAGTTAAAAGATCATATTTTGTGACTTGGCTTCGCGTCTCCATTCATGTCTTTCGTGACCTCTTCCAGGATAAAGCGTGAAACTAAACTCTCAATGTAGGTATTAGCATCAAGAAGATCAAGACAACCTTCAAAGGGATGAACATATGAATTCTTGAATGAATTACTTTTGATATCAAACAACAGAATACGATGGTAGAATTCCAAAAAGATTTCATCCTCTATTGACATATACAATAGCGTCAGATACATGAATTCCACGAACTATCAATATAAGGGAAGCTAGCCAATTTAGTCCAAGACTCTCTCACACCATACTCTTTAATCATCCATACATCCTTGTAATAGTGACGGCAGACACAGTAGAAAAAGACATTCTCCAAGAACATTCAAACTCAAGACATACTCACGTTCACGATAGTTAGGTTGTGGGACTTCACTATATGTCTCTTTTGCTAAATCAAGACAAACAATTCAGTATGGATATGTTCATAAAATTAATTTTTCGCATCTACCAATTTGACCTCATCAATTTTATTGGAGCGGCATGTATATATAAATTATTTAAGCTTAGATAATAACAATCATTTAACATTTAATGTTGATGTGGACAATTTTATTAAGATAGAGGATAAGTGTAAACTTTAACATTAATGAACCTTCATCTTTCACTAAATCTTAAGAATATAATATCTTCCTCAAAATCATCCATCACCTACCCCCAGCGTTCCCACGCCATCTCTCTCCCGCTCCCAAATATGCCATCTACCCACCACCTCCCATACTGTCACCCCCGCCACCATCACCACCGTCACCTATGAATAACCACAACACGTCTTTGACGTATCCTCTACTATTCCGCCTTAACTCCAAATATGATCACTCCTCCTCTCATATACCCCCTAAGTTGAAATTTATCCATCGTCTTTTGATGTTTCTATGCCCATGTAATTTCAATAATTTTAGATCACCCATGGTATCCTCCCCTGGAGCTACAATAACAAAAATGGTCGTACCATCATCGTCGATAAAAACACTTATAGGGTTTCCATGCAAATTCGAACTGAAAGTTGAAGCATATTGTAGCTTAAATCGTTGTGATCTTCTCCATCGTGATTAACTAAGTGTGCGACTTGCACGAATTATTGAACTACTCGACCTCCATCATACAACATGCCTCACCTTGTTATACTTTTTCATATCAGATTCAAGTTCAATTTTTAAGAACTTGAATTCCTTCTTCTTCTTTTTTTCTTTTTATTTTCCCGTAGTTCTTGATTTTATTTTTTCTCATTTGAGGTTAAATCAAGGTTTGGATCTTGATTGGGTTGACTCAAACACAAAATTCCATAAAATCTAGTTTTTGTTTTGATATTTTTCAATATAACATTTTCCTCGAAAATTAACTGCACTTATCTAATGATTTAATAACATTGTAGACATGAAATTAAGAAACACACAAATATAATATGACATAATTGAAGATCAAAATTATAAAATAAAATTATGTCAAGAAATACGTATTATCAATAATATATTTAAAACTGAGAGCATCATTAATGTTGCATCATAAAAGCAAATGTACTTTGAGATATTCAGTTATATATTAAAATTAAAATTAAATTTTATATACATAAAATTTAAGAAATACGTATTATCAATAATATATTTAAAAATTTACTGAGAATGACTAAAACTTTATAATTACATCATTATTTAATCAAATTAACTAAAATTGATGCATTATCCATTTTTTGGGATGGTGAGACATCATGTGTCAGGTTTATTGAATAGACATAGACTATCTTAATTATTATACTTTTAGATAAATTTGAACTATCCTAATTTTTATCCTCTTTTAATTTCATTTCACTTTAATTTACAAAATTATTAGAAAGGAGATATCCTAATTTTTATCCAAACCTATTTCCATACTAATATTAGTTACACAATTAATTATACTTTACTAATAAATTTCATATTAGTTTAAAAAGAAACATAAGCAATTGTATAGTAATTAACTAAACTATATATTAGCTTAATAGAAATAAGTTATCTTACTTGTTATCCTAATTAATTTACTTTCATATTAATTTTAATTTTAAAAAATTAATCATTTCTTACTAATTTATTTTCATTTTAATTTTAATTTATGAAATTAACAATTAAACATGGGCTATCTTAATTTTTGTTATAATTTATTCCCATTACCATTCTAATTCTAATTTATGAATATAATTCTATTTTAATAAATTAAATTTCAAATTAATTGAAAAGATAATTTTATGTTTACAATCTAGTGTAATTTGATATAAATTTTGATAAACATGAAATATCCTAATTTTATTGTACCATTTTTAAATATATACGTCTTGTGTCCCACTAAGAGATAACTTTATTGCACGAGATGGGAAAGTGATTGCAAAAATCAAATGCAACACTTTAAATATACACTTCCTCCGTCCCACTAAAAATTATAATTTTGGGTGCTTTCAACAACTATCCACTCACTATTTTCTATCCCACTTAATCAAACTACGCCTCTTCAATCGGGACAAAAAGACAAAACCAAAAACAAAACCTTCAACGATGTTGGATTAGAATTTTGTGAAATACTCTTGTTCCTTTAGTACTGCATTACTCTCTTGGTTTCAAATTAAGTATTATATGTTAAACATTTTAAAGATGGTATATTATTTATTTATACCTTTTTTACAATATAATCACTATGATGATTTCTTTGTTTAAAATTGAAACATTTATTTTAGGATGAAGAAAATGATAAAACATGATATTTATTTTGGGACGTAAAGAAAATATTTTGGTAAATTTTATTTTTCATTTTTAATAAGGATGTAAATTTATAAGATATCTTCATCCATGATTCCATGCTAAAAAAATCCATTGGGATGTTAAATATTTTTACAAATTGCATTCTTTATTGGGTTAATTACAATTTAGGGCCTGAAGTCTTGTATGAGGTCCCCAAAAGGGGCCTGACTTTTTTTTTTGGCGATTTAGGGCCTATACTTACAATTTCTTATCAAATAAGGGCTTATTGACGATTTCCGTTAAGACTTAACGTCAATAAGCCCTTATTTGATAAGAAATTGTAAGTATAGGCCCTAAATCGCTAAAAAAGTCAGACCCCATTTGGGAACCTCATACAAGACTTCAGGCCCTAAATTGTAATTAACCCATAAATTTAACTTTCTACCTTTTTTAAATTTTCATTAAATCCCTTAAAAGAAATATTAAATTCAATAAAATAAATAAAAATATTTTTACTCAATAATAATAAAAGGAAATTTAACATCCCAATTTAACTATATTTAAAAAGGCATATGTAAATTATTTTTTACCTAATTTAACTAAATATAATAATTTTTTTGTTAAACACTATTGTTCATCGCAGTTTACAGTTTTTTGTTAATCTTCAAACATCCCAACTAAAATTATTGTATTATTTTCCCTTTTTTTTTAATATAAATGAAAAAAATATGGTACATGAATTAAATGCACAATATTATTATGCCCAAATTTTATCCTTGAATTTAATGTACAACAACACCTCACCCTTCACCACCATCAACATAAAGTCACCGGCCCGTCTCATTAAGTACAGAGGCCCTGTGCGAAATGAGAATATGGGGCCCTTAATATTTAGAAAATTAACATAAAATTATATGTAACTTCAATATTTTATTTAAAAAAGGGTTCTAAATTGCAATATATATATATATATATTTATTTATTTAATGGGCATAGATAAAATCGGGCGAAACAAACTCCTCGTCGGTAGCTATCAAAATCTTGGTCAAAACCGAAATCACATTTCTTGTTGTTTTGATTGATTTTGGTGATGTGTTAAATCTGGTGGCGGGTATATGTTGGTGGGGTGGTGACTTTCAGGACCGGCTCAGACATGGAACATTAGGTTCCTTTGCACAGGACCCCAAATTTTGAAGGGCCCCAAATTTATCTATGCCCATTAAATATATATATATATAACAGATTATTGTGTTAATTTTTTAAAGGGCAAATTGCAATTTAGAACCCTTTTTTAAATAAAATATTGAAGTTATATATAATTTTATGTTTTTATTTATTTTATTGAATTTAATATTTCTTTTAAGGGATTTAATGAAAATTAAAAAAGGTAGAAAGTTAAATTTATGGGTTAATTACAATTTAGGACCTGAAGTCTTGTATGAGGTTTCCAAATGGGGCCTAACTTTTTTCTTTTTAGCGATTTAGGGCCTATACTTACAATTTCTTATCAAATAAGGGCTTATTGACGTTAAGTGTTAACGGAAATCGTCAATAAGCCCTTATTTGATAAGAAATTTTAAGTATAGGCCCTAAATCGCCAAAAAAAAAAGTCAGGCCCCTTTTGGTGACCTCATACAAGACTTCAGGCCCTAAATTGTAATTAACCCTTCTTTATTTTGGGACAATAATTTTTTTCAGAAAATAAACAATTTTTTGGGACGAATGGAGTATTTTGTAAAAAATTCGTGAAGTATTAACTCTAGAATTGTTGTGTAGAACAAAAAATTTTGATTACCATGAGCTTTTCGTGTACAGAAAATAAACGATTTTTTGGAATAAAGAGTAATTTTGTTATATCATTATTATTTTAATTTTTTTTAAAGTATTTTTTGATAAATAATCTCCATCAAACAAAGTAGGTTGTAACACAAATCCAATGAGGGGTTTGCTTGGTGTTCGATACTTCTATTTAACCTCCCTTCTCATTTCTTTATTTTTTTCTTCTCTTCTCTCTATGCATTCGTATAAAAAATGGAACAATGATTTGAGAAACACTTATCAATTATTATTATTTTGTGAAGAAAATATTTTTTTTATTAGCACTACCCATATTATCAGGCATGAAATGCGATGATTTTGGTTTGAATTTCACTTAGTAACTGGACAGGAAAATTTTTATAAATAGAAAATTTATTACTCCATAGTAAACAGAAAAGGTGAAAGGGGTTCGGAAATTTGTTGGGATGACAACAAAATTGAATGGATATAAATTTTCTTCTTCTTCTTTGCGGAAATTATTTTTTTTTGGTATACTCTTGGAATTTTGAAATAACATATACTCTCTCAATCTCACGTAAATAGAAATTAATGATGAACTTGATTATACTTTGATTAATAATTTAGATAAAAAAATAATTATTCTAAAGAAAACTAAAAATTTCTATTGAGACAAATATCAAATATCAATTGTAATTCAATAATAATTTTTACTATATTTTTAGCAAGATCATTAAAAAAGGGCAAACCCCGGTGCGCCAAGCGCTTCCCGCCAAGCGGGGGTTGGGAGAGGGAACCATTTGCTAGAGTCTTCCCCTGACAATTGCCAAGAGGCTGTTCGCCAAGGTTCGAACCCGTGACCTTATGGTCACCAAAGGAGCAACTTAACCGTTGCGCCAAGGCTCGCCCTCTTTAGCAAGATCATTAATTTTCTTAAATTATTGATCAAAATATAATCAATTTAATCATTAGTTTATATTCATGTGGGACAGAGAGATTATATATTCATATAGCTATTGAAGACAAAGAAAAAGGAAATGGAATTAATGGTGTTTTTTGTTAACTGTTTTTGGTATATATGGTAATATAGTTGTAAATGGCAAAAAAAATGAAATAAATGCAAATTTTAGTAGTTTATGCCATCAATCAATCGGGTCTCCCTCTCTTTTTTCTTTTACTATTTTCTTTTAATTTTTAACTCGAAACCTATTTTACTTATGGCTAATTGTCCTCCAATTTGGGGTACTATATAAATTAAACAATAGTTTAAATTTATGTTTATTTATATTTTTTGATGCATCAAAAATATTCATTTTTAATTAAAAGTATATAATATTATTTTAATAAATTTTATCTTTCCCCAGAATAGATACTCCATATATCTTAGAAAATTCAATCAAATCTAATAGACAAAATTGATTGAGATTGCGATTTTAACATTTAATTCAGTTCTTAAAAAAACATTAATTCAGTTGATTCAGTTTTAAAGTCTAATGGATTTGACAAAATCATATGTCAAAAGTAAAGCACAATTTGTATTCTTAGAATGAGAGTAGGTCCGTAGCTTCTATTCATGATGAGGAGTCGGAGAACTCACTAATAGCTGGCAATTTAATGAAATTTAGAATGTTGAAACATTTCTTATTAATTATAACTTCATGGTGACAAATATTTATAACTTCATGCCTTCATGGTGACAAATAGTTAGTTAGAAATTCATGATATTTTTTTTCCAAAAATAAAACATTTTAATGAATACTCCCTCCATCCCACCTCAGTTGAGACTTATTTACTTTTTCGTCCGTTTCATGTGAGTTGAAACTGCTCAAAATGATAAAGAATCTTTACTATTCCTCTCACTCATTCTCTCTCATACTTTACTTTTACAGTCACAACACCAATCAACTTATTATTCATTCCACTAATTCTCTATCCTACTTAATTTTTCATACTCACAAACAACTCCTCCCATTATTTCTCTCTCTTACTTTTTCTTAATTCATGTGCCAAAATTTTTGATCTCAAGTCACGTGGGACGGAAGGGGTATCTAAAAATGCAAAATACTATTATTATTTCAAGACTATCTTCAATATTAATAGTTTTTGTTAATAATCTTATTCTTCTAATATTAAATATATTATGAAAGCTATAAATGCTCACATATTTATATATTTACTATTATTTTTTGCATAATATTAATACTCTTAATTGTATTGGTGCATATGCAAATATTTTATTTAATAATTAAGTATAGTAAAAACATATATTTTTAATATATATCGCGCATCGCACTGGTGCACTGTTAGTTTGAAGCAAAATATAAATTTAACTACAATTTTTCTTATCTTGGGTAAATATGGATAACACAGAAGATAATGAGTAAATAGCTCTAGAATCATATTATATAACATAACGTGGAAATTGAAGGAGAAAACTCTTGAACTAAATTCATTATCTTGGTAGTTCTTAAATATATTTCTTTGAGTAACTTGTATTTTTTAGCAAAGAACTTTCATTATGTATATTTTATAAATACAATATTTAATATATAATCTGTATATAACCTTTATGTACAAACTTGATTATATTTGAGAAATACATCAAATATAATCAAGTTTCTTCTTTGACTCCCCAATAGCGAAGCCAGGAATTTAAGAAAGGGAGGGGGGAGAAGTTTTGAAGTAAAGGAAAGATGAACGGGGTTCAGAGGCAGCATCCCCCAAAATATTTTTTTTGCTCTCTCATATAATTCAACACATGTATAACATAATTACACGTACTAAAAGTTCAAAATAATAGTTATTCAACATCTAAAAATCTTACCTATCAAAACATCATCATAAATATAATATATTTTACTTCAACATATACTACTTCGTCTCATTAAAAGTTACACTCTTTACCTCTTTTGATTTGATGTCTTATTAAAAATTACATTTTTATAAAAATGAAAATGTGTTAATACTTATTTATTCAATAAAACCCACAACTTTAATGATGAACTTGATTATACTTTGATTAATAATTTAGATAAAAAATTATTATTGAATTACAATTGATATTTGTCTCAATAACATTTTTTAGTTTTTCTTTAGAATAATTATTTTTATCTAAATTATTAATCAAAGTATAATCAAGTTCATGATTAATTTCTATTTACGTGAGATGGAGAGAGTATATGTTATTTCAAAATAAAATATATTTTTTAGTGGGACAGAGCGAGTATAGTTGTATTTGCATTATAGTGAAATGCCATTGTTAAAAAAAATAAAATCAAGGGAGGGCAGCTGCTTGACCCATGTGGCTCAGTCTGTGTGAGCCCCTCTTTTTACAATAAAGGAATAAAAAAATTGAAACAACTCTTTAGCTAATGTTTAAGAACAACACTTTAGTCCATGAAGATCTTCAACCATGTCCGCATATCTTTGAATAGAATTCAAGCCTAGAGAATATTATAGATATGTGTCGAGAGAAGGCGTATTAAGTACTTGAACCATACTCCGTAGATAAAGAAACTTCATTTCGTCATCATAGACAAAAATAGACTGACCAAAAGAATTAAGAAATCAGTCATGCCATTTATAAAAAATAGAAACAATAATAAAATTATTAAAAGTTGAAAAATCGAGTAATTTTGACGCCATACATGACCAATATCATCTTCCTTGACAACACCGAGCGGTATAATATTGGATCTGATCCTTGTTACCAATGATTTTTCATCCTGAAAAACACATACAAATTAAGGAGTTCAAAGCAATTAGTAAAACCTGTTTAGTTGGGCATGGAAAACAATATGCTTAAAGCCTTAAACTCATCACGAAGGGTTTATATGGTCTAAAAATTTTCAATCAACGATATAGGAATGATATGCTCAAGAATGATATGGTGTCATCCTTATTAAATGAAATGATTTCTCACCTTCTATCCTTTTGATAATATCAATGTCACCATAAAAAACTGGTGTGAGAACAAACCTTCTCGAAAGATGGCCTTCTTGGCAAGTTTTTCCCTTCAGTAATTTCAATGAAAAAAAAAGCTAATAAATCTTGATGATTGGCAAAGAACATATGGATTTTGGCACTATTTAATATTGCTTGATTTTAGGATCAGGTATGATTGGGATAATTTCAATAAACAAAAAAATAATGAAATTATTCTATTTATATGAGTTACATTTCTTTATTTACTAATTGCTCCCCCATTTTTTGGAAGCTCAAAATTGGATTTCAAAATTCAAACATTGATTGAGCTTAAATTGGGGTAATTTACTGTATAATTTTAAACATTAACTTAAATTCATAAGATAATTTTAACTGATAATTTTGAATGATAAGTGTTTAAATTTGCTTATGTATATCTTTGGAAATTTAAAAAGAGGGGATAATAAAACTATCGGTTTAAATATATAAGTAGATATTAATTTATAAAATTATATGTTTAAAATTTAATGGTTTAAATATTAGTAGATTTTAAAAAAATTATCATTAATTTAATAAATCTATCGGTTTAAATATAAACAAATTTTAAAAAATTGTCATATCTTTTTGAAATTTATTAGTTTAAATATTAGCATATCTTAAGAAATTATCAATTCAAAATTTAACAGGTTAAAATTTTTAAAATCGTTTCCTTTTATTATGTGAATCATATTCCCAATTGTTTCCTTTTATTATGTGAATCATATTTTAAATTAAAATTTATATTATTATAAATATAATTACCTAAAATACACTCGCCATCTTTAATCATATTTGTCTATGCTTTTCTCTTTAAAGTCATCTTTTTAATCTTAAAAATAAGACTAAAATTTTGGCAATTAGGATTGAAATTCAATTTTGAATTGAAATTTATATTGATTATAAATTTAATTACCTAAAAAAATAAAATTTATTATATTTTAAAGTAATTACATAATAAATGAATGGACAAATGGATGTCTGCCACGTGGCTTTCCACGTCATAATGTCATGTGGCTTAATGTGGAGACTTCAAATGTTTCTCTTTTAATATTATATATCGATTGCTTGATTTTAGGATCAGGTATGATTGGGATGATTTCAATAAACAAAAAAATAATGAAATTATTTTATTTATATGGGTTACATTTTCTTATTTACTAATTGCTTCCCCATTTTTTGGAAGCTCAAAATTGGATTTCAAAATTCAAACATTGATTGAGCTTAAATCGGGGTAATTTACTGTATAATTTTAAGCATTAACTTAAATTCATGAGATAATTTTAACTGATAATTTTGAATGATAAGTGTTTAAATTTGCTTATGTATATCTTTAGAAATTTAAAAAGTGGGGATAATAAAGCTATCGGTTTAAATATATAAGTAGATATTAATTTATAAAATTATATGTTTAAAATTTAATGGTTTAAATATTAGTAGATTTTTAAAAAAATATTATCAATTTAATAAAGCTATCGGTTTAAATATAAAGAAATTTTTAGAAATTGTCATATCTTTTTGAAATTTAATAGTTTAAATATTAGCATATCTTAAGAAATTAACAATTCAAAATTTAACAGGTTAAAATTTTTAAATCGTTTCCTTTTATTATGTGAATCATATTCCCAATTGTTTCCTTTTATTATGTGAATGTAATTTTAAATTAAAATTTATATTTATTATAAATATAATTACCTAAAATACACTCGCCATCTTTAATCATATTCGTCTATGCTTTTCTCTTTAAAGTCATCTTTTTAATCTTGAAAATAAGACTAAAATTTTGGCAATTAGGATTGAAATTCAATTTTGAATTGAAATTTATATTGATTATAAATTTAATTACCTAAAAAAATAAAATTTATTTTATTTGAAAGTAATTACATAATAAATAAATGGACAAATGGATGCCTGCCACGTGGCTTTCCACGTCATAATGCCACATGGCTTAATGTGAAGACTTCAAATGTTTCTCTTTTAATATTATATATAGATTATAAATACTAAATATATTTTATACCTACCCACCTATCTACTCAATATTAGCCGCCTTAGATCTGACCTTCCATCCTTTCATAAGCCCAAAAATCTCTTTTCCACAATTTCGCTCCATTATTTTAAAAGCAAACTTTTACAATTGTCGATAAACATTCTGTATTATATTATTCTATTTGGCTCATCCGAAAGAATAAAATTTTTCAACTATCCCACTCAAAAGTTTAAAATTCTAAAATGGATTTTTTTTTACTATTTTTCATTTGTTGGCTCCACAGATCATATTCACAATAATTATTTATTAACTATTTTTATTCCATTTTCTCTCTCATACCCAATTATCTACACTCATAACATATCATCTTTTTCATTTTTTCCTTAAATTTTAAACCACTTAATTTTTGAACTTTCGAGTGAAACGGAAGAATTATATTATAATATTTTTTAATCATGTTATGTTACAAATTGTTAAAGCAATAATTTTACTCACATTAATTTCATAACTATTAGTCTATTACCAATAACTAGCTATACACCCGTGCGATGCACGGCGAAATTACGACAAAAGTCTTATATATGAATAGAGATATTGAAAGAAATACCACACAAACGTTAAAACAAATAGAACATATTTATAGTAAAAAGTAGATATACATTACGTTAAAATATTCAGGGAAATAAAATTAAATATTATTAAATACTTCTTTGAAAACCACGTTCGTAGTACAACTATCTAAAGAAGATGGACGATTTTCATTAAATATCAATACTTTTAGACCTACAGGATTTTTAAATCTTGATAATACAACATACAATTGTTCATGACAAAATACTTGCTTCTACAATAGTAAACCAACTACATATAATGACTATTCTACAACAGTAAACCAACTACATATAATGATTGCCCTGATTCTTGTTAATGGTAATAGTGTAAGAAATCATCAACGAAAATTGTCTTCTTTCAAATTTAAACATTGGTTAGCATTCCTACACTCATTTTGTAAAATAAATTCGACATAATTTACAACTTCCATTACACATATACATAATCTAGCATTGATTTCATAATATATGGAAGAAGATAAATCAAACAATCTAACAAATTTCATTCATTGATACCAAAAAGTAGAAATTAACTTCACATTTCTACATTTCACTATGCTTCATTTCAAAACATACAAATTAATAACATTCCTAATCACCAAAACTTGTTAGCCCCTAAATAGTATATCCGTCACCATATAATGATGCAATGATATGAAATATGTACAATAATCCATTGATCATTCATTCTCCGTATATAGCATTCACTTTATTTTTCCTAATACTTGCAGGTACCAGGAATGAAAGAAAAGTAATAGAAAAGGTGAGCTAACAACTCATTTAACATATCAATCAACATGCACATACATCGTATCTATATCTCAACCCATACTAATAAAATTTTATGTTTTCTACAAAGTAGCAATTTGAACAATTCAGAACAAAACACCAGAACTCAATACATTTAGGTAAAACAACTTTTCAGTACCACAATTTTTTTTTTTTTATTCTGTCCAAAAAGCTTTCCAAAAAACATTCAAGATTACTCTTGAGAAAACAATCTTGAAAGTCTGTTCAAACTAATTTAAACATAAAAGAATGCCAATATGATTTGGATACCTAGATAAAATAATTGTTCATAAATTTTAAATTTGCTGAAATTTAACAAATTTGCATATTTTTATATACAGAAAGGAAGATGTGAAGAAAATCAGATTGACATCTACGGCCGACAGAGTACAAAAAAATCTACTTGGCTATTGACATAGGTATATCTGAATTCTAAATATAAATGGTATAGATTACTCTGTCCCAAAATACAAATGCAAAATAGCTCTTGAATTGAAATGAAATATGCAGCATCTTTGTTAGATAGGAAATTAAAAACTAAATAGAACATGAACATGAATCTATAATGGAAATTGCATTGCCTAACCCATTTTCCTTGGTTCAAATTGATTCTTGTTACTTCCTGATCCTTTACAGTTTTCCATCCCCACCTATATCAACTAATCCCTTGTAACATTCCACAAAGATAACCTAAATAAAAAAAAAGGAAAGACCAACGCCACCGCCTCCGCCACCATAGCCATCGACCTCTCAACACAACCACCACCACATTTCAAACCACCACAATCGCGCCTCCACATCAATCACAATTTATGCACCACCACCAACCCCCCTCATATCCACACACACATTAAATCGAGAGAGTGGCTACTACAAAACCCAATAAGAAAATAAATACACAAAGGAAAACCTCAAATAAAATAATATATTAATTCAGAAAATTTACCTTCAAGATCAAATCTTAATACTCACTCCATCTTTCCATTTAAGCAACCATTCCACAATTTATCGGCTTCTTCATCAACAACCTATTTATCATAAAATAGAGAAGAGAATTAGTTTCTTCATCATTTTGTGTGTGTTTGGATGTGTGATATTGTGTGTTTGTGTGTGTTACTGTGTGCATGTGTGTTTTTGAATTGGTCGGAGAGAAATGAAGAGAGAAGGAAGGTAAACATACGTGAATAAGGAAATCAAAATCACCATTGAACCTCTATCTTTGCTCTGTCAAAAAACACAAACATCACACACGCAGAAATCAAACGGACACATGCCACACAGAAAACATACATGCATAGGGAAATCAAACTCAGACATATGAACATAATTAGATCTAGATCTATTTCCAAATCTAAACCTAGAATTTCCTTCAAAAAAGACTCGTCAATCATCAACACCCAATTGGGCTCGAATTTGATACTCTGAAACCCAAATCTTCTTCTCCCCCCTTCCCTGCCGACAACTTCTTCTTCGTTACTCCAACTTCGGCCTTAATCTTTGAACTCGCAATCTTCGCACTCATTGTACCCTTCACCGACAATGCTGCTCCAACCCTACACATCCTTCTCTTTAACCTTTTGATCTTTCCTTCTTCTTCCAGATCTGGTCACCATTGAAGGTTATTTCTTTCGTTTTTGTGGTGGCGGCGGCAGCAGCGGTGTTGGTTGCGATGGCAGCATGTGAAGGTTTCTGTTTGTGTATGATCGGATCGGGGGTGTGTATGTGTGTGTGTGTTTTAGCAATGAAAGAAAGAAGGTTTAAGAAAGAGAAAGGATAGGCAACCTTCTTTAATTCAAAAATGCCTTGGAATATGTTGCAAAATCTGGACATCTTGTTGTGCCATTTGTGAAATACTACCTGTGATTGTGAACACATGGCCAAAAGAAGGACAACTGTCCCAGAGCTAACAACAACAAAACAACATTTCAAAATTTTATTCAAAAGACGGATTTACCCTTGTTTGCTGCAAGATTTACAACTATCTTCTTTTAACATATTTATAGATATTTATTATTTCCTTTCGATACTATTAAAAATAATAGGCCTACCAACAAAAAGGTAATTTAATATTCAGTACAAAAACTAAACTAAACTCTTTTAGCATTCCATACGAACATCTAATCTAAATTATATAACTATTGATGATCTAAATTAATTGAGTTGGTCTTATAAAAAACGCGTTTTTTCTGGCACTTAGAAAAAACGTGTTTTGTGTTTCCCCGTTTGTGCCAGTGCCAGTTAAACAAAGTGCCAGTGTGATAAAGTGCCAGTACATGTGTACCAAAGTGCCAGTGAAAAAAGTGCCAGTACCAGTTTAACAAAGTGCTAGTGTAAACTGGAACTGGCACTTTGTTAAACTGACACTGGCGCTTTTTACACGGGCACTTTTATATACATGAACTGGCTCTCTTCACACTGGCACTCTGTTATACTAACACTGGCACTTTGTTACACTAACATTTTTGCTGGCTCTCAAAAACACAAGCACTGGCATTCAAAAACACATGCACTGGCATTCAAAAACACATGAACTGGCACTCAAAAACACATACACTGGCACTCAAAAACACTGATAATTATTTTTGTTGGTATTCAAAAAAACATGGCCTGGCATTCAAAAAACCTTGGACTGGCATTCAAAATCACGTACCCTGGCATTCAAAATCACTTACCCTGGCATTCAAATTCCCGTCTGGTGAACTTGAGGTTGCAGAGTCTGAGATGTTCTTGAATCAGTATCAGCCGGAGAAGACTCCTCCAGCTGCTCCGTCGAAGGTCCGTTGTTAGGGCTGCTCTCTCCACCTGTCCCGTCGTGATCGGCCTCCGACACCATTGACGAATCCACATCCATGGTCTCAATCCTTCAATTACGAGATGTTTGAATGAATCAAACCACTTACAATTTCAAACTCTGAACACCACTAAGATTCGAATTTTCTAGAAATAAAAACCCTAGCTCAGGTCCTCGACATTGGGTTTGATAAAATTAGGGTATTGGATTGGTGAGGAAGACGATTCTAATTGGAGAGAGGGAGATGGGCCTTTGGGTCGAGAGAGAAGTCAAGGAGAAGACGACAGAAAAAACACGTTTTTTCAATTGTTTAGAAAAAATGCGTTTTTTACAAGTTTTTGGCAAATTAATTTTGGTCCCATTAAATCAATTCCAAGATTTGAGACATGTTTGTTTCGGGAAGAAAAAGATTGGAGCGAGCAATGTAGAAAAAAAGTAGAGATTTAAAATTCATTTCATTTTTCATATTTAAATATATGTTGATTACCCTCCCTGTCATTTTTTTTCCATCCCAAATGGTAAAAATAACTTAACCTGCACCACAGAAATAAAGGGAAATAAACAAAAAAAAAAACAAACTAATAAAGAAACAAAATAAGCTCTTTCTCCTTATACTTATTTATTTGCAAATACTATTTCTTTCTTGAAAAAAAAAAATCAAAACGAGTATTATATATTAAATACATCAATTATCAATCAATAAATTATCAGCTATCAACTATTAGTCATTAGCTATCAAATTATGATAAACGAGTTATCAATCAATCAGCTATAAGTCAATAAGCAACCAGCTATCATCTATTAGTTATAAGTCATCATCCATCAGTTGCGACAAGCGAGCCTTATTTCGATTTTATCGCACTTTTTATATTCATAGAGTAAAAGTTCAATGGTGACATTCGAAAAATAAATAGAACAATGAGGATATTGAAAATTGTCCTATAGTTTAGTGGCCAAAATAAAGTTTTACCTTTACAAACATCAAGTTTAAAATTGCATGAGACTAAAAATGATATTGTCTATCTCTGTGCATTTGGGTCGCCACCTTTAAAACCTCCCAAAAAAACTTTCTCACTAAACTCTCAATCACAAGAAATGGCCAATATAGAAACCCATGTTAAGAACATGGATTAAATAATATGTGTTATTGAATTTCATATGTTATAATTATTTAATAATGTTAAAGTATAAACACAATATGTAGAATTCCATTAGGTGAAAGTACCATTAAATGATGGGCATAATGGTAACTTCTCACCACCAACTTTGTGAAAGGGTGTAGTCCCTAAATGAGTGCCCCTTCTCAATCTATATATAGGCTATCCATTAGCCCATTTGAGACACTTAACATTCATCACAATTCAGTCATAAATCATTCTTCATTCATCAAAGAAGAACTAGTGTGGGCACAATCATTTCGAAGTACTTTCTTCCCTACTCTCTCCTTCATTCAAGAACAAGTATCAAGAACACAATCATGGATTCTTCAGGTACATGCTTTTGTCTTCATCTTTCTTCGCTTTCTTAATATAGATATGAGAACTATCTCTCGACGACTCTCCCCCTCTGAGAGGCAACGGTCGAACACCATTGCCCGGGGCCTCGTCGGGACAGGGATCCTCCCGCCGGTCCAGCAGGAGATGTGGATATGCGAGAATTTCTAAGACTCAAACGTCAAGTTGAACAATTGACGTCCAAAAGAAACAATGAAGACAATGATGATTCTGAGGATGATGTTGGTACTATGAATCCGTTGGCACCATGGATGTTGGAAACGGGACCTCCCGAACCAGGGTTTAAACTTCCTGATTTGAAGCAATATGACGGCTCGACAAGCGCGTTGGATCACATACAGCATCTTGAAGCTCAGATGTATGTGGTATCTAGAGCTTCAGGACACGATGACGTAATGTGTAAAGCTCTTACGAGCACGCTGACTGACGCTGCTCTACGGTGGTTTAGGGGCCTTCCTAAGGGAAGCATCGATTCATGGAAACAGATGAGGAAAAAATTCTTGGGAAGATTTGCAACAGCAGGAGACCGTCGTAAAACTGTCAATGACCTCAGCAATATCACCCAGGGAGCCAATGAAAGCTCCATGAGTTATTTCAAAAGGTTCAAGAAGTTGGTGGATCAGATCGATGAAGATCTGACTGATCGAGAAATTATCAACTGCTTCAGGCACGGTATCGTTTCTTCCGCTTTGGACTACGAGCTCCAAGTGCATCCAGCTAAATCCAGAAAGGATCTCTATGCCAAGGCATATGCTGTAGCCGAGGCTGAAGAGAGGAAGCTGCAGAGAGAAGGAAAGGCCGTCGACGATGGTGAGGCGGCGAAGTCAAAAAAGGATAAGAACGGGGACAGAGAGAAAAACAAGCAAGGAAAGGCAGAAAAGGTACCTGAATCGTATACTCCTTTGACCGTGTCTCGGGTAGAGATTCTAAGCAATGTGGACTTTGGGCCGGCGCCAAAGATGAACCCCAACGGCAAGGGAAAGAAGAATTTGAACAAATATTGCGAATACCACCGTGATAAGGGACATGACACGGAAGAGTGTTTCAGCTTGAAGAAGATAATTCAAAGATGGATTGATGACGACCGTCTTGAACAATATGTAAGGAGAGATCGTCAAGCAACCAACACCCGAGTTGCTAACAACGACCCTCCCGAGAGACAACCAAGAATGGTCCTCGTCATCTCTGAAGAGACGAGTAAAAATCAAATCAAGAGTGCCATTTACCACCTGAAGAAAGCACTACATGTCCCCCAAAAATATGAGATTCCAAATGATGTGATAAGCTTCTACCCCTACGAGCTATCAGCCAATCCGTTGGCTCGTCAACAGACACTGATCGTCCCTGGATTCATTGACAATTGTGAATCAAGGCGGATGTTGATTGACACCGGGGCAGCCAAGGATATCCTGTTCTACAACGTCTATCAGAAGATGGGTCTACCTGATAGTCGCCTAAGTCCCTACTTAGGTCGTCTAGAAGGATTCACCAATCATAGGGTAGACGCTAAGGGACAAATTGATCTGCTCGTTGATATCGGGGAACATCCTTTAAGAACCATCAAGACTGTTACGTTCGTAGTGATTGATGTCATCAGTGATTACCATGCAATTCTCGGCCAACCCGGCCAAGCAGCTTTAGGGATCGTCGCTTCAGTTCCTCATCAAAGAATAAAATTTCCTACACGCTCAGGAATTGGTTGTGTGTTAGGGACGGCCCCAGAGTTCCTAGAGCACGTGTTGAAGTCCAAGCGGACAATTGAAATAGACGATCCCGACCAAATTGTGAAGCTTTCCAAGTCCGTTAAGCATACGTCGACCTCCTATTCCAACGTTTCCACCATCAAATGTGTGGACGAGACAGAAGCCTTTGTTGAGAAATTCCTAGACGATCGACCTGCCGGTCCGCAGCTTTTGGTCGCCCAGGAATCGGGGGCCGAGCTAGACAAGCTAATTGACGACGAGGTTCCAGACCTCACCCCCGAAGCAAGAAAAAAGATTAAAGAAATTGTGATTGAGTCGATGGATTTTCGAGACGATGCTCCTGAAATGAAATCTGTCGACAAGCTAGTTGAGCTGGTCATCAACCCAAGCTATCCAGAGCAAAAGATTAAACTGGGGTCTCAGTTATCTACTGAGGAGAGGGAAGAGATAATCTCCCTACTCAAACAAAACCTCGATGTCTTCGCTTGGAGGGTTGAGGACATGAAGGGCATCAGAGAGGATGTGGCCGTCCATAGGCTCGGAGTGAACCCCACAATGAAATTTAAAGAACAAAGGCTAAGAATTTTTTCAACTGAGAAGGAGATGGCTATTAAACAAGAGATTGAGAAGCTGTTGAGTGCTGGGATTATAGTGGATGTTGGATTCACGACATGGTTGGCCAATGTGGTTCTAGTAAAAAAACCCAATGGAAGGTGGAGGTTATGCGTTGACTTCACCGATTTGAATTTAGCTTGCCCCAAGGACAGTTATCCCCTACCCAGAATTGACAAGCTCGTCGATTCTGTTGCTGGTCATACGACCCTTAGCTTCTTAGATGCTTATTCCGGCTACCACCAGATCAAGATGGTCGAGGAAGACATTCCAAAGACGGCCTTCCAGGCCGCCGGGGGAACCTATTGCTATACAAAAATGCCTTTTGGGCTAAAAAATGCCGGGGCAACTTACCAGAGAATGATCAACAAGGTCTTTAAGGGACAGCTCGGTGACAACTTGGAGGCGTATATAGACGACATGGTCGTCAAGTCAAGAAAAAGGAAACATGTAGACGACCTTCAGCAAACCTTCACTAACCTTCGAACAAACAACATGGTGCTCAACCCGGCCAAATGTATTTTTGGAGTTGCGGCAGGCAAATTTTTGGGATTTATGCTTTCACAACGGGGAATTGAAGCCAACCCCGAAAAGATTAAAGCTCTGATGGACATGGCTGAACCTACGAACATCAAGGAAGTCCAACGGCTGAATGGACGAGTGGCGGCTTTGGGTCGTTTCATTTCAAAGTACGCCGAAAGATCGCTTCCCTTCTTCAAGGCTTTACGTGGTGCTAAAGACTTCAAATGGACCAAAGAATGTTCTCAGTCGTTCAATCAGCTTAAAGAGTACCTTGGCTCCCCACCACTCCTCAGCAGCCCCGTTGCAGGGGAAGACCTCTATGTATACCTCTCGGCGAGTGACAAGGCCATCGCCGCCGTCATGGTTAGAGAGGAGGGTGGGATACAGAGGCCAGTATACTATGTAAGCAAAGCTTTGTCTGATGTGGAGACGCGTTATTTCAACGCTGAGAAAATAGCTTATGCTCTCGTCATTACAGCACGAAAGCTACGAGCTTATTTCTTAGCCCACCCCATTATTGTGTATACAGATGCCCCGCTACGAAAGATCTTGCACCGTCCCGAAAGCCCAGGTCGTCTCCTGAATTGGAGCATCGAACTGACGGAGTTTGACATCCAATATAGGGCAAGGAAGACCTTACAAGCCCAGGCCTTGGCCGATTTCCTGGTTGAGACGTCGTTCAGCATTGACGACGATCAGAGGCCACCTCAAAAAATGAACAAGGGCAAACAGGTCGACGACAAGCCGAAGGAATTGGTTTTGCCCGTTGGATGTTAGAAGGTTTTTTTCAGATGGATCGACAACAAGAGATCTCAACAAGGGAATCGTGCTCTGCCGAGCGTAAAAGTAACACGGTTTTTGAAGAAGTTTTGAGGTTCAAATTTCAAGCATCAAACAACCAGGCAAAATATGAAGCACTTGTAGCAGCCATTGAATACGCTAAGTGTTTCGGGGCAAATAAGATTGCATCTTTCTGTGATTCTCAATTAATTGTGAACCAAGTTCGTGGAGATTACCAGGTCGTCGACTCTACCCTGCAGAAGTATCATACCTTAGTCGGCAAGTTAATTCAGGGGCTAGAATTCTGGGCCATCCAGCCAATATCCAGGGAGGATAATGAACACGCCGACCTACTCTCTAAGTTAGCCACTGATCAACTGCCAGAGGACGATCATGGCCACCATCTGGCCTACCTCGAACAGCCGGCCTACGAGAGAGTGAAGATCATGTGCGCCGGAGAAGGCCCAAGGTGTTGGATTGATAACCTAAAAGCCTTTATTGAAAAGGACGAGCTACCAACTGACGAGACACTGGCTCATCAAATCAAGAGGAAGTCTCCCCGCTTTACAGTCATAGCGGGTGAGCTTTACAGACGATCCATCACCAGACCGCTGCTGAAATGTGTCCACCCAGACAAGATTGTGAACCTACTTTTTGAAGTGCACCAAGGAGAATATGGGGGCCACCCTGGGGCCCGTACATTGGCAGACAAGTTGATCACCATGGGATATTACTGGCCCCATCTACGAGAGGATGCGAAACAATTCGTGAAGAAATGTGACACTTGCCAATTGTAGCGTTGTGAGAAGAATTTTATCTTTTAGAGTCGCCACCTATATTATTCGTTTGGAAACATAGGAAAACCATTTTGAAAAGAGATTTGAGTTCGGGGCTTAGGTTATGGAATGGGTAGGTCGAGGAGCATCCATTTCACCCAATCCGGAGATCGGTCTTGCTAAAGAAAAGAGAGGTTTTCAATCTTTACAATATATATATAATTAAAGAAAACAAATAAACCCTAATCAATTTCTTGATTAGGAATGTCGGATTGTATGCTTCGAGATCGCCTTCATCGATTGAAGGGACTCTAGGCCAATCCTTTTGATGAGATTACACCACTCTAAAAGTCAATAGAGAGATTGAGAAGAAGAAGAGAAATAGAGGATTTTACCTTGGGTTTAGGGAGTAATTGATTTAGAACGTGGTTCTAAGATGTCTTCTCGATCGAGAAGTGATTTGGGCAGAGCTTCGACTCAATATGAGAGTCAAGTCTTGATGCGGACAGAGCTTCGCCTTGATGCTAGGCTTGAGACTTGATGTTCGTCAATCAATGTGGTTGAAGGACGAATTTAGGAGTTGTTTGTGATTGATTTGAAGGAATCTTTCGTGGAAAGAAACCAACAAATTGTGTGTGTTGTGTGGAATTCTGGACCTCTGAAATAGTGGAAGTCACCAAGTATTTATAGGGGTTTAAGAGGTAGAGGTGGAGAGGTAAAACACATCTAGGAAGGTTCTAGAACTCAATCATCATTGGATGACCGGATTAGATGAGGTTTATCAAGAAAGGAGGTTGAAACGGAGAAGGAGAGTGATTTCTGCACATCCTGTCGAGGGTAGACGTGTCCATTTTATAAACCGAACCGGCCAACCGGAAGGTTGAAAACCGGCCAAAACCGGTCAAAACCGGTCAACGGCGGTTAACCGGAACCGGCTAACCGAAACCGGTAATTGGCCGGTTCGGTTAAGGTTTGAAATTTTGAAAAACCGGCCAACCGCCGGTTAACCGCCGGTTTTGGCTTGCTCGGCCGAGTCATATGAGTTGCTCGGCCGAGCATAACCTTCCAGTAGTGTTAATTTCCAATAAAGGTCATGCTCGGCCGAGTCATATGAGTTGCTCGGCCGAGCAGAACGCCAAAACTCATTCCAACGGCTACTTTTTCAAACTAGCCGTTATGTTCACCACCACCACCACCACCACCCCTACTACTACTACTACCGCAACACCACCACCACCACCACCACCACCACCACTACTACCACTACTACTAGTACTACCACTCCTACTAGTCTACACCACCACCATCACCACCACCACCACTACCACCACCACTACTACCACCACCACTACTACCACCACCACCACCGGTAGTGGCACTACTACTACTACTACTAGGTCCACTACTACTACTATCACCACTACTACTATCGCTACTACTACCACTCCTACCAATACCACTACTACCAGCCCACACCACCACCATCACCACCACCACTACTACTACCACTACTACTACTACCACCACCACTACTACCGCTACCACTACCACTACCACCTCTACCACTCCAACCAATACCACTACTACTAGTCTACACCACCACCACTACCACCACCACTACTACCACCACCACTACTACCACCACCACCACTACTACTACTACCACTAGGTCCACTACTACTACTATCACCACTACTACTACCGCTACTACTACCACTCCTACCAATACCACTACTACTAGCACTACTACTACTACCACCACCATCACCACCACCACCACTACTACTACCACTACTACTACTACCACCACCACTACTACCGCTACCTACCACTACCACTACTACCGGTCTACATCACCACCATCACCATTCACCACCACCACAACTACTATTACCACTACTACTACTACTACCACCACTACCACTACCGCTACTACCACTACTACTACCACTCCTACCGGCTACCACTCCTATCAATACCACTAGGTCCACTACTACCAGCCTACCACCACCACTCCTACCAATACCCTCGTTGTAATTGTATTTTAATTAATAAAATTTAAGAGAGTACCGTCCCTTTTTTCCAAACGACTACTTGTTTCTTTAAAAAAAGTTAAGTTTTCTTTCTTTCAAAATTCATAACTTTTTTTATAAATCTTTTTCAAAAAATGTATGTAGATAACTTAAGTTTAAAATAGTCTTATTTATCCAAAAAAAATTGAAAAAATAAAAGTTAACTTTTTTTCAAAAAACCGTTAACTTTCATTTTTTAAAAAATTCATAACTTTTTTTATAAACCTTTTTGTAAAAAATGTATGTAGTAAACTTAAGTTTAAAATAGTCTTATCTATCCAAAAAAAAATTGAAAAAAAATAAAAGTTAACTTTTTTCAAAAAATCGTTAAAAAAATTAACTGAAAAATGATATGCTCGGCCGAGCAACACCAAAGACTCGGCCGAGCAACCCTCAACCCCTAAACCCTAAAAGGGTTGCTCGGTCGAGCAGCACCAAAGACTCGGCCGAGCAACCCTCAAAACCCTAAACCCTAAAAGGGTTGCTCGCCGAGCAACACCAAGGACTCGGCCGAGCATATCCAAACCGTCAAACCGGAGGTTAACCGGATAACCGTTAAAACCGTGAACCGCCTAAACCGTAACCGGTCTAGCCGGTTAGGCGGTTCGGTTCCGGTTGGGAATTTTGGAGGTTTCAACCGCCGGTTTTCAACCGGCTAACCGGCGGTTTAACCGACCGGCCACCTCTAGTCGAGGGGATATCTCGCACGAGATATGATATCTCGTGCGAGATAACTAGTCTGATGACTATTTTGTCCTCTTCAGTTGTTCCGTTAGTCAGTTAGGTCCAAAACTAACGAGGTTAGTTAGAAACTTAACGAAAATATGATGAAACTGATATGCTTTCATCAAAACATAAAAGAGAGACGAAGAGTAGTGTAATCATGATTTATTGGTTCAGAATGGGGTGTCTACAGAGCCCCTCGGCGACAGGTCTTATGAAAGAAGAAGTGTCGTCGATAGAAAAGACATCATTCTGAACATTGGGATGGTCGTGCCGCACGGCTGCCTACGTATCTCTAAGAGAGAATCAGACCAAACGTAGTTCGACTCCAAAACACTAAAAAGACTATTTTAGGTATTTTGAAAAGCATTTTTTTTTGAAAAGGTAAAATCATACTGAGGAATCAAGGACTTGACCCAATTCTGATGATACCTGGTTTGTTGATGAAGTTGTTAAAGTGCGCCGTCCGAGGTTACTGACGTAGCTGTTGTTGCCGAGGTCACGGACTTTGAGGTTTGCTGCGGTCACAGACTTTGAAGTTGTTGCCGAGGTCACGGACTTGAATTTTGCTGCCATCACAGACTTTGATGTTGTTGCCGAGGTCACGGACTTGAAGTTTGCTGCCATCACAGACTTTGATGTTGTTGCCGAGGTTACGGACTTGAAGTTGTCAGTTGAGATGGAGGTTCTGTCGGCCCCTGTAATGCAAGGATATATGTATGCGGATCTCGGATAGACCCGAATTATTCTTACCTTTCTGTACCTGTTAGCACATAAAGATTCCAAGTAGATTTTTTCAAATTTTAGTTGTTTAACTGGACTCATGTGGTGGTGCTCACGTCTCTTCGTGTAAATGGCCGGTTGGTCATTTTGGTGGTGAGTTTATATAGGAGTATATGGTATATGGAAATGTAGGGACATTTGTATGGATTTGTATATTTGAGATGAGTGAACTTGTGTTTGACAAGTTGGGACCAAATCAGGTTTATGCAGAATCTGTTGCTAGTCAGCGAGGTTGTATTGTTTGTAGAATTTTGATGAGTATCCTTTTATGAACACATCTAGGTCTGTTGCGAATCTCCATTCTTAATTCTCCTTTGAGTCATGTCTCTAGGAGGCAAACGACTACAAATCTGTCGACTGTCGTGATGTCTCTATGTCTAAGGCCCTTTGGTGTCTCAAGCCCCAAGTTGCTTGCAAGTGGTAGATGACTTTGTGAACATGCTTGTGAAGCAGCTCTCTTGATTTGAAGATGATCGAAGAAGACTCTCCTTGTTGATTTGATTTGAAGAAGATCGAATGATGTTTGATGAAGAAGGCTGAAGAATACTCTCCCTTTGACCTTTGATTTTTTTTTCTTAGTGTGGACCCTGGTTTTTGCCTAGACCGCCCTTTCGGGTTTTCAATCCAGCGGGCATCTCTTTTGCGTCTTTTTTCTTTTTCATTTTTTTTTTGAAAGTAGTATGTAACTCGAAGAGAACTCAGAGAGAGAAAATCTTATTGAGGAGAGAGAAGTAAGATCTCAAGTTATTTTAGGAGAGACGGTCTCTATTCTTTTGGAGGGTGATCCAAGCATTGATTCTTTGGAGAAGTGTATTCTCTGAAGATGAGAGTGAGAAGCAAAGAGGAAAACCCCTAATGCAGATTTGATTGTTTTGAAGAGTTGATATAGAGATTGACTGGGGTAAGAAAGGTGAGGAAGCCCCAGTTTTGATGCTTGGATTTCAAGAGTGTGTATGAGAATGGCTAACAGGAAGCCCCTAGACTCAACAAGAAACGTTACTTGGCTCAAGGATCTAGAAAAATTGTTCTACCTTTTAATGAACCATGCATCATCTAGAAGTTTCTAAATAATTTTGAGGAGAAATCCAATCATTAGTATGACTTAAGGGTAAACATTTTTCTTGATACTGAAAGTCTTCTTCACTTGATGTAGGAGGATATTGAGGAATCCTCTTTTCTTTTGTTGGTATCACTTGACTCCTCTTCTTTGTGGGAGAGTCCTTCTTGCCTTTGTTGAAATTCCATCCTTGTTGTGGGGCGATGAAGGCTTGAGAGTTTTTCTTTCTCTCTCTTTTTTTTTTTTTTTTTGCTCTATTTTTGCCTAGGACGATTTGAGGAGTTTCGACCTAGCGAGTTTTTTTATTTATTTTTGTACTCTCAAAGCCTCGAGTTGAGTAGCCCCACTCTTCTTGGGATGAATGTTGACAGCAGCTCTTTTGGCTTTCTTCGCTTGTTGACCTTTAACTTTCAGTAGGGTAATGTTTAGCCCTTAAGCTTCCTAAGGATAACTTTATTCTTAAACTCGCTTAGAAGTCTCTATTTTCGCGATGATTTAGGGAATGGAAGGTCCATTATTTTGTATGAATTAAATGATAATTATGAGGTAGAACAACCTTAGGGAAAGTGTTTAGGAAAAGAAATTACTTTAATTTATTGAGAAATTTAAGAACAGACTCGATAGTTTAGAGGACACAAACTGGAGGGGGTGAGGAGTACTAGAAAGACAGAACGACTCTTTGAGTTCATACTTGAAAATTTAAAACCTAATCTACTTCTATCAAAGGAGAAAGGGAGAGGATAGTTGTAGCCCCAAAGTGGTAAGTGTAGATTTCTTCTTGGAGCTTCATCTTCTTCATGGAGTACGAGGCAGAGGATTGGTGATGACGTTGGGACGTTCTAGATCTCCATTGTCAAAGAGGTCTTGGATGATGTCCTTCAAGTGATGGCAGGAGTTGGTGTCGTGGCCTGTGAAGTTGTGATACTTGCAGAATAAGTGATGAGCATGATTCGGACCCATATCCTTCGGAGGACCACCATCCCTTGGTTTGATCTTTTCATTCTGGACAAGCACATCGAAGAGTTCTTCTTGAGTGATTCCTTCAATTTTGTCATAGTGCCTCTTTTTCTTTTCGGGAGGAGGGACAGCAGAATACTTGCCGGTGTTGGAGCGGTTGACTGCAATGGCATTGACTGAAGCATCTTTACTTGTAGCGGGTTTGTTGTAGCGGAAGTTACTTTCCCTCCTTTTGCTTTTTAGGAAGTCGTCAACCCTAATTCCGGACTCGAGGAGTTCATTGAAACTAGGAAAGTAATTACCGGCGAGCTTCTCTTGAAATTCATCACGGAGGCATTGGAGGAAGATGTGGATTTGCTCTTTGAGAGTAGGCCTTTCGACGATTTCAGTGAGTTTGAGTCTCCATCTTCTAGAAAATTCAGCAAAGGACTCATTTGCATGTTGTTTGGTTTGTTCAAGATCCCTACTAGTAGGGCGATAAGTGGAGTTATCTTCAAACTGCCTTTGGAAGACTAAACATGCGGATGACCAATCAAGCCTTGTAGTCGTAGGAAGAGACATGTACCAATCCTTGCAAGACCCTCTAAGGTTTGAGGAAATCATTGGGCCAAGATCGTGTTGTCAACGCCCATTGGAAGCATAGCCCAAGTGTAGGTCTCAACATGAGCTCGAGGACAGTAGTACCATTGAACTTGGCGATATCGGGTGTCTTGTACTTGCGAGGAAACTTAGTGATTGATTGTTGAAGAGCATCAGGATCAAATGGAATGAATGACCCTTTGGAAGTGTCAAGAGTCGCAAGCTTCTTTTCGAGGTAGTTCTTAGTAACATGGTCACCAAGTTTAGTAGTTTCACCACTGCCTTCTTTCTTGTTTTTAGCACCCTTGGAGGTATGTTCCTCATCATCGGAGGAGGATGAGGAAGAGGAGGAATCGGATTCTTCCTTTTTCTTGCTTGTCTTCTTGGGTTTCTTATTCTGCTTGGTATAGGATTCCTCTTCATCGGAGGAGGATTCCACTTTCTGGTTTTGCTTTCTGCCTTTCTTGACTTTCAACTCGTGGAGTTCTTTCATGAGGGTGGCCATTTGGGCATTCTTCTCATCAATTTGCTTACTTTTTTCATCCAACCTAGTCATGGATTCGATGAGTTGGACCTTAGCATCGTTGAAATCGGCCTCGGTGGTAGAAGGAGAAGCAGACATCGTGTCGAGCTTTGGCGAAGGACCTAGACGTGTAGCAACCGGGTTAAACCATGATCGAGTCCCAACAAGTCGGCTGAATAGGGTGAATGAAGGCTTTGAAGGTTTGAAGGTTTTGGCCAAAACACGAAAAGACCGAACACTTATCTCGTACGAGACAAGTAGTCTCGCGCGAGACTTTACCACGAAAAGTCACAATTTTTCTGATTTTAATCCTAATTTTGGTCGGACGGAGCATCCGTTTTGGGAGTTTCTAATATTCAGAATCCAAACCTAGGGACCTAGGGGTCGGAGTAATCTCAAGTAACATCGAGTTTTGTGCAATAATTTTGGTGAGAAAATTTTCTCTTTTTAGGGGCAAATCCGAAGGGACAACCGTAGGGACGTTTCCGAAGGGACAATTTTGAAGCGACAATTTTTTTTTTTTTTTGACATGGATTATTGCACAAAATAAGATCTTGACAAGGGATTCCAAGGACTCCAAGATCAAACCGACCGGTCACGGAGTGTCCTAAAAAGTCAATCTACATGATATGTGGCGATGCAGGGCTGGAAGGCTAGGCTCCCCGCGATATGACAATCTAGATGGATTGAATACGCGGAGTGGGATGATCCAACTTCGGAGAGACCGGCGACTAGGTGGTTACCGTCATCCGTCCTTAGTGTGGGTCCCGGGTTTATAGAGGGTATGTAATGCAATGACAGTTATAATATGAGTGCGCGTGTGTGAGAGTCAATCTAGGTGATAGAGTAAAATAGAGAGTTTTATTTTTTTGAAAACTAAAGAAAAACAGATAATGACCGCACCAAGTGGTTGCCTACGTTTCTCCCAAATTAGGAAGACTCAGGCTGTCGTAGTTCCACATAAAGAGAGAGAAAGAGAGATAAATAATTCAATTTACAACTCCCGAATCCCCAATGGACCGGACTTTAATTAAATAAAACCCAATCGCACGCAGTTCATAAATAATAATCAATTATTTAAATGAAATAAAGATTCGAGTTCTACACCTTAAGGGAGGCCTTAAGATGTGGGAACTCTGCAGATAATGAATTCTGGGATCCCCCTTGCATGTTCGGCTCTCGTCTTGGACTATGAGACAAACGGGAGAAACCAGAAAACAACCAGATTGCCGAAGCCATATCTCGCGCGAGATATGATATCTCGCCGCGAGATATGCTTCATCTGAGAGCAGAAAATTCGAATTTACAAATTTTTTTTGAAAACCTCTCTTTTAATTTTGATGCAAGTTTAAGACTCTTAATTTTAAGTCCCCAGCAGAGTCGCCACTGTAGCGTTGTGAGAAGAATTTTATCTTTTAGAGTCGCCACCTATATTATTTGTTTGGAAACATAGGAAAACCATTTTGAAAAGAGATTTGAGTTCGGGGCTTAGGTTATGGAATGGGTAGGTCGAGGAGCATCCATTCCACCTAATCCGGAGATCGGTCTTGCTAAAGAAAAGAGAGGTTTTCAATCTTTACAATATATATATAATTAAAGAAAACAAATAAACCCTAATCAATTTCTTGATTAGGAATGTCGGATTGTATGCTTCGAGATCGCCTTCATCGATTGAAGGGACTCTAGGCCAATCCTTTTGATGAGATTACACCACTCTAAAAGTCAATAGAGAGATTGAGAAGAAGAAGAGAAATAGAGGATTTTACCTTGGGTTTAGGGAGTAATTGATTTAGAACGTGGTTCTAAGATGTCTTCTCGATCGAGAAGTGATTTGGGCAGAGCTTCGACTCAATATGAGAGTCAAGTCTTGATGCGGACAGAGCTTCGCCTTGATGCTAGGCTTGAGCCTTGATGTTCGTCAATCAACGTGGTTGAAGGACGAATTTAGGAGTTGTTTGTGATTGATTTGAAGGAATCTTTCGTGGAAAGAAACCAACAAATTGTGTGTGTTGTGTGGAATTCTGGACCTCTGAAACAGTGGAAGTCACCAAGTATTTATAGGGGTTTAAGAGGTAGAGGTGGAGAGGTAAAACACATCTAGGAAGGTTCTAGAACTCAATCATCATTGGATGACCGGATTAGATGAGGTTTATCAAGAAAGGAGGTTGAAACGGAGAAGGAGAGTGATTTCTGCACATCCTGTCGAGGGGATATCTCGCGCGAGATATGATATCTCGTGCGAGATAACTAGTATGATGACTATTTTGTCCTCTTCAGTTGTTCCGTTAGTCAGTTAGGTCCAAAACTAACGAGGTTAGTTAGAAACTTAACGAAAACATGACGAAACTGATATGCTTTCATCAAAACATAAAAGAGAGACGAAGAGTAGTGTAATCATGATTTATTGGTTCAGAATGGGGTGTCTACACCAATGGTTCGCCGGCCTCCCAAAACTCCCGACGACAGAGCAGACCCCAGTCATGGCAGCTTGGCCATTTGACATGTGGGGGGTTGACTTGATTGGGCCTTTTCCACCGGCCAAGGGAGGAGTGAAATATGTGATAGTGGCAGTGGATTATTTCTCGAAGTGGGTTGAAGCCAAAGCCCTAAACAAGATCACAGAAAACAATGCCCTTAGCTTTATCCACGACTCAATATGGTGCCGCTTTGGGATCCCAAGGGTGATTGTTTATGACAACGGCCTACAGTTTTCACGGAAGTTTGAACAAGAATTGAACAGGATGGGCGTCAAACATTCCAAGTCGTCTTTTGCCTATCCCCAAGGCAATGGGCAGTGAAGCAAAGAAACAAGCTCGTCTTATGCCTTTGTGTAAAACCTTGAAGGACGTGATACAAGATGGTTGGATGAACTCCCTCGGCTCTCGGGCGTCAGCCCGCACAACCACCCGGGGGCCTACGGGGGAAACCCCATTTGCTTTGACCTATGGCTCTGAGGCCATGGCTCCCGCCGAGCTTCAGCTTCCTACCGATCGGGTGGCTTTCTACGACGTGGAAATAGACGTGTCCATTTTATAAACCGAACCGGCCAACCGGGAGGTTGAAAACCGGCCAAAACCGGTCAAAACCGGTCAACGGCGGTTAACCGGAACCGGCTAACTGAAACCGGTAATTGGCCGGTTCGGTTAAGGTTTGAAATTTTGAAAAACCGGCCAACCGCCTAAGTTAACCGCCGGTTTTCGCTTGCTCGGCCGAGTCATATGAGTTGCTCGGCCGAGCATAACCTTCCGAGAGTGTTAATTTCCAATAACGGTCATGCTCGGCCGAGTCATATGAGTTGCTCGGCCGAGCGTAACGCCGTAACTCATTCCAACGGCTACTTTTTCAAACTAGCCGTTATGCTCACCACCACCACCACCACCATCACCACCACCACCACCACTACTACTACCAGCACCACCACCACCACCACTACTACCACTACTACTAGTACTACCACTCCTACTAGTCTACACCACCACCATCACCACCACCACCACCACCACTACCACCACCACTACTACCACCATCACTACCACCACCACCACCACTACTACTACTACCACTACTACTACTATCACCACTACTACTACCGCTACTACTACCACTCCTACCAATACCACTACTACCAGCCTACACCACCACCATCACCACCACCACCACTACTACTACCACTACTACTACTACAACCATCACTACTACCGCTACCACTACCACTCCTATCTCTACCACTCCTACCAATACCACTACTGCTAGTCTACACCACCACCATCACCACCAACACCACTACTACTACCACTACTACTACCACCACCACCACTACTACCGCTACCTACCACTACCACTACTATCGGTCTACATCACCAACATCACCATTCACCACCACCACAACTACTATTACCACTACTACTACTACCACCACTACCACTACCGCTACTACCACCACTACTACTACCACTCCTACCGGCTACCACTACCACTCCTATCAATACCACCGGGTCCAGTCCACTACTACCACTTACCACCACCACTCCTACCAATACCCTCGTTGTAATTGTATTTTAATTAATAAAATTTAAGGGTACCGTCGCTTTTTTCTTTTATATACTTCCGTTTCTTTTAAAAAAGTTAAGTTTTATTTCTTTCAAAATTCATAACTTTTTTTATAAACCTTTTTTCAAAAAATGTATGTAGATAACTTAAGTTTAAAATAGTCTTATATATCCAAAAAAAAATTGAAAAAAAATTAAAAGTTAACTTTTTTCAAAAAACCGTTAACTTTCATTTCTTTAAAAATTCATAACTTTTTTTATAAACCTTTTTGTAAAAAATGTATGTAGTAAACTTAAGTTTAAAATAGTCTTATCTATCCAAAAAAAATTGAAAAAAAATAAAAGTTAACTTTTTTCAAAAAACCGTTAAAAAAATTAACTGAAAAATGATATGCTCGGCCGAGCAACACCAAAGACTCGGCCGAGCAACCCTCAACCCCTAAACCCTAAAAGGGTTGCTCGGCCGAGCAGAACAAAAGACTCGGCCGAGCAACCCTCAAAACCCTAAACCCTAAAAGGGTTGCTCGGCCGAGCAACACCAAAGACTCGACCGAGCATATCCAAACCGTCAAACCGGAGGTTAACCGGATAACCGTTAAAACCGTAAACCGCCTAAATCGTAACCGGTTGAGCCGGTTAGGCGGTTCGGTTCCGGTTTGGATTTTGGGGCTTAAAAACCGCCGATTGAAAACCGGCTAACCGGCGGTTTTCACAACCGGCCACGTCTACGTGGAAAGGAACATTCATAGCCGACAGGTCGACCTTGATCTCTTAGACGAGCGACGGCTAGACGCTCAATTAAGGATGGCAAATTACAAAAAGAGGACCAAGTCATACCATGACAAGAAGGTGAAGAAGAGAATTTTCAAGGTCAGAGATCACGTTCTGAGAAAAATTGAAGCAACGGGCCTCAAAGCCCGTCAGAACAAGCTTTTCCCCAATTGGGAGGGGCCCTACATTGTCACCAGCGTGGTAAGAGAAGGAACATATCGTCTTGCTAGACCAAACGGTGAACAACTCAAGCATTCGTGGCATGCCAATCATCTTACGAAGTATTATTTCTGAGATCATCGTCAACCCTCAGCGCCCTCAGGGCACCTTACTTGTGGTTCTTTAAATGACTTTTTCAAAAGAAATTTTTGAAGTTTTTGGAGGTTTGTAAGGGGTAGCTATGAATCCCAATAGTTTAAAAAAGCGATCAGGAGTCAAGTCAATGTCAGGTCATTGTTAATCAAATGTTATCAATGAGAACTCGTCGTTTTGTGGAACATTCACTACAAACTCAAGAAACTTAGATCGATTGGAGCCAAACTTCGACCTCCACAATAACTTTGATCAAGTATAAATGTGAGCACCCCAACCCGGAACCTAACGCGTGTCCCGAGCTGGAGAGGCTCAATCTAAGAAAACCCATCTTAGTTTTTAAAACATTTATTTGCCTTTAAAAGAAAACCACTTTTCAAACTTCTAAATTAAAATCAATTGATAATATCCCTCCTTGGAGAAATCCAACCACAACTTTAATAAACCGAAATCTGATCAATTACACAAAAACCCTGATTAACATTGTTTAACAAAAGTGTTTTCCATACAAATTATAAAAGTGGAATACTTAATAAATACTCCTAATAACCAACTCCTATACTTAACCTGACAAGCCCCAAAAGCAAAAGTCCACAATGATATCCCCGGCCTCACTGGTTCGGGTCACCTGTCTCGGAATCTAAAACATTAAAGGGAGAGGGGTGAGAATAAATCTCAGCAAGCTATTATGAATGCATCAATATGCCAAGTAAGATGCAACACATAGCATGGTTTCACATAGCACATTATTAAAGCGGTAAACACCTTACGTTACCTCATCTTACCTTTCCCGTCTGAACAATAAGTCGTACAACGTGGGAGTAAAACTCCACTCTTTGGTGAACTGCCTCCATGCACATTCACCGCTTATAGGTCTCATACCCCAGAGATCCATATAAGAAAATAGGATACTTATATGACTCTTATTCAGAGTATCATATAATATCATCGCTACTGTAAAGCTTGGCTTCATACAGAGCATTCCACCGGTACACCAAATCGCAGCATAACCGTAAGGGCTTTTGGCTCAATACAGTAGCTTGCACAGTCCACTCTGTGGCCACAGAGGGGAACGGTCCCAGGTATAATGAACCTTCAATCATTTATAGAACAAATCAATAATTGATTGAATTCCATTATACCCCCGAATATCAACACGTTCAAGCACATAATAGATACTTGAAATAAAATCCACAAAGGGGATAAACAATATAGCAACATGGTAAAATATACTCATGCTAAATCAATACCATAGTGCAACAACCATTTAATACACTATGCATAATATCACCAATGAATATGAGTTCAATTAAGGTAACAATATAACCACATAATCCACACCGGGATACAATGAAATCACATGCCAGATAATCCACAATTGGGATACAATGTAACAATAGGCCACATAGTCCACCCTTGGAACGTCAAAGTATTCACATAATCAATAATTCCACAATTGGGATAACCATGCTACAATGATACATATACATTTAACACAATAGTGTAACCTATAGTTTTAACATTATTCAAGCTAACTACCAAGGGTATGGGAGCAAGTAAGGTCGCCAAGTACCATAAACCAATCCTACGAAGTCATTACTCAACCTTGAATAATCTTAATAAAAGTGCAAGACCTACTTCCCAAGTTTGGACCACTTTCCGAACAATATTTAACTACTCCCACAATTCCATTTTGACCAAATAAGACGTCATGGCCAAGCCAAGGTATCCTACTCTAACTTAGGTTAAAGAGGATCAATTTATATCCGGGTTGATTAGGTTCTACTAATTTATATTGGGTGGGAGTCATACCACGAGGTTATTGGAGAAAATCAAAGAAAAGAGAAAATCGAGGAAGGTTCGTGACATGGGCGACCGCCCATGTCACTTGGGCGACCGCCCAAAGGAGTTTCAAAGGGAATCCATGATTCGCCCTCACTGGGCGACCGCTCAATACCTCTTGGGCGACCGCCCAAGAGGGATCTCCAGGTAGCCTAGTTTCTGCCCACTTGGGCGGCCACTCAAGCCCCCATGGGCGACCGCCCAAGCCCCATTTCCAGCAAGCTCAGTTTTTAAACCTTCCTTTTACCCATTTTCCTTTCCCTTTTTAACTTCATAAATTCCAAGAACACCAAAAGGATTTCTAACTTTACAATTTCATCCTTAATCATTTAAACCCAAATTAATATGAACCTAGATCATTTACCATGTGATTTCCAACCCATTTTACTAACACATTTCAAGTTAAATTCTCTAAACCTAACTCCACCCATTTCATACCCTCTAGATTATCTTCCTTGAACATTGATTTCAACCTATCTCATTTACAAATAATCCAACTCCCATTAAAGTTCCCAAGGCATGAAATAACCATCATAAGATCAAGGATATCATTAAAAAGCTTATGAACAAGTAGAAGAAGGGAAATCATAACAACTCACATAGGATTTTATAATGGAAGGTTGATCTTTCTAACTTGATTGATTCTTCTAGATGATCCAACTTCAAAAATACTCTTGAACTTGAAAATGGTGGAGAATGGCTTAGCTTCAAGAAAAGGAGTTGGGAGCTTCCATGGAGGTTTTTGGTTAGGGGAAAGTATGAGAAAGAATGGAGAAGGGAGGAGGAAGTAAGAGGATGGGAGGGAGGAGGACACATGGCAAGCTTAGGGGAGAGTAAGACATATTGGCCCCCCAACAAATATCTAAAAACTAAAGGCTTTCACCCAAAATAATTTAACCCTTCCCCCTAATTATTTATTCTACCCATTTTAACCTCCTCTCACTATTTATCTATTTTCTATTTTTATTATTCCCCATGGTTCTTTATTTAATTTCCAATGAATTCTTAAAAGATTACAATGTTACTTCTCATCCAATTTATCTTAATTTAAGAATTTAAAGACATAAATGAACACATAAAGTTAACATAAATATTAAAAGCATATAACATAATATTTAAAATTAGTGCCTAGGGTTGGGGTCGTCACACTCACTCCCCCTTAAAGAAAATTCGTCCCGAATTTGACTGTCACTTACCTAAAGGATCAAATAGCAAAGGTTACCTTTCACACATTCTAACTTAATATTTTTAATTAGATTTCTCGATGGCATGATTCTGCTATACTTTCTCATAACCCGAGTACTCTAGGACTTCACTTCCCAATTAGTCTCTTCAATTCTATGATTCTTTTCAAGATTTCTAATTTCATTAATAATACGATATTACAACGCAATATTCCAAGAATACCATACGATTACCACTAACCCGAATTTTCACGACCTCAAGAAAGTACAATTAAATAAAAAGTATTACAACTTATGTCACCAAATACATTACGATATTACATTTAAAACTTCAAATACTCTATAAGCTGATCCAAGTCGGTCTATAAGTCAAATCACCGACCTTTTCTAAAACTTCAAATGGATTAACAAACTTTGGCGCTAAATTACCTTAGGCCTAGCTTCACTAACCTCTCCCCAACAAATTGGAGATCGATATTTTCTTCCTGAACCACGCCTCATACGATTTTATCTCAATGCTAGAATGATAACTGCTATTATACGCAAACTCGCTAAGGTTAATTAAACTTCTCAAGTTGAAAGGAAATCCGTCACACAACATAACCTATTCCTCAAGAATTTGGGTAGTCTTCAAATCTCTTCCTTTCGACTAACTAAATCTTCCAACTCTTAGGATCGGTAACAACTCTCAAAGGAAGCTTCAAAAAGATAAGGTTCCTACTTAAATAACGCAGCACAAGTGCAGCTACTCCCGAGTAGAGGATAAGAAAATCTCACTTATCTAAGTTAAATTCCTCAAAGCATACGTTATCACTTTCCCATTTCGTATAATATCATAATCTAATCTTCCTTTAATACACCTTAAAATTTCACAAAGTCCTCACATCCACTAGGTAATGTAAGGGCCGGATCTATAACTAATCTATTCTCCATTTCTATTAATATGATTCATCCTTATTACATCCTACACCATTTATACGTCCTTTAGAGTCAACCAAAGCAACGACTTTACAATTCTTAAGAATTCCTTAAATTTCTTCGGTAGCACTTGCCAACTTAAAGATCACGGACTCAATCCTCACAAGATCCATGGTAACATCCGAGTTTAAGACTATAGAATCCAAAATTTGAAATCCTCTCGAGCCAACTCGTACTAGCCAAACTTTGCATGCAGGGACTCCTCACAAGGAATCATTAACCCAACTCTCAAATGATTTTCATGATCTTCTCGGAACTTTATTTAACAAAGAGATCATCAATTCTAATTACCCTAAAGTCATCAAAGTAAGGGTTTAAAATTCTGCTTATCATACTCAGAACCAACACATGAAATATACCGACGGGAGCACATTTACCATTTACTCACAACTAGCACACACAAAAAAATTTTTTTTTTTTGAAAAGACTTCTTATGCAAGTCTAACACATACCAATTACCCTTCACACCTTAATTCAAAATTTTCACCTTAAATGCCCATATATAACAAGAATTTCATATTAAGGTTTACCTATATCAAATACCAATATAAACAATTTAGGCATGGGAAAAAGGAGACTCACTTATTATGATAGTCTACCATTACACAACAACTTCTTAACCATCCAGGTCAAGTACATCTCAAAATCATAAACTAATAATCATACCAAATCAACTGGCAATACATGCTCATCCATAACCACATCACCATCGTGGTAAACCAAAGAAGGTTCGAGGTATTCTCTCATAAGAGCAGAATCCTCTAACAATAAAACAAAATCTCGAACAATGTATGCCACATAGAAGCGAAACGTTATGCCACACATAATGATATGAAACAGGATCTATAAAATATGACCCCTAACTTCTGAGACAGGGAATATACCTCTAGTGACCTCTGGGGGATCCATCTCTCTTGGACCCGAAACACATACTTGACCTTGGACCTTCTCTTTTGGTTTCCCTTCCTTATCTCTTTTGATACCACCTCTTTGACCCCTTTGACCGGCACCCGAAGCTAACCTCTGACGAAATACAAGACAATTTTTCTTGTAGTGCCCCATTTCTCCACAATTCAATCATTTTCCTTGCTTACTCCAACACCTGTCTTCAGAATGACCCATCTTCTTGCAATATTTACAATTCATCCCATACTGTTTGGGTATTGGCCTAGACGGAGAAGCTACCACAAGTTCCTCTCTCACACTTCCTGAAGTTAAAGCCCTTGGCTGTCCTCTAATGATTTTGAATCCTTGTCCTAGATACTTTGGCTTATCTCCAATCCCACCTTCCGATTTTCTATTATTTTCCTCAATGCTATTCTCGATCTTATATGCTCTCTCTATGACTGTCCGAAAGTTGGTGAAGCTATCAATTACTAATTTCTTCTTAAACTCACTCCTCAAACCTGTTGCAAACCTCTGAACCCTTCTCGCCTCATGCGATACCAAATGAGGGCAACACCTAGCTAATTCCTCAAACCGGACTGAATATTGATTCACCGTCATGTTCCCTTGTTTTAGTCCTAAAAATTTAATCTCCTTCTTGTCCCTTGTAACCATTGAAATGAAATAATCCTCGAACTGCTGAGTGAAATTATCCCAAGTCTGGGGCGTATGATCCCGCTCCCAACTTCCCTTCAATATCTGCCACCACTGATCAGCTAGACCTTCAAGTTTGAACACGGCATACCTAACTTTCTCTTCGTTGGGACTTTCTATAACCTCAAAAATCCTATTTATTTCTGCTAACCATTTTTCTGCCTTTAACGGATCCGGATCTCCATTATAGCTCGGTGGGTTCATCATCACAAATTTTTCCAATCCATTACTTTGACATCCCTCAAAGTTGATTCGAACCGATCCTCTAGTCTTCATATCTTGTACAAACATCCTGAATAATTTCATCATCTCTTCATTCGAATTCCACCTATACCCATATCTCCTTCATTTTCTAGAACCTTTCACGATCATCCTCGCTTCCGGCCATTAGAACGAACTCCCGCATTAAACACTCGGCGTCAATTTCCACACATTCCCCTTAGTTTAGACATCTACCCTTGACCTCTAAACTAAGCTCTGATACCAACTGTGAGACCCCAACCCGGAACCTAACGCGTGTCCCCGAGCTGGAGAGGCTCAATCTAAGAAAACCCATCTTAGTTTTTAAAACATTTATTTGCCTTTAAAAGAAAACCACTTTTCAAACTTCTAAATTAAAATCAATTGATAATATCCCTCCTTGGAGGAAATCCAACCACAACTTTAATAAACCGAAATCTGATCAATTACACAAAAACCCTGATTAACATTGTTTAACAAAAGTGTTTTCCATACAAATTATAAAAGTGGAATACTTAATAAATACTCCTAATAACCAACTCCTATACTTAACCTGACAAGCCCCAAAAGCAAAAGTCCACAATGATATCCCCGGCCTCACTGGTTTGGGTCACCTGTCTCGGAATCTAAAACATTAAAGGGAGAGGGGTGAGAATAAATCTCAAAGAAGCTATTATGAATGCATCAATATGCCAAGTAAGATGCAACACATAGCATGGTTTCACATAGCACATTATTAAAGCGGTAAACACCTTACGTTACCTCATCTTACCTTTCCCGTCTGAACAATAAGTCGTACAACGTGGGAGTAAAACTCCACTCTTTGGTGAACTGCCTCCATGCACATTCACCGCTTATAGGTCTCATACCCCAGAGATCCATATAAGAAAATAGGATACTTATATGACTCTTATTCAGAGTATCATATAATATCATCGCTACTGTAAAGCTTGGCTTCATACGTAGCATTCCACCGTACACCAAATCGCAAAGCATAACCATAAGGGCTTTTGGCTCAATACGCAGCTTGCATTACCCACTCGCGGCCACGCAGGGGAACGGTCCAAGGTATAATGAACCTTCAATCATTTATAGAACAAATCAATAATTGATTGAATTCCATTATACCCCCGAATATCAACACGTTCAAGCACATAATAGATACTTGAAATAAAATCCACAAAGGGGATAAACAATATAGCAACATGGTAAAATATACTCATGCTAAATCAATACCATAAGTCGCGGCAACAACCATTTAATACACTATGCATAATATCACCAATGAATATGAGTTCAATTAAGGTAACAATATAACCACATAATCCACACCGGGATACAATGAAATCACATGCCAGATAATCCACAATTGGGATACAATGTAACAATAGGCCACATAGTCCACCCTTGGAACGTCAAAGTATTCACATAATCAATAATTCCACAATTGGGATAACCATGCTACAATGATACATATACATTTAACACAATAGTGTAACCTATAGTTTTAACATTATTCAAGCTAACTACCAAGGGTATGGGAGCAAGTAAGGTCGCCAAGTACCATAAACCAATCCTACGAAGTCATTACTCAACCTTGAATAATCTTAATAAAAGTGCAAGACCTACTTCCCAAGTTTGGACCACTTTCCGAACAATATTTAACTACTCCCACAATTCCATTTTGACCAAATAAGACGTCATGGCCAAGCCAAGGTATCCTACTCTAACTTAGGTTAAAGAGGATCAATTTATATCCGGGTTGATTAGGTTCTACTAATTTATATTGGGTGGGAGTCATACCACGAGGTTATTGGAGGAAATCAGCAAAAGAGAAAACTGAGGAAGGTCCGGTGACATGGGCGACCGCCCATGTCACTTGGGCGACCGCCCAAAGGAGTTTCAAAGGGAATCCATGATCTGCCCTCATGGGCGATCGCTCAATACCTCTTGGGCGACCGCCCAAGAGGGATCTCCGTAGCCTAGGTTACGCCCACTCGGGCGGCCACTCAAGCCCCCACGGGCGACCGCCCAAGCCCCATTTCCAAGAAGCTCGCTTTTAAACCTTCCTTTTACCCATTTTCCTTTCCCTTTTAACTTCATAAATTCCAAGAACACCAAAAAGGATTTCTAACGTTACAATTTCATCCTTAATCATTTAAACCCAAATTAATATGAACCTAGATCATTTACCATGTGATTTCCAACCCATTTTACTAACACATTTCAAGTTAAATTCTCTAAACCTAACTCCACCCATTTCATACCCTCTAGATTATCTTCCTTGAACATTGATTTCAACCTATCTCATTTACAAATAATCCAACTCCCATTAAAGTTCCCAAGGCATGAAATAACCATCATAAGATCAAGGATATCATTAAAAAGCTTATGAACAAGTAGAAGAAGGAAATCATAACAACTCACATAGGATTTTATAATGGAAGGTTGATCTTTCTAACTTGATTGATTCTTCTAGATGATCCAACTTCAAAAATACTCTTGAACTTGAAAATGGTGGAGAATGGCTTAGCTTCAAGAAAAGGAGTTGGGAGCTTCCATGGAGGTTTTTGGTTAGGGGAAAGTATGAGAAAGAATGGAGAAGGGAGGAGGAAGTAAGAGGATGGGAGGGAGGAGGACACATGGCAAGCTTAGGGGAGAGTAAGACATATTGGCCCCCCAACAAATATCTAAAAACTAAAGGCTTTCACCCAAAATAATTTAACCCTTCCCCCTAATTATTTATTCTACCCATTTTAACCTCCTCTCACTATTTATCTATTTTCTATTTTTATTATTCCCCATGGTTCTTTATTTAATTTCCAATGAATTCTTAAAAGATTACAATGTTACTTCTCATCCAATTTATCTTAATTTAAGAATTTAAAGACATAAATGAACACATAAAGTTAACATAAATATTAAAAGCATATAACATAATATTTAAAATTAGTGCCTAGGGTTGGGGTCGTCACAATAAAGATCTGTCGATGTTAGGATTTTTGGTCCCAAACACAATTGCTAGAATGATAAAGATGAAAGCACAAAAATAACACAATAGCAAGAACGAAACAAAATTGAAAAACAATGAACACAAGAGATTTACGTGGTTTACCAACTTGGCTACATCCACGGGCGACGGAGAATCAATTCACTATAATCAAGAAGAGTATAAGGAGAATCAAGGTGAAAACCTTTCACACAATCTCACAATCTCTCACAATAGTAAATAACCTAGCTTATTTCTCTCTCTCTCTCTCTCCAAGGCTTAGACGAAACAATGACCAAAAGGATTATTTATAAGACTAGGGCAACAACCAAAACAGAAACCAAAGACACAGCCAAGTCCAGCCCACGATCCCTCCACGACGCCGCGAGGCACCCGCCTCAAGGGAGACCAGGCGCTCGCCTGGGAAGAATACTAACAATGCCAAATCTTTTGCCCACCATGCGCCCGCATCAGTCATGTCCAAGCGGCCGCCTCAAGACCAACCACAAGACCACCAGTCACGGCCAACGAGGCGCCCGCCTCAGCCCAGGTGGGGCGCCCGCCTCACCATCAGAACATGCCATCCTCCTTTTGTCAACAATTGTGAGTCACCCCAACAATTCTCCACCTTGACGAACAATCCCGAAACAAGCTATCTTCAAGAGAACATCTCTATCTCCGTCGCCACACCCCAAAAGGGCATCAATGACTAGTAACACCCACTAAGTCCAAGAACTTCTTGAACTTAGCAATCGAAACATTCGAACCCGGCTTTGTCAACATGACCACCTCCGTTATAATCATAACATACCCAATACAACCATCACTATTCTTGCCATACACAATGCACACACAAGCATTTGAATACGAAACCCGTGACACATCATCTTTAGACTTGGGACTATCTAAAGAATATAACCATTTCACCTGGTAAGCATCATTGATATCTATCGCAGCCACAAGAATGCCATCGACATTAACAAGATAAATCAATGTGCCAACACTACAACCCATCAAGTAACCACAATCATCCAATTTACTCCTAGCAAAACCATGGGTAACAATAAAAGTGTCGAACCTTTTATACCACTGTCGAGTTGACTGCTCCAAATCAAACACGGACCTCTCTAACAGGCAAACATGATCCTTACCCTCGACAACAAACCCTTCAGGCCGGCGCATGTAGATCTCCACCTCAAGCAATAGATCTAGCATCGCCACAATTCTCAACAAGGTGTAAATACATGTGTGTAATACTATCGGTGAAATTACTCCATTGTAGTCTCCTTTGAATTTGTAGACCCACTTGCGGCTGACTAATTCCTTCTTTGGTGGAGGTCTATCAAATTTCCATGTCCGATCTTCCATAGCAACCAACAATCTTGCAGAAACAAAACACGACATAACTTCCTTGTAGAAGACTGCTACATGCACATAAACAGGTTTCGCAGCGGACGAGACATAAGCAACCATCTTCTCAAAGCCATATCGAATAGAAGTACTATCATTCCTTCTTGCACTACCAAGATTACTGGTAGTCTCCACCTGCTTGTTGGTCTCCTCCTTCTGAACTGGAGCATCAGTCGGAGTCACTATATCAGACAAATCAACAGCATCCAAGTCACGTTCTACCCCTTTTGAGTTATCTCCAACTAACTCCACCTGTTTGTATACCCGTTCTGCAGAACAATTCTTCTCTTGGAGACGTAGAGCAACATCTCTACCAATCAGGAACTTAGACGCAATAGATTCCATAACCGAAAACCACTCACTCCAGATAGTTCTGTCAATACCTTCAAGCCAATGTGACCCAATGTCATGTCCCATGGTTGAGTAACCTCCGCCTCAATCGTTGACCCCGTTGCAATAGATACATCACCAACAACCGTAGACCCAAGAAGCTTATACAATGTCCCCACCTTCTTTCCCTTCAATGCCACCAAGTCACCTTTAATAGCCGATAATTCGCCATTCGCAATGGATAAACTATACCCAACACTATCTAAGGTGCCTAGAGAAATCAGGTTCTTCTTCAGTTCAGGAACATACCTGACATTCTGCAATTTTCGTACTACTCCATCAAACATCTTAACCTTAATAGCCCCAATACCAACAACCTTGCATGCAGTATTATTCCCCAACAAAACTACTCCACCAGCAGCCTTATATGAAAAAAACCATGCCTGATTGGGACTAATATGATAAGAACAACCCGAATCCAAAATCCAACTATCACGAATTTTGATACCCGAATCACAAGCAGTAAGTGCATCACAGTCACTGTCATCACTGGTGTTTTCAAGCACCACCCCAACTTCACCCTTAGCCTTAGCGGTTGTATCATCATCCCTTTCACCTCCTCGGTTAGGAAAATTTATCCGAATGTGTCCCTTCTCCTTGCAACCATGACATATCACATCTTTAAACCTTGAACTTGACTGACCCGAATTCCTTGAATTCGATCCCTTCCTCGCCTTGCTTACCGCCTTTAGCAATTAAACCCTCACTTTGAGATTCAGCACTTGGGGAAGTCAAGTACGTCTCAATAACCTCACGAATTAATAAAGCGGTCTTGATCTCTTCCAAAGCAATCTCTTCCTTGCCATACAAAATTGTCTCGCGAAAGTGCATGTATTCCGAAGGTAGAGAACAAAGCAATTTTACCGCGGTGCTCATCATCAATCACGACATCGACATTCTTCAAGTCCATGACCAAGCCATCAAACTCATCAAGATGTTTCTCCAAGGACTCACCCGTTTTGAGTTTACACTCCTCGAGTTTCTTCAATAGTAGCAACTTGTTACTAACACTCTTAGTCATGTACAATTGCTCAAGCCTAAGCCAAAGCCCTGCCGCAGTCTTCTCTTCCACAACCTCTCTCAATACCTCATCTTTGAGACTCAATTGTAAGAGAGATAAAGCCTTCTCGTCCATGTCGTCAAACTGTGCATTTGTCAAGTTTGCTGGTTTCTTCGCCTTCCCAAGCAAAGCCTTGACGCAATTTTTACCCACCAAGATTGCTCGCATCTTTACTTGCCATAGCCCAAAGTTAATCTTGCGATTAAACTTCTCAATCTCATACTTCCCAGACATCGTTACCAATAAGCAATACAAGATCCACAAACCATGCTTTGATACCAATTGTTAGGATTTTTGGTCCCAAACACAATTGCTAGAATGATAAAGATGAAAGCACAAAAATAACACAATAGCAAGAACAAAACAAAATTGAAAAACAATGAACACAAGAGATTTACGTGGTTCACCAACTTGGCTACATCCACGGGCGACGGAGAATCAATTCACTATAATCAAGAAGAGTACAAGGAGAATCAAGGTGAAAACCTTTCACACAATCTCACAATCTCTCACAATAGTAAATAACCTAGCTTATTTCTCTCTCTCTCTCTCTCTCTCTCTCTCTCTCTCTCTCTCTCTCTCTCTCTCTCCAAGGCTTAGACGGAACAATGACCAAAAGGATTATTTATAAGACTAGGGCAACAACCAAAATAGAAACCAAAGACACGGCGAAGCCCGGCCACGATCCCTCCACGACGCCGCGAGGCGCCCGCCTCAAGGGAGACCGGGCGCCGCACAGGAAGAATACGAAGCAATGCCAAATCTTACGCCGCCATGCGCCCACATCGGTCATGTCAGCGGCCGCCTCGAGGCCGACCACAAGACCACCGATCACGCGCCCCGGACGAGGCGCCTACCTCAGCCCAGGTGGGGCGCCCGCCTCACCATCAGAACATGCCATCCTCCTTTTGTCAACAATTGTGAGTCACCCCAACAATCGAATCCAAGACTTCGGCACTTGCACCAACTTTAGCCAAGTATAAAGGTTAGACGAAGCCAGACTTCGTCGATTGCTATAAAGGAATAAGATGACTCGTCTATACGATCCTGACTCCGAGCAACGATCTATAGACCTTCGTACTATACCTACGAGCCATTGAGAAGTTAACAAAGCACAAGTATGAACAAAGGTCAGTCGCATTAAGACGACCTAAGTTATGGTCATTACTTACGACGACCAAATAAACTTGTCTTCAAACTTACTCATTTAATAAGTTATTATCGCATGCTATCTACGTTAGCATACAGATTAACAAACATAAAATAACCAACATAAATTAAACAAGATTAAACAAAATATTGTACGACCCCCTCTAAACAACGAGGAAACATGCCACTTACATTACAAAATAAAAATTGTTTGAAGCAATGTTTAAAACCAGACAACCGAGGTGAGGACATTGTTTGCAAGATTACAAGTTACAGATGATTACTGTTGGTCATTAGCATTGGCTGGAATCATGTCAGGATCAGGACCTTCTTCTACAAAATGGGCATAGTAAGCATCAAAGTTCCTTGGGTCGACGGCAGAGACTGGACACTCGTCCTTCCCATCCCGCTCGTTATCTTCTTTGATGATGAGTAAGTCGTTGTCATTATATGGAACGAGAGGATGGACTGAATGAGCCTCTTGGTCATATGACTCCTCAGTACAGAGATCGGCCAGCTTCCTCGTAGAAAGCAAACCCTTTGTCTCTGGATCCACAAGGATCCGCCTAGCCGAATGCTTAGCCCCGATCCTTGAAGAAACCCCTAGCTCTCTCCGTGATCATCAAGAGGCATTCATTGCCCTCCTTAAATTCTTTGACATCATCTAGTTTGGCTTGGGCTAAGGCGGCCTCATGAGTAGCCTTCATGTACCTTCGATGCGAGCACGAGCGTCGAAATCAATCTGCATCTTATCAAGTTTGTTCTCGGCGGCACGGAGACCGGTCGTCGGGATCATTCCGATCCTTCGCCAACTTGGCTTTATCCGCCTTCAAGATATCGATCTCCTTCAACGCCTCGTCTTTCTGGTTCATCAGAGTCTCGTAGGCAGAAGTGAGCTTGACGACGTTTGTCTCGGCTTCCTTAAGTTTTTGCTCACGCGGTCTCTTTGGCCCAACAGATTTGGGCGGCAGTACATTACTTCCATGGTGCTCACTTCAATGCAATCTCTACATAATCGAAGGTCATAGCCTCCATCATCGATGACAATTGCGCAAACCAAATTATTAATACAAGTACAAGATGACGAGAGAGTCACAAAAATTTAGAAATGAAACTACCTCGATCTGGATCATCCCAAGGCGAGCCAAATAGGTCTCGGGAGATAACTTTGCTTCCTTCAACTGCGAACAAGTCCCAGCGTCCCTAGCTCGTCGGGTGATGGCCGTCCCATGATGAGCTGGCGTGAGCCTTCCCTCTTCAAATAGGGGATCCCCGAGATATTGAAGGAATGTTGGTAAGGCGGAGGTGGCCGGCTCTATCACCTTATCCCTCGTCATTAAATGCTCATAGAGTACGGCGGGGAGAGCCTGAAGGATCGGAGGAAGAAGGAAGGTCGAAGAAAGCTTTCTTAAATTTATCTCTCTCCCCGGTGCTGTAGGAGGACATTTCCTCTTCACTGGAGACATGGCTCCCTCACCCAGCGACTTCGGGATTGGAATCGGAGCTCCCGACGGTCTCGGGGCTAACATGCTCACCCTCGGCGACGACCATCGTACGTCGGCATCAACACTTGTCCGGCTGACTTGGACCCCGGCATCCGTAGTTTTCTCCTAGCTCTTGACCACCGCTTCGGCAACTCCCGGTGTTGACCCTCCAACTACGGGCTGCCTTTCAATCATAGGAATGGCATCAGCAGTGTCCTTGGGAAGCTCCTCATTTCTCATCGTCATTCTCTGACGATCGTGGATAGCATTGGACGTAGCCCTTTCCCTCCTCTTGGAACCCCTTTCGTTGGCTCGGATCGCTCTTACTTGTAATTCTTGCTTCCAGTGCAGTGGGCGTCGGCTTGAGTAAGAAGCGCGAACAAAAACGAAAAAGGTTAAGTCCACTTTACGACGAGGCAAAAAGACAATTTATCGAGAATAAAGACGAGTTCTAAGAGCTCGGCCCCCAATCATCTCAAGACTAGCACGGCGCTCCTCACGGATGCCTAGCGTGTGCTCCGTACAATTTATACAATTCTCCTCCCGAGACACGGTCGTCGTGAGCGACCCCGAAACGGGATAACGAGCATCAAGATTAATCTTTACTAAGGGATCAGGCCACCTATCGACGGCTTGGGACATTATGACGGACACGATATATATCCATTGTGAAGCCTTGATGTCTTTATACGACACCAGCCAAAGGTCCAACAAGGCATTAATTTTCTCCTTTAGTTCATCGGCCCGAGAAGCCGGCCATATATAGTCGTCGGTTACCATCTTTTGATCTTGTGGGAAAGGAAATAGCCGGACTACCACTGCTCTCGACGACAATCATGTGGTTCTCCCAACCGTACACTTTGTTATGGGTATCCAAAAACAAGCCCGTACATTCCTATGTGCGGGCAC